>CATNWA010002669.1:1847500-1852500 GCA_951230385.1 Staurois parvus
GGAAAAGTATTTGAAGAAATAAATTGTGATAAAAATTTATTACAAAAATTCTATAGGGATAATGGTACCTTTTCTAAAAAAAAAAAAAAAAAAAAAACGAAGGGTTTAGATATTGTAAGAAAAAAAAAAAAAGCAAGAACTAAGCAAAATAAAAGTCACTAAAATAATATAGATAGTCAACAATTTTTCTAAATTAGATAATTTTTACCCTGGGGAATTAAAATTTTAAATTTTTAAATAATCTTGTGATCTCCCTAAAACGGTCCGGTGTCTATTCCAAATCTAGGCTTGTTAATGGCTAGCGTACAATTAATTTTTAGTAATAATATTGATATGTTGATTGTTATTTTTATAAAAAAAAAAATAGCAATTGGAATTGTCAGTTAAAATGCATGTGAAAAGCATGCGGATAGTCAATGCAATGTTGAAAATTAAAATTAATTTTAAGCGGTAGTGTAGACTGGGTTTTTCAGTATCAGTAGCAATATTTTTAAAACCAGCCTACTCTTTTTTTTTTCTTTTTTTTTTTTGTGTGCATTGCCCATGAGGATGCAAAGACAACACACTGCAATTGCAAAACATGCATTTACAAAAATCTGAGTTGTTCATATTGCAATGACTTTGCACCATTCAAAAAGCTTTATTTATAAGGAACAACTGCATTTAACACTAAAAACACATGGCATTTTGTCCTGAAATGCCTGAAAATTTTAATTTTTGGGGGTTTTTTTGCCAATTTTCTGGCTCAAGTGTGAGTAGGGTATTTTTTTTTTTAAATCATAATTGCATAAAAATGCATTTTTATAAATGACATGCTTTAATGTAGAAAATGTATCCAAATAAAAAATAAAAAAAATGTATATATATATATCTTTTTTCTTTTAATATATATCTATATATTTATATATATCTATCTATATATAGATATATATATATAGATATATATATAGATATATATCTGTGTGTATATATATATATATATATATATAGCTATATCTCTATATCTATATATACACATCATATATATATATATATATATATATATTATATAAAAAACATAACAAAATGTGTATATATATATGTGTGATATGGACAGCAACTATTTTCATTTAGGCACAGTATGAATATACATTTTCTCAGTTTTATATAAAAACTTAAACCAATTTATAAAAATGTATAGATTGTAAAAATAAAAAAAAATAGTTTGACAATTGCCTAAATAACCTGCACATTAAGATTTAGGAAGTACATTTTTTTTTTTTGTCTACCAAGGTAATTTATATTTTTAATTAAGTGCAGTTACATAAAGTAAAATTAAAATTGAAAGAAAGAAAAATAAAGTGGGACAATGCTTGTTTAAAGAACCAACCCTAAATTTTAATCATGAACATTAAATTATAATAAGTGCAACATTCACCAAACTGATGCCCCACTTTCCATCTGTTGTCATAGGAATTAACTAAAAATATATTGAAACAATTAATCCTATTATGCTTAATTTACAGTGTATCCCCAGGCAGTGGATTAAAAAAATGTCAGGAAAAGATTAGTATTAAACACAAAAGCACATTAATAACAAGCTAGTCCATGTTATAGTAAAAAGAGAAAAAAAAAGGAAAAATAAAACATTTCTAATATATAAAAATATAGTTTTTAATATTTTAAAATATACTACATTTAATAATATATATTTTAGAAATGTAAACTTCTTTCTAATGTATAAAAATATAGTTTTTAATATTTAAAATATACTACATTTAAAAATATATATTTTAGAAATGTAAACTTCTTTCTAATGTATAAAAATATAGTTTTTGATCATTTAAAATATACTACATTTAAAAATATATATTTTAGAAATGTAAACTTCTTTCTAATGTATACAAATATAGTTTTTGATCATTTAAAATATTATACTACATTTAAAAAAATATATTTTAAAAATTTAAACCTTTCTAATGTATAAAAATATAGTTTTTGATCATTTAAATATTATACATTTAAAAAAATATATTTTAGAAATGTAAACTTCTTTCTAATGTATAAAAATATAGTTTTTGATCATTTACAATATTATACTACATTTAAAAAAATATATTTTAGAAATTTAAACTTCATTTTTGTTCAAACATTTTTATTAACAAGAGAGAAAACTTTAACAACACAAACAAGGAGACTTTGTTGATATACATTGGCCATTGAAGAGGCAGTAGGACAATGAAGAAAAAATGAATGTTGATCACATTACAGGTGTCTATACAATTCTAGCAATTAAACATCTTTCTAATGTATAAAAATATAGTTTTTGATAATATAAAATATTATACTACATTTAAAAAAATATATTTAAAAAATTTAAACTTATTTCTAATGTATAAAAATATAGTTTTTGATAATATAAAATATTATATTACATTTAAAAAAATATATATATTTAAAAAATTAAATTATTCAGTGTGTTATCTTACAAATATCTTAAAAAAAGGACAATGTTTTTCTATGGTATGGATGAAGATGCGGTGTAAACATGCAAAGTTATAAAGCTTTAGGGCAAATCACGTGGAAAGCTTAATTTCTTTGGTTACAAAAACGGGCATGTTTATGATTAAATGTAAAAAAAAAAAATCATTGCATTCTAAATTTCAAAAACTGATTTACTTACTTTGCCACTTACTTATTTTTTAAAATAAAAGGAGCTAGCAATGTTTAATAAACTCTTAGGAACCTAGGTAATCCAAATTTCAAAAAAGCTTTTTAATCATTTGTATTATTATTATTATTTATTTATTATTATTATTATTATTATAATAATAATAATAATAATAATAATAATAATAATAATAATAATAATAATAATAATAATAATAATATTATTATTATTATTATTATTATTATTAATAATAATAATAATAATAATAATAATAATAATAAATAATAATATTATTATTATTATAATACAGGATTTATATAGCACCAACAGTTTGCGCAGCGCTTTACAATATATAAGGCATCTCTTTAAAAACCTGTACAATAGCCAACAAAAAAATGAATTAAAAAAAAATTCGACCAATTTACAAATTTTACTGAAAATATTTGAAAATTATAGGAAAAATAAATAATTTGGGTTTTCTAAAAGAACTGAATTTGAATAAAATGCCAAAAAATGTCATCCAACAGATTATTATGGTCATTTTTTTTTCTCCTTTTCAATGCCAGCGCAATTACGAGGGCTTAATAATTTTCTCCAAGATTATTCTAAGACCCTTAGCGAATAAATGACTGCCTATCAGTATCAGTCCAGCAACACTACATTAAGAAGGAGATATTAGATGCGGCTTTAATTAGACGACATGCCTAAAAGATGTCTTCTCTATATAATAGCGGCTGACCTTGAAGTAATTTTTGGGATCTGGTCATAACACTTTAATGCACTTAAAGGATTGCTCTCAATTTCAGCTATAGCCGGAATTAGCTCGAGAATCAAACGAACAATGCGGGCCAAGCCAAGGTCACCTGCAGAGGATGCGCTGAAAATGGTTAAAGACTTTTCTCCTGTGGAGACCCCGACGTTTAATAAATAGCTCGTCACATGGAGAGAGGAGATAATCAGAGAGATTTCTTAGGAAGAGAGGACCATGCATTAAAAAAATTAAAAAAAATAAAAATTAGGAGCCAAACCACTTTTTTTGCAACTTAATTTTTTTTTTTAATTTTCCACGACTCTTTAATAACTTTTCCAGATCACTTAATGTTGAACATTTTTTAAAAAACATTTTAAAAAAAAAAAAAAAAAAAAAAATCAATCTTTTCTGCTTTTAATTTAGAAAAAAAAAAATTTCCACGACTCTTTAATAACTTTTCCAGATCACTTAATGTTGAATGTTCTTTTTAAAACCTTTCAAATCGATAATTTCTGCTTTTAATTTTTTTTTTTTTTAAATTTTCCACGACTTTAATAACTTTTCCAGATCACTTAATGTTGAACATTTTTTTTTAAACCTTTAAAAATCGATCATTTCTGCTTTTAATTTTTTTTTTTTTAATTTTCCACGACTCTTTAATAACTTTTCCAGATCACTTAATGTTGGACATTTTTTTTTAAACCTTTAAAAATCGATCATTTCTGCTTTTAAATTTTTTTTTTATTTTCCCTGACTTTTTATTAATTTTAACTAAGACCTAATAACCGATTTTCGCTCTGTTAGTGGGGCAATGGCACCGCCCGATTTTCCTGGTTCCTCCCCATTTTGTTTATTGGGCACGCTGGAAAATTTGGGAAAAACGACTGATTTTTTAAATCATTGGTGGCACCATCGGATTAAATTAGGAGCCAAATCACTTTTTTTTGCCACTTAATGTTTTAATTTTCCACGACTCTTTAATAGCTTTTCCAGATCACTTAATATTGAACTTTTTTTTTTTAAAACCTTTAAAAAAATCGATCATTTCTGCTTTTAATTTTTTTTTTTTTAAGTTTCCACAACTCTTTAATAGCTTTTCCAGATCACTTAATGTTGAACATTTTTTAAAAAACATTTAAAAAAAAAAAAAATCAATCTTTTCTGCTTTTAATTTAGAAAAAAAAAAATTTCCACGACTCTTTAATAACTTTTCCAGATCACTTAATGTTGAATGTTCTTTTTAAAACCTTTCAAATCAATAATTTCTGCTTTTAATTTTTTTTTTTTTTTAAATTTTCCACAACTCTTTAATAACTTTTGCAGATCACTTAATGTTGAATATTTTTTTTTAAAACCTTTAAAAATCGATCATTTCTGCTTTTAATTTATTTTGTTTTAATTTTCCACGACGCTTTAATAGCTTTTCCAGATCACTTAATGTTGAACATTTTATTTAAAAACCTTTAAAAATCAATTTCTGCTTTTTGTAAGGAAAGAACGAAGACTGTAGATGGGTAGAGTGGACCACTGAAGTGTTCAGAGAACGAACCGGCATGAAAAATTTGGTTTGCTGCATTCAGTAGAGTTGGATCTCATGTC
>CATNWA010002669.1:1857500-2005000 GCA_951230385.1 Staurois parvus
TGTCACTAACTGCCTAATTTCTTAAAGTGATTTATTTTATTTATTTATTTTTTTAATAATATATACCCAAGGACCATTGGCCCCTAGCAATAATCAACTCATCAGTACGATGTAAAGGAATTTTTTTCGTTTTTTTTTTTTTTTAAATATATACCCAAGGACCATTGGCCCCTAGCAATATTCAACTCAGTACGATGTAAAGGAATTGTTTTTTTTTTTTTTTTAAATACAGTATATACCCATAGACCATTGGTCCCTAGCAATAATCAACTCATCAGTACGATGTAAAGAATTTTTTTTTATTTTTTTTTTTAATATATACCCAAGGACCATTGGCCCCTAGCAATAATCAACTCATCAGTACGATGTAAAGAATTTTTTTTTATTTTTTTTTTTAATATATACCCAAGGACCATTGGCCCCTAGCAATAATCAACTCATCAGTACGATGTAAAGAATTTTGTTCTTTTTTTTTTTTTTTTCTTAAATATATACCCATAGACCATTGGTCCCTAGCAATAATCAACTCATCAGTACGATGTAAAGAATTTTTTTTTATTTTTTTTTTTAATATATACCCAAGGACCATTGGCCCCTAGCAATAATCAACTCATCAGTACGATGTAAAGAATTTTTTTTTTTTTTTTTTTTTAATATATACCCAAGGACCATTGGCCCCTAGCAATAATCAACTCATCAGTACGATGTAAAGAATTTTGTTCTTTTTTTTTTTCTTAAATATATACCCATAGACCATTGGTCCCTAGCAATAATCAACTCATCAGTACGATGTAAAGAATTTTTTTTTTTTTTTTAATATAAACCCAAGGGCCATTGGCCCCTAGCAATAATCAACTTCATCAGTACGATAAGGAATTGCAGCCCTATTAGTGCATTGAGTACTGTCCGTGATACATTGGAGTGGTCTTACTGCAGGCTTTCAATGGAATTTGCCTCCGAGATTGGAGAAAGTGGTGAAGTTTCACTTTTCTTTTTTTTTTTTTTTCATTTTTTAAATATAATCTTTATTTGAACTTCCAAAGATAAAGGTGAACATATACGTTTGCAATGTGTGTCGAATTACCACATCGAGCTGAAACATGCACCTCACATCACCAATAAAACTATACCAAAGGAACAGGCAACAAAATATCTTGCAAGGATGGTGTAGGTCACGGGTTTCCAACTGGCGGTTGCCAAACTACAAAGTCCCATGAGGCATTGCAAGATTGACAGTTACAAGAGTGACTCCCAAAGGCAGAGGCATGATGGGACTTGTAGTTTCGAAACAGCTGGAGGGCTGCCAGTTTGACACCCCTGGTGTAGGTGTAGACAAGGGATCAACAAAGTCTTGGGCAGAGATGGCGGCTAAGGTCTAGCCCAGCAGAATAAAGGAAGCCGTGTTAGGCTGGAGGTCAACCGGCAACCCCTTGGACGGTGAACCCAATAGAAAGGCACGTCCTAAGGTCCATGGTGTAGGTGAAGATAAGGGATCCACAAAGTCTTGGGCAGAGATGGTGGCTAAGGTCTAGCCCAACCCAGCAGAATAAAGGAAGCCGTGTTAGGCTGGAGGTCAACTGGCAACCCCTCGGACAGTGAACCCAATAGAAAGGCATGCCTTAAGGTCCATGGTGTAGGTGTAGATAAGGGATCCACAAAGTCTTGGGCAGAGATGGTGGCTAAGGTCTAGCCCAGCCCAACAGAATAAAGGAAGCCGTGTTAGGCTGGAGGTCAACAAGCAACCCCTCGGACGGTAAACCCAATAGAAAGGCACGCCCTAAGGTCCATGGTGTAGGTGTAGAAAAGGGATCCACAAAGTCTTGGGCAGAGATGGCGGCTAAGGTCTAGCCCAGCAGAATAAAGGGAGCCGTGTAAGGCTGGAGGGCAATCCCTCGGACGGTGAACCCAATAGAAAGGCACGCCCTGAGGTTCATGGCTCAGACCACCAGGATAGCAATTATGAATTACCATCAACATATGCAAGACCCCCCCCCAAATATAGAATGCAAAAAGAAATAAAAGGAAGTAAACAACTAGGTGATTCCATATCATATCAAGACACCAATACTGCTCACACCTGGATGTTTGGCAAAAGACGAATAATCATTCGTAAGTCAACAAATGGCTTGAGTGAGTAACCTGAACGAGGGATCTGCTAATGCCAATAGGGCAACAGTGGGTGGACCCCGCTGTGGGCCTAGGCTGCTACCTTTCTGATAGCAAAAACGATAGCACTCACCATACAATAAATTCTTGGATGCGTATGGAGGAACGCGAGGAACGCCAGAGAGGACCAACTTGGAGATTATCCTGGACCTCTGGATGTGTACATAGGAGGGCCTGCTTGAGAACCCAGGTCTGAACCTTTGACATCTGCTGTCTGAAATGTCTCGTCTTGCTGAGCCACCTGAGATGCTGGACAGCTCCCTGCCTGATCTCTTACAGCAGAGTCCCACCCAAAAGTGAAGGTTCTGCTTGTCTGCCTCCTCCCCCCCTCCATTTCCATATTAAGCACTTTTTTTTGGGGGGGGGGGGGGGGGAATACCTAGTTTTTTGACATTTTTTGTAGCTGCTGACTTTTAGTAAACACAAAAATGACCGGCGCTCCATTCTAAGACAACCTTGTCACATGTCTTGTTTGTCTTGTACCTTGTTGCTCCCATGAACTTAACGCTTCTGCTTGATCCCAACCTGCAACCACTTCTTGCCCACATTTGGCTTGTTTGCTGACTACACTTCTGTGTGATCCCTACCTGCTATATCTGCTTGGGACCCCCAAGTGTCAGCGTGTCATTGTTCCAAGATCCCCAAGTGTCAGGGTGTCATTGTTCTGGGACCTCCAAGTGTCAATGTGTCATTGTTCTGGGACTCCGAAGTGTCAGCGTGTCATTGTTCTGGGACCCCCAAGTGTCAATGTGTCATTGTTCCAAGATCCCCAAGTGTCAGGGTGTCATTGTTCCAAGATCCCCAAGTGTCAGGGTGTCATTGTTCCAAGATCCCCAAGTGTCAGGGTGTCATTGTTCCAAGATCCCCAAGTGTCAGGGTGTCATTGTTCCAAGATTCCCAAGTGTCAGGGTGTCATTGTTCCAAGAATCCCCAAGTGTCAGGGTGTCATTGTTCCAAGATTCCCAAGTGTCAGGTTGTCATTGTTCCAAGAATCCCCAAGTGTCAGGGTGTCATTGTTCTGGGACTCCCAAGTGTTGGCGTGTCATTGTTCTGGGACCCCCAAGTGTCAACGTGTCATTGTTCTGGGACCCCCAAGTGTCAGCGTGTCATTGTCCTATACCTCAAGTGTCAGCATGTTGTTCTGGGACTCCCAAGTGTCAGCGTGTCATTGTTTTGGGACCCCCAAGTGTCAATGTTTCATTGTTCCAAGATCCCCAAGTGTCAGGGTGTCATTGTTCTGGGACCCCCAAGTGTCATTGTTCTGGGACCCCCAAGTGTCATTGTTCTGGGACCCCCAAGTGTCATTGTTCTGGGACCCCCAAGTGTCAGCGTGTCATTGTCCTACACCCCAAGTGTCAGCATGTTGTTCTGGGACCCCCAAATAGTGTGCATTGTTCTGGGACCCCCAGGTGTTGGTGTGTCATTGTCCTATACCCCCAAGTGTCAGTATGTTATTGTTCTGGGACCCCCATATATCAGTGTGCATTGTTCTGGATCACCCAAGTGTCAGGGTGTCATTGTTCTGGATCATCCAAGTGTCAGTGTGTCATTGTGCTTGGACCCCAAAGTGTCAGTGCGTCATTGTTCTGGGACCCCAAGTGTCAGTATGTTATTGTTCTGGGACCCCCAAATATCAGTGTGCATTGCTCTGGGACTCCAAGTATTGGTGTGTCATAGTTGCAGACCCCAAAAATGTCAGTGTGTCATTGTTCTGTACCCCCCCCCCCCCCCCCCCCAAGTGTCAGCATGTCATTGTTCTGGGACCCCCAAGTGTCAGCATGTCATTGTTCTGGGACCCCCAAGTGTCGGTGTGTCATTGCTTTTGACACCATACCAGAGCCCTCTAATCACCGAAAGCACTGGGCAGTATGATTCACACACCTTTTGCAATATGCCTCTCCATTGACTTTCGCTGACTTCCTCGGGAGGCCACACCCCCTCTTCCCACCCAAATGGAGGTGGAGCTTTGACTGGGAACAAAACTCTCTGCTATTATCCAGCCCACAAGGATTCCTAGTTTAATGAAGTTTATGAATCATGTGTGTGGGGGGGGAGGTCAGCCATAGTGGCATGATCTAAGCACCCTCTGCTCCCCACCATGCAAGTGCTCCATAAATGAATATCCCCCTTAGTCATACGTCATCCCATGCCTTGGGCGATTTTAAGGCACGGTTTCCCTTTAAGAACTGCTGAGATAAGCCCAGTTTGTCTATTGGGGTGACAGATCAGACCTGACATGTGGGATAACCTACAGGGAATAAAAAATATATTTGAAATATATGTTAAAAATATTCTTCCCAAATATATTGCCATATATTTGAAATGCTACAATTTTGGCCATATGCAATAAATAAAAAAAAAAAAAAAAAAAAAAAAAAATATATATATATATATATATATATATATATATAATCTATATATCTCTATATACATACATACATATCTATATACAAACATACATATATATCTATACACACACACATATATATATATATTTATTTTTTTAAATAATATATTAATATTATAATAATATAAATATTATATGTTGAAATGTGTTTTTATTACAAAATATAGGAAAAATATTTTTCAAAATAAATCTGAAATATACTGGATGTCTTTAAAAATACAAATTTACATTTTTTGGAATGCATTTACAAATCTATGTAAAAATATATGTTAAAATTACTTTTTTATATGTAAAAAAAAAAAAAAATCTGAAGAATATATTTTTTAAAATATATTTTTTTAAAGCAATGTATGTACCTGAATCTCACTTCGTATCAGCCTCTTGTATTTCATTGTACATCAGAGCTCAGACTGGGAGAGGGAGGGACAGCACTTGGGAGCCAATCCCGTACACTTGTGCTGGCCAGGAACATGATGGAAAAAGAGCAGTGTGAGTAGAGGGGAAGAACTACTTCTGCCTTCACCTTCACAGACCGGGGGGTGGGGAGAAGACAAAACTTTATTGCATAAGTGCAGCTGAGAAAATTTCAAGTCACCAAGATGGCTGTGTGGCAAAGCTGGATAAATCAGGGGACAGGATGGACAAAAAAAATACAAAATCTTTTAACAGGTTAAAAAAAAAAAAAAACCAAAAAAAAAAAAAAAAACACACCTTTCATGTATGCCTTGTATCTGTATTTAATGGTTTGTCTGGCGTGGAGCTTCAAATGTATCTAATAATAAAAAAAAAAAAGAATTAAAAAAAAAAAAAAAAAGTGAGTATCCCTTTAAAATCAACATTGCAACAACGAGGTTAAGCAAGAAGGCTGCGGATTAATTTGTTTGTCTTTCTTTAAGTGGAAGTTATTTTTCCCGTAAATTAGCCGGGGTCGAGGCAAAACAAACAACGCCTTTCATGTTCCTTCTCTGCAGCATGGATCGCGGTGAAGGTCCTCTTTCACATCTGATATGTATCGGAAAAATCTGCAGGCACAATTTCCACAATCTCAGATGTTGGAAAAATAATTTGCTTCACAGCGGAGACGTACGGCTCTAGAAATTGGATTCCTTCACGTTTTTATTTTTTTTATTCATCTGCTTGATTTTCGGTGTTCATCCTCTCCATTACACGACGACCAAACATTTGTAGACACCTGACCATCACCCCTCTGTGAGCTTGTTGGTCATCTCATTTTGAATCCATGGGCAGGGGTGGACTGACAACTCATGGGGCCCCCGGGCAATAGGGGATCATGGGGCCCCTGTGTCCTTGCCCAAACTCAAAAAAGTCTATGAAAAAGGTACCAGGGGCATCTCATGGGGCCCTCTACTGACCCCGGGCCCTCTGGCAGTGCCCGAGTTTCCAAATGGTCAGTCCGCTCCTGCCCACGGGTAATCACATTAAGTTGACCACCCCTTTATGGCCTTCACATCCTCCACTCTTCTGGGAAGGCTTTCCACAAGATTGTGAAGTGTGTCTGTGGGAATTTGTGTCTATTCAGCTGAACAGTTAGGTACTGCTGTTGGATGAGAAGATCTGGTTTGCAACTGGCATTCCAGTTCATCCCAAAGGTGTTCAAGTAAGGTTGAGGTCAGGGTTCTGTGTAGGACACGTTAGGCCTTCCACACCAAACTGGTCAAACCATGTCTTTACAAAGCTGACCACTATTTGTGAGGTCAGGTACTGATGATGGATGAGAAGACCTGGCTCACCATCAGCACTCCCAATTCACTCCTAAGGTGTCAAGTAGGGTAGAGGTCAGGGCCCTGTGCAGGACACTTTAGGTCTTCCACACTAAAATGGTCAAACCATGGTCTTTACAAAGCTGACCACCATTTGTGAGGTCAGGTACTGATGATGAATGAGAAGACCTGGCTCAACATCAGTACTCCTAAGGTGTCAAGAAGGGTTAAGGTCAGGGCTCTGTGCAGGGCACTTGAGTTCCCCTGCATAAAACTGGACAAACCATGTCTTTATGAAGTTGGCCACTATTTGTGAGGTCAGGTACTGATGTTGCATGAGAAGACCTGGTACACAATTGGTGTTCCAATTCATCCCAAAAGGTGATCAGTAGGGTTGAGGTCAGGGTTCTGTATAGGACACTTTAGGTCTTCCACACCAAACTGGTCAGACCATGTCTTTACAAAGCTGACCACCATTTGTGAGGTCAGGGACTGATGATAGATGAGAAGATCTGGCTCACTTTCAGCTCTCCAAATTCACTCCTAAGGTGTCAAGTAGGGTTGAGGTCAGGGCGCTGTGCAGGACATTTGAGTTCCCCTTCATCAAACTGGTCAAACCATGTCTTTATGAAGTTGGCCACCATTTGTGAGGTCGGCTGCTGATGTTGGATGAGAAGACCTTGCTCACAATTGGTGTTCCAGTTCATTCTAAAAGGTGTCCAGTAGGGTTGAGGTCAGGTCTCCACACCAAACCATGCCTTTATGGAGCTGGATTTGTGCATATGGGTACAGTCCAACTGGAACGGAAAAGTGACTTCACCAAACTGTTACCACAAGGTTGTCCAAAAAAGGAAGACTTGTATTTTTATCAATAAATACAAGCGTTTATCTTAATTGTTGAGGTGGTGAAGCAGGAGAATGAATTGATGGGGGAACCTCTGACATGATGGGAGGATCTCTAATGCCATGGAAGGATCTCTGACTCCATGGGAGGATCTCTGATGCCATGGGGGGAGCCTATAATGCCATGGGTGGGAAAGGGACCTCTGATGTGATGGGATCCTTGACGTAATGGGGGACCTCTGACCAGGGGCGGACTGACCATTTGGAAACTCAGGCACTGCCCGAGTGCCTGGGGTCAGTAGGAGGCTCCATGAGATGCCACTGGTACCTTTTTCATAGGCTATTTTTGAGTTTGGGCAAGGACACAGGGGCCCCATGATCCCCTATTGCCCGGGGGCCTCATGAGTTGTCAGTCTGCCCCTGCCTCTGAACATATTAAGAAGACCTCGGACCTTTGTTGTGAAGAAGGGACCTCTGACATAATGGGAAGATCTCTGATGCGATGAGGGGACCTTTGACGTGATGGGGGAACCTCTGGTGCGATGGGGGAACCTCCGAAACCATGGGAGAATTTCTGACGACATGGGGGGAACCTTAATGCCATGGGGTGGGAACCTCTAATACCATGGGGGGGGGGGGACCTCTGATGTGATGGGATATTTGACGTAATGGGGGACCTCTGATGTGATGAGGGGACCTTAAACATATTGAGAGGACCTCGGACCTTTGTTGTGAAGAAGGGACCTCTGACGTAATGGGAGGATCTCCGATGCGATGAGGGGACCTCTGACACGATGGGAGGATCTCTGACGCAATGAGAGAATCTCTAATGCCATGGGGGGACCTCTAAAGCCATGGGGGGACCTCTGACATGATGAATGGACCTCTAATGTGATAAAGAGACCACTGACGCAATAGGAGGAACCTCTGATGCGTTGGGGAGGACCTATGATGTGATGGGGAACATCTGATGAGAAGTTAATTTCATCAAGTTGGTTGTGTACGTCCTTCCAGGCTCCGAAAAGTAACATTTACATTTTTTACATTTTAGACTGGGGTGCCTCGAGATTCTGCATACTTTTAAAGGGTGACATGACCAAGAAAAGGCTGAGAAGTGCCGACCAAGAGGTTGAAATGAAACTCCAGCCAAAAGGGTTCTTGTTAAGTTTTGGGTTGACCCTGGAAGGACTGGAACTTTTTTTTCTTATATAGTTTTTAATCTCTATGTCACCCTTGGGGAGATTCCTCCTATACTTCCTGTTGCAGCGACCACACAGGAAGTAAGGGGAAATCCCACCAACAGTAGTCAGGCCACACAAACATCACAGTTCCAACCCTTCCCTGCTCCATCCAAAACAAAAAACTCTTATATAGCCACTTTATTGGGGTTCCTAAATTGCTCGGCCTGAACTGTTTTGTTCTGTTTTTGGATCAGCAGTGTGGAGATTCGACCAGCGTCCCCTACTCGAGGTGGAGCAGACACTCTTTGTTGTCGGACATACACAACGAGTTCGCTATTAAAAAAAAACAAAAACAAAAACTTAAATGTTGGTTTATGAGAATTCCCAGAATGCAGTGCTGGTCAGAAGGCATAAAGGATCAAGCCTTGGCCTAGGGTCACATGATCATAAAAGGGATACACAAGACGTGAAATGTATCAAAACCACAAACAATGGAGATCAGCTTTTTTTTTTTTCAGGCTTTCAGGCTTTTTCTCCTTTATTTTAACCTGGAGATCCTGCCAGTAGCTTCTTGTGTGAGGGTGACAACGCTCATTCATTGTACTATATGGAGGAGCAGCGTTGTCACCCCACCCCAAGCTTCTCTTCTGACTTGGTCTCCTAACACCTCTTCCCTCCTCATCTTCATCAACAAAGTGTCCTACAGAAAAGCTGCCTTCCATTACAGACTATTTTGCTACATTGTTTTAAGAAAGCAAAAATTTCTGTGCTCACCGTAAAACATTTGTGAGGTCAGGCATGGATATCAGGGGAGGAGGCCTGGCTCGCAGTATCCGCTCTAATCAGGGCGGACTGACAACTCATGGGGTCCCCGGGCAATAGGGGATCATGGGGTCCTTGCCCAAACTCAAACCACACCCAATAAAGCCTCTGAAAGGTACCAGGAGCATCTCATCTCATCCCTAGGCCCTTCCGAATGGTCAGTCCGCCCCTGGCTCTAATTCATCCTAAAGGTGTTCTATGGGGTTGAGGTCAGGACTCTGTGCAGGCCAGTCAAGTTCCTCCACCCCAAACTGGCTCCTCCATGTCTTTATGGACCTTGCTTTGTGTACTGGTGCGCAGTCATGTTGGAACAGGAAGGGGCCATCCCCAAACTCTTCCCACAAAGTTGGGGGAACTAAATTGTCCAACATGTCGCCTTAAGAGTTCCCTTCTCTGGAACTAGGGGGCCAAGCCCAAACCCCTGAAAAAAAACAACCCCACACCATAATCCCCCCTCCAAACTTTACACTTGGCACAATGCGGTCAGGTAAGTACCGTTCTCCTGGCCACCACCAAACCCAGACACGTCCATTGGATTGGCAGACAGAGAAGCATGATTGGTCACTCCAGAGAACGTCTCCTCTGCTCTAGAGTCCAGTGGTGGCGTGCTTTACACCACGACATCCGAGGCTTTGCATTGCACTTGGTGATGGAAGGCTTGGATGCAGCTGCTCGGCCATGGAAACCCATTCCATGAAGCTCTCTACGCACTGTTGTTGGGCTCATCTGAAGGCCACACCAAGTTTGGAGGTCTTTAGCTATTGACTCTGCAGACAGTTGGTGACTTCTGCGCACTGTGCGCTTCAGCATGCGCTGACCCCGCCCTGTCATGTGACGTGGCCTACCACTTGGTGGCTGAGTGGCTGTTGTTCCCAGTTGCTTCCACTTTGTTATAATCTTTGCTTGGAGTCACTAAGCTCCTGAGAGCGACCCATTCTTTCACCAATGTCTGTAGAAGCAGTCTGCATGCCTAGGGGCTTGATTGTATACACCTGTGTCCATGGAGGGGATTGGAACACCTGAATCACATGATTGGGAGGGGATTGGAACACCTGAATCACATGATTGGGAGGGCGGGGCCAATACTTTGGGCAACATCATGAATATTAAAAATGGAATGTATATTTGCAGACGATATATCATGTTTGGGGGTTTTATGTCATCTTCAGGCCCAAAGTAATTTGTAAAACATGCGCAAAGAATGGAAAAAGGGTAAAATAATGTCCTTTATATGTGACATCGTTTAGCAGGTTCATTTATTTTTCTGTCCTTGCAGAAAATGTAATAATCCTGGAAAAAGAAAAGGAATGCAGCCGCTACAGCAACGGACCGGTGAGCTATTCTTGGGTTTAGATATACTTAAATATTCCCAAAACCGATCTTTTCTATCAATTTGTTGTAAAGCATGGAAAAAAAAAAAAATGAATGAAAACCGTCCAATGAAAGAGGAGAGCCTGCGTTTTAGGCATTAGCAAAGTGTAGCTTGAGCTATTGAGTTCTGTAAACATGGAAATGAGCTAAAAGGCCTGTTCCGCCCAACTTCCATGGATTTAGGTCTTGTAAAACTGCATGAAATTATAATTTTTCTGTAGTATGCTGACATCTAATGGCAGTTTCTGGCCATTACAACTTGTTTACTATGTGATTTTGGTATTTTTCCCATCCTCTTTAGAGCTAGTTTGCCTCCCTCCCTCTTCTGTGTTATTTTTTTCCCCACAGAGGTCAGGCTTAGGAAAGTCGTTTTCTTACACTCCAAAAAGACTGGAAGAAAAACATCCTTTGCACTGAAATTAGCTGAAGTAAAATTGTGTTGGATTCAACTTCTGGGTCCTATTTAAGAGTTAAGCTGCCTGTGGATGGTGCCAAGTCAGCAAGTGATTGTAGCGTCTGTACAGACTGGGTGCAAGGAGGTAGGGCAATGCATAAAGCGGCATTTGAAACAGAACAAGGTCCGTGTACACCAGAGGGTGAGTGTTATACTTTTACAGCGATCGTGCTGGTGTATGTTGTGCACCCGTACGGATGCAGTGTAACAATGCATCAAAGTGTATATATATTTTTTTCTTTTAACTTTATTGGAAGTTGACATAATGCACATATGTGAACCTGTAGGATGAACAATAAAAAAGCATTTTTGATGGGTTTCTTGATTTCAAGTGAAAATGCATCAGACCGAAATGCGTAGATGAGACTTAGTATGCATGCACCATGAAGAAATGATATCTGATGCTGGGCTGTAGTTTGGGGGGGGGGGGGGGGTGGTAAAAACAAGTAAAGTGGACCAAAAACTGTATCTGAGCACCACAAACTAAATTCATTTTTATTTTTATTCTTTTTTAATATTTAAAAGCAAACTCTCCCGTCCATCCGCATCACACCAAACTTTATAAAGAAATCACTTTGAACCCCCTTAGCGTTTATTCCTGCCGCCATCTTTATTAAGGGCAGATGGTTCCTGTAGCATTTACTTCCTGGAATCCATCTGCCCTTAGCTCAGGCATGAAGGCAGGAGGGTGTGCTTAGCAAAATCACATTTTATATATATATATATATGTATGTGATTAGCATTGAAGCCGGTAACGCACCTCCTGTATTAGAGCGCCCCCACTCTGGATGAAGCCGGTAACACCCCTCCTGTATTAGAGCGCCCCCACTCTGGATGAAGCCAGTAACACCCCTCCTGTATTAGAGCGCCCCCACTCTGGATGAAGTCAGTAACACCCCTCCTGTATTAGAGCGCCTCACTCTGGATGAAGCCAGTAACACACCCCTCCTGTATTAGAGCGCCCCCACTCTGGATGAAGCCGGTAACACACCTCCTGTATTAGAGCGCCCCCACTCTGGATGAAGCCAGTAACACCCCTCCTGTAATAGAGCGCCCCCACTCTGGATGAAGCCAGTAACACCCCTCCTGTATTAGAGCGCCCCCACTCTGGATGAAGCCAGTAACACCCCTCCTGTATTAGAGCGCCCCCACTCTGGATGAAGCCAGTAACACCCCTCCTGTATTAGAGCGCCTCACTCTGGATGAAGCCAGTAAAACCCCTCCTGTATTAGAGCGCCCCCACTCTGGATGAAGCCGGTAACACACCTCTTGTATTAGAGCGCCCCCACTCTGGATGAAGCCAGTAACACCCCTCCTGCACTAGAGCGCCCCACTCTGGTTGAAGCCAGTAAAACCCCTCCTGTCTTAGAGCGCCCCCACTCTGGATGAAGCCAGTAACACCCCTCCTGTATTAGAGCGCCCCCCACTCTGGATGAAGCCAGTAACACCCCTCCTGTATTAGAGCGCCCCCACTCTGGATGAAGCCAGTAACACCCCTCCTATATTAGAGCGCCCCCACTCTGGATGAAGCCGGTAACGCACCTCCTGTATTAGAGCGCCTCACTCTGGATGAAGCCAGTAACACCCCTCCTGTATTAGAGCGCCCCCACTCTGGATGAAGCCGGTAACGCACCTCCTGTATTAGAGCGCCCCACTCTGGGTGAAGCCGGTAACGCACCTCCTGTATTAGAGCGCCTAGAGGCCCCCCCCCACTCTGGATGAAGTAGCACGGGGGGGGGGGGGGGGTGTCACTGCTGACAGCAGCATAGTCCATACAAGTAACATTTCCTTGAATGTAATATAATAATGGAAATATGAATGCAGTATAGGAAGGAAGGAAACCTCCGAACACCACAGCAACCCCCAACAATCAAAATGTAGATTTGTATTTTTAAAGACACACAGTATATTTGAAATGTATTTTTTTAAAAATATTTTTGATATATTTTGTAATAAAAATGCATTTCAAACATGTAGTGTGTGTATATGTATATATAAATAAATGTTTTAATTTTTTATTTTTATTTTAAATTTTATTTATTGAAATATATTGAATACGGCCAAAATTGCAGCATTTTCAAATATTTGTCAATATATTTGGGAAGAATATTTTTAAAATATATTTTAAAAATATTTTTCTTCCATGTGGGTGTGATATAGCAGGCATGCTATAAAAGATATTTTTAACCACTTGCCGACCGCGCATAGCCGAAAGACGGCTTCACCGCGGCCGGCCAGTTCTGAGTAGAGACGTCATATGACGTCCTCCAGAACGCGCTCTCCTGCACGCCCCAGGGGGCGCACACCGGCGATCTCCGTGATCGCTGTGTCCTACGGACACAGCTGATCACGAGATGTGGTGAAAGGCCGATCCCACCGGCCTTTTACCACGTGATCAGCGGTGTCCAATGACACGCTGATCACAGGAAAATGCAAGTGCCGGTTCTCGGCTGCACTTTCCTCACGCTGTCAGATCGTGAGGAAAGTACTGCCGAGAACCGGCAGTTGTCAGAGCGGGGATCGGCACCGATCATCAGGGCACTGATGATCAGTGCCCTGATGATCGGTGCCCAGCAGTGACCCCCGCAAGTTCCGATCAGCTGTGCGCCCACTAGCCCCCCCCGCCCACCCATTCCCAGCAGTGCCCCACCCCTGTGCCACTCTGCAGTGCCACCTACCTGTGCCCAGCAGTGCCACCTACATGTGCCCAGCAGTGCCACCCACATGTGCCCACCCACCTGTGCCCACCAGTGCCACCCACCTGTGCCCACCCACCAGTGCTGTCCACCAGTGCCACCCACCAGTGCTGCCAGTCAGTGCCACCAGTCAGTGCCCAGGGGTTGTGCCAGTCAGTGCCGCCAGTCAGTGCCCAGAAGTGATGCCAGTCAGTGCCGTCTATCAGTACCCATCATCAGTGTCACCTATCAGTGCCGCCTATCAGTGCTGCATATCAGTGCCGCCTATCCGTGACCCCTAATTAGTGCTGTCTATCAGTGCCGCCTATCCGTGCCACCTCATTAGTACTGCCTATCAGTGCCCATCAGTGCCGCCTATCAGTGCCCATCAGTGCCGCCTCATCAACGCAAATCAGTGAAGGAGAAAAAATACCTGTTTGAAAAATTTTATAAAAGAAACAAATAAACTTTTTTTTTTTTTTTCAAATTTTTTGCACTTTTTTTAATTTATAGCGCAAAAAGTAAAGCGCCCAGTGGCGATTAAATACAACCAAAAGAAAGCTCTATTTGTGAGAAAAAAAATGATCAAAATTTCATATGGGTACAATGTTGCATGACCGCGCAATTGTCAACCAAAGTGCGGCAGCGCTGAAAGCTGAAAATTGGCCTGGTAAGGAAGGGGGTATAAGTGCCTGGTAGGCGAGGGGTTAAAAATCATTTTCACAATAAAAATCATCAGTGGTGCAAAACTGCATCAAAAAAAATTATGTGCGGGGGAAATAAAAAAAAAAAAAAAAAAAATCATCGCAGTGACCATAGTTTAAGGGGTCCTGAGCCACCTACTGCATTTATATGCAGTCGATATGGCGCCCAAACTGCGATGCGCCAAATTTCCGATGCACAGGAACATGCATTATGATTCATTGGGTTTTTTTTTTCTTGTTTAGTTATTTTTTGCGCACTAGTAAAAAAATGTTGCAACCTGCGCCGTTTTAATATCGCCGCCGCCGATCATTTATTGGCCGCCTTGTAGTTCCCTTTTTACAAAGCGAACCTACTTTTGTGTTCTCCTGGTACTGCAGGCCGCAGTACACCAGACTGGCCGCTAGGGGCGGTAAAGCACCCCGCACAGCTCGGTCGCGCGTCCTCCCTTCTACGTTCCATTTTTTGAGCCTTCTTCCCACCTTCACCTCTTTGAACCCGGCGAAAGCTTTGAAATCCTTTACTTCCAGGAAGTTCCGAGCTCTACGCTTCTCCCCTGGCCTGTCCGTGGAGAAACGGTTTCCTTTCCACCGTCTCCAATGAAAGCGGCGTCCCATTCCTCGCCGTCGCAGTTCGCCGCTCTAGGCTGAACCCCCTGCCGTGCATTTTCGGCGTCTTGGACCCATTCCAGTCGATGTGAGAAAGGCTCAGCCGTGCTGGCGAAGGATCAAGCGGCGATCCACGCTGTGATTAATGTTACAGTGCAGCTGGAGTTTAGCGGTTAAACGTAATTCGACGGGGGAGGGGGAGCAAAAAAAAAAAAACGGCAGCGTGTTGAATTATTTCCGCTCGACGATCTTTCATTGAAATCGACTCCACAGCCACAAAGGATATAAATCCGCTTGGTGCGTGCGTCAAAATGTTGTGCAAACCCAGATATTACCTTGTAAAAGTAGCGGTGACATCATCACCGGGCTGTGCATAGCCTGTGCAGACAGAAGAGCTGTGGGAGGGGCCCCAGCAGGACACACCCACTGTAGAGAACTACAGGAGGAGGCGGAGACAAGACCAGTCACCCTGCACATGATGTTCACCATCTTTGATCATTAAAAAGCCATCCGTGAGTTCCAGTCTGGGGACTTTGCCTAGGCTGAGATGAGGTCATCAGTACCCCCAACCCCCCCCCCCCAAAGTGATCACTTGGGCTATACATTGTAGCTTTTGTAGCGAGAAACTGAGGGGCTGATCTGCGTCAAGTACCAAGCAGCCGGCATCTCAGTCCAGGAAGTGAAGACCCTGGATGAGGTCTCAACAAAGATGGCGCCGTCCTTCTAGAGGAAAAAGGCAATGTCAGCGGGAGGACTGTAATGTCTGAGAGAGAAGCAAAATACCTGGAACTGTGGCAGAACCTCCAGGACCCCAGCAGTGCCCATTACAAGAACCTCATTGACCCCAGCAGTCCCCGTTACAAGAACCTCCAGGACCCCAGCAGTGCCCGTTACAAGAACCTCCAGGACCCCAGCAATGCCCGTTACAAGAACCTCCAGGACCCCAGCAGTGCCCGTTACAAGAACCTCATTGACCCCAGCAGTGCCCGTTACAAGAACCTCCAGGACCCCAGCAATGCCCGTTACAAGAACCTCCAGGACCCCAGCAATGCCCGTTACAAGAAACTCCAGGACCCCAGCAGTGCCAGTTACAAGAACCTCCAGGACCCCAGCAGTGCCCGTTACAAGAACCTCCAGGACCCCAGCAGTGCCCGTTACAAGAACCTCCAGGACCCCAGCAATGCCCGTTACAAGAACCTCCAGGACCCCAGCAATGCCCGTTACAAGAACCTCCAGGACCCCAGCAGTGCCCGTTACAAGAACCTCCAGGACCCCAGCAGTGCCCGTTACAAGAACCTCATTGACCCCAGCAGTGCCCGTTACAAGAACCTCCAGGACCCCAGCAGTGCCCGTTACAAGAACCTCCAGGACCCCAGCAGTGCCCGTTACAAGAACCTCCAGGACCCCAGCAGTGCCCGTTACAAGAACCTCATTGACCCCAGCAGTGCCCGTTACAAGAACCTCCAGGACCCCAGCAGTGCCCGTTACAAGAACCTCCAGGACCCCAGCAGTGCCCGTTACAAGAACCTCCAGGACCCCAGCAGTGCCCGATACAAGAACCTCCAGGACCCCAGCAGTGCCCGATACAAGAACCTCCAGGACCCCAGCAGTGCCCGTTACAAGAACCTCCAGGACCCCAGCAGTGCCCGATACAAGAACCTCTAGGGCCCCAGCAGTGCCCGTTACAAGAACCTCCAGGACCCCAGCAGTGCCCGTTACAAGAACCTCCAGGACCCCAGCAATGCCCGTTACAAGAACCTCATTGACCCCAGCAGTGCCCGTTACAAGAACCTCCAGGACCCCAGCAGTGTCCGTTACAAGAACCTCCAGGACCCCAGCAATGCCCGTTACAAGAACCTCATTGACCCCAGCAGTGCCCGTTACAAGAACCTCCAGGACCCCAGCAATGCCCGTTACAAGAACCTCATTGACCCCAGCAATGCCCGTTACAAGAACCTCATTGACCCCAGCAGTGCCCGTTACAAGAACCTCCAGGACCCCAGCAATGCCCGTTACAAGAACCTCCAGGACCCCAGCAGTGCCCGTTACAAGAACCTCATTGACCCCAGCAGTGCCCGTTACAAGAACCTCATTGACCCCAGCAATGCCCGTTACAAGAACCTCCAGGACCCCAGCAGTGCCAGTTACAAGAACCTCCAGGACCCCAGCAGTGCCCGTTACAAGAACCTCCAGGACCCCAGCAATGCCCGTTACAAGAACCTCCAGGACCCCAGCAATGCCCGTTACAAGAACCTCCAGGACCCCAGCAATGCCCGTTACAAGAACCTCCAGGACCCCAGCAATGCCCGTTACAAGAACCTCCAGGACCCCAGCAATGCCCGTTACAAGAACCTCCAGGACCCCAGCAATGCCCATTACAAGAACCTCATTGACCCCAGCAGTGCCCGTTACAAGAACCTCCAGGACCCCAGCAGTGCCCGTTACAAGAACCTCATTGACCCCAGCAGTGCCCGTTACAAGAACCTCCAGGACCCCAGCAGTGCCCGTTACAAGAACCTCCAGGACCCCAGCAATGCCGGTTACAAGAACCTCCAGGACCCCAGCAGTGCCCGTTACAAGAACCTCCAGGACCCCAGCAGTGCCCGTTACAAGAACCTCCAGGACCCCAGCAGTGCCCGTTACAAGAACCTCCAGGACCCCAGCAGTGCCCGTTACAAGAACCTCCAGGACCCCAGCAGTGCCCGTTACAAGAACCTCCAGGACCCCAGCAGTGCCCGATACAAGAACCTCCAGGACCCCAGCAGTGCCCGATACAAGAACCTCCAGGACCCCAGCAGTGCCCGATACAAGAACCTCCAGGACCCCAGCAGTGCCCGTTACAAGAACCTCCAGGACCCCAGCAGTGCCCGTTACAAGAACCTCCAGGACCCCAGCAGTGCCCGTTACAAGAACCTCCAGGACCCCAGCAGTGCCCGTTACAAGAACCTCCAGGACCCCAGCAGTGCCCGTTACAAGAACCTCCAGGACCCCAGCAGTGCCCGTTACAAGAACCTCCAGGACCCCAGCAGTGCCCGTTACAAGAACCTCCAGGACCCCAGCAGTGCCCGTTACAAGAACCTCCAGGACCCCAGCAGTGCCCGTTACAAGAACCTCCAGGACCCCAGCAGTGCCCGTTACAAGAACCTCATTGACCCCAGCAGTGCCCGTTACAAGAACCTCCAGGACCCCAGCAGTGCCCGTTACAAGAACCTCCAGGACCCCAGCAGTGTCCATTACAAGAACCTCCAGGACCCCAGCAGTGTCCATTACAAGAACCTCCAGGACCCCAGCAGTGTCCATTACAAGAACCTCCAGGACCCCAGCAGTGCCCGTTACAAGAACCTCCAGGACCCCAGCAGTGCCCATTATACTTGGGCCTCGTACACATTTGTATTCTTTAGTTGTGTTGCATCTTTCGATGCGTTTTCATCAGATTGCATGTTGTATGGAGTTCAATGACAAAGCACCCTAGAATGGAGCCTAACGCAGGCCATACACGGTTCGAATTCTGAACGATCTTTCGTCTGAAAATCGGAGACGTCGTTCGCTCGGTAATCCAACGGCGCCATCATTGATTTTGAAAATCGGCCAACCGAGTCATAAAGTTCACCCCATATAACAGGCAAAACTTCCATTCCTTCCAGGTCACGGCTCATGTGCATATTCTTTTCAGAAAAACGATCGTACGATTTGACCGACTCGAAAATCGGTCGTTTTTCACAAGTTTTCCAACATGCCCAATCACCGAAAAGGGGAGGAGCCACGAAAATCGACCAGTGCCATTGACCCCACTAACAGAGCGCATGAGCCGTGACCTGGAAAGAACAGAAGTTCCGCCTGTTATATGGGGCGAACTTTATGACTCGGTCGGCCGATTTTCAAAATCATTGATGGCGCCATCGGATTACCGAGCGAACGATGTGTCCGATTTTCGGATGAAAAAATCGTTCGGAATTCGACCCGTGTATGGCCTGCGTTAGTCTTCGGGTTTACGTTGACTTTCATACCAACAACTTTCTCAATGACTAACATGAAACCAATTTGCCAAGAAAACTTCAATCCAAAACCGAATTCTCCAGAATCTTACCTTTGTACTCCGAAGAAATCGCTTCTTCTCCCATCTTGTCCTTTCCTGGACTGCCACGGATGGGAGGGTCGGTCCTCGTTAGAACCACCTGAGCCCAACCCAATCGAGCCAGAACAGCCGCAGAGTCTGCATCCCTTTAGAAGAGAACGAACCTCAGAGAGTAATGCCGGCCATACAGGCTTCGAATTCCGAACGATTTTTTTGTCCAAAAATTGAAAACGTTGTTTGTTCGGTAATCCGATGGTGTCACCAATGATTTAAAAAATTGGTTAAACGAAAAGGGGAGGAACCTCGAAAAATCGTCTGATGCCATTGGCGCTAACAGAGCGAAAATCGCCGATTATTCTTAGGTCCGATTTTCGGGACAAAAATCGTTCAAAATTCGACCCGTGTATGGCCTGCATTAGGCTACTTTCACACTGATCCGCTGCAAAACCACATAAGCATTAGGCTACCTTTTTTTCCCGCGCTTTCTGAGCGTTTTTAAAGGACATGTGACTTAAAAATTGCACCGAAAAACGCTTCCCAGAGGCATTTTTGGGGCGCTTTTCAGGCGTTTTCCATTGATTTCAATGGAAGAGGTGTTTTTGGGGCATTTTTTTTTTTAACTCACCAAACATGCTTTAATTGGTCGAATTTCGAAATCAATGTTGGCACCATCGAGTTACAAAACGCACAAAATTGCCGATTTTCGAAATAAAAATTTGGACTGCCATGGATGGGAGGGTCGGTCCTCGTTAGAACCACCTGAGCCCAACCCAATCGAGCCAGAACAGCCGCAGAGTCTGCATCCCTTTAGAAGAGAACGAACCTCAGAGAGTAATGCCGGCCATACATGGTTCGAATTCCGAGCGATTTTTTTGTACGAAAGTCGAAATCATTGGTGGCACCATCGGATTACAAAACGAACGGCGTTTTCAATTTTTGGACGAAAAATCATTCAGAATTTGAACCATGTATGGCCGGCGTTACTCTCTGAGGTTCGTTCTCTTCTAAAGGGATGCAGACTCTGGCGTTTTTTCCCGCGCTTTGAGCGTTTTTAAAGATGTGACTGCACCAAAAACGCTTCCCAGAGGCATTTTTTTTTTTCAGGCGTTTGATTTCAATGGGAAGAGGCTTTTTGGGGCTTTTTTTACTCACCAAACGTGCTTCAACTGGTCGAATTTTTAAATCAATGGTGGCGCCATCGGGTTACAAAACCCATGCAAAGAAAATTCGTTCGGAATTCGACCCGTGTATGGCCTGGATTAGGCTACTTTTACACTGATCCGCTGCACAACGCATAGTCATTTTTCTCACGCTTTCTGAGCGTTTTTAAAGGACATGCGACTTAAAAACTGCACCAAAAACACTTCCCAGAGGCATTTTTGAGGCGCTTTTCAGGCGTTTTTTTTTTTTTTTTTTTTACATCCCATACACTCTGTACACCACATACATTCTGTACACCCCGAATATCCCATACATTCCGTATACACCGCGTACATTCCCGTACATTCCGTACACCCCATACACTCCGTACACCCCGTACACTCTGTACACCCCGTACATTCCGTACACCCCATACACTCTGTACACCCCATACATTATGTACACCCTGTACATTCCCATACATTCCGTACACCCCGTACATCCTATACATTCTGTACATTACGTACATTCCCATACATTCCGTACACCCCGTATATCCCATACATTCCCGTACATTCCATACACCCCGTACATTCTGTACACCCCGTACATTCCCATACATTCCGTACACCCCGTACATTCCATACACCCCGTACATTCCCATACATTCCGTACACCCCGTACATTCTGTACACCCCGTATACCCCATACACCACGTACATTCCGTACACCCCGTACATTCCATACACCCCGTACATTCTGTACACCCCGTACATTCCCATACATTCCGTACACCCCGTACATTCCGTACACCCCGTACATTCCCATACATTCCGTACACCCCGTACATTCCGTACACCCCGTATACCCCATACACCACGTACATTCCGTACACCCCGTACATTCCATACACCTGGTACATTTCGTACACTCTGTACATTCCGTACACTCCGTACATTCCGTACATTCTGTACACCCCATACATTCTGTACACCCCATACATTCCGTACATTCCCATACATTCCGTACACCCCGTATATCCCATATATTCTGTATACACCTCGTACATTCCCGTATATTCCATACACCCCGTACATTCCATACACCCCGTACATTCCGTACACCCCGTACATTCCCATACATTCCATACACCCCGTACATTCCGTACACCCCGTACATTCCCATACATTCCGTACACCCCGTACATTCCGTACACAACGTACACGCCATACACCACGTACATTTTGTACACCCCGTACATCCTATACATTCCGTACACCCCGTACATTCAGTACACCCCGTACACCCCATACATTCCGTACACCCCGTACATTCCGTTCATTCCCATACATTCCGTACACCCCGTACATCCCATACATTCCGTACACCCTGTACATTCTGTACACCTCGTACATTCCCGTACATTCTGTACAGCTCGTACATTCCCGTACATTCTGTACACCTCGTACATTCCGTACACCCTGTACACCCCATACACCACGTACATTCCGTACACCCCATACATTCCATACACCCCGTACATCCCATACATTCCATACACCCCGTACATTCCGTACATTCCGTACACCCCGTACATCCCATACATTCTGTATACACCTCGTACATTCCCGTACACCCCGTGCATTCCTATACATTCCGTACACCCTTTACACTCTGTACACTTCGTACATTCCATACATTCTGTACACCTCGTACATCCCCCCCCCCCATGTTAAAAAAAAAAGTCCCAGACCCTTTCCAAAAATCGCACAGAAACGTTTCTGCAGTGCTTTTTGTGGTTTTTGCACAAGCGTTTTTGACGTGTATTTTGATGCGTTTTATGTTTTTATTCTGGATTTTTGGCCAACTTGTTGCTGGGCAGATTAAAAACGGCAGACGCATCAAAAATGTATCAAAATGGCACTACAGGCGTTTCTGTAGCGTCTCCATTGAAGTCTATTGAACCAAAACGTTTTACATTTTAAAAAAAAGTCCATGACCCTTTCCAAAAATTGCACAGAAACGTTTCTGCAGTGCTTTTTGCGGTTTTTGCACAAGCGTTTTTGACGCATATTTTGATGCATTTTACTTTTTTTATGGGGGATTTTTGTCCAAGTTGTTTCTGGGCAGTCCCTGATCCTTTCCAAAAATCGCACAGAACCGTTTCTGCAGTGCGTTTTGCAGTTTTTGCGCACGCGGTTTTGCCGCGTATTTTGATGCATTTTACGTTTTTATGGGGGACTGCAGCCAGTCAGATAGTGCCAGGGGCGGACTGACCATTCGAGCACTTGGGCACTGCCCGAGGGCACAGGGTCAGTAGGGGGCCCCATAAAATGCCCCTGGTACCTTTTATAGGCTTTTTTGGGTGTGTTTTGAGTGTGGGCAAGGACACAGGGGCCCCATGATCCCCAATTGCACGAGGGCCCCATGAGTTGTCAGTCTGCCCCTGGATAGAGCTCCGCCTCATATCCTGGCTGGAGGACGTCCAGCATTATCTTGCTCTTTTCTTCTCAGCCTGGCCCCGCCCCTTTCATTCCTTGGACTCCAGTTCTTTCAATCATGGAGGCTCAGCATCACACATGGGTGGTCTGCATGCAAATGGATCTCCCAGACTGATAATCCACCCAATCAAGGCATCTTGATACTTGCATAACTCCTCCTCGAGAGCCTATTCGAGACAGAGGCAGAGTGCTATGATGTTCTCAGGAGACTATATACGGCGACATGCTTGCCCCTCCCACCAGCTGCGATCTGCCTTTCCATAGAAAAGCACAGAGACCCAGTGATAACATTACCCCAGGGGCGGACTGACCATTTGGAAACTCGGGCACCGCCCGAGGGCCCGGGGTGAGTAGGGGGCCCCATGAGTTACCCCTGGTACCTTTTTCATAGGCTTTTTTGAGTTTGGGCAAGGACACAGGGGTCCCATGATCCCCTATTGTCCGGGGGCCCCATGAGTTGTCAGTCCGTCCCTGCATTACCCGGCCAAAAAATAAGATCTGTAATAACAACGGGGAGGTTTTATCAAAAAGTTTCACTGTGGAGCGCACAATCTGGGCAAACAAAACGAAATTGCAATTGTAAAAACTCCAAGTATCATCAGATATTAATCGTTCGCTGGATTATCCATCGAGTAACTTTTTCCCCCCAGGCGGTCATTTTCAGTTCTCCAATCGGCTTCCGCTCCATAGGAATGCCTGTTTTCAAAATTTCCCACCAAAAACTGCGAGCGGCGTGATTGACGAGGCCTGATAATGAGGGGTGCCCCTTTTCCCCATGAAAATTTCTGAATCGTCCTAAATTCGTCCGCAAGCCGAGGGCCCCAAAGGAGCCGCTAAATTGTGATTAGAATCTTAATACAATGCGAAGAAAGGCTTTCAAGGGATGACGCGAGATGGGCCTTTCACAAGCAGATAGTGCCTTTGATCCTTGCCCAGACTCTGCCCGGACTCCCGTCCTGAATATTTTAAGTGGGGTCCCTCTCTAGCAGCTTCTAGTGTCCCTCGGTGGAGGAGGGGTCGGGGGGGTGGGCTAATTTAGTTATTTCTCAGACATGTCCCGCGGATTTGACTGGATGAGGCCTATTCATGTGGATTTCACGGCCTGTCACCGTTCTCATTTCTCTATCTGGGGAAGTCTACCCTACAGGATTCTCACTGCAGACATGACCCCAAACCCTCCCCCCCCACCCCTTCCTTGTCGTGTGGCCCCAAGGACCCAGTCTCTCCAAGCGGCAGTCAATAGTAGACGAGGAGGCTCTTGTATGGGCACTTGGGGCTAAGCGCGAGCGATAAATCAAGGTCATCAATTCATTCACAACGTCAGATGGGAAGTTCATGTCAGTCTACAGTCAATTTGGGACACCGGCTCCTTCAGCCCTGAACACAGCGTTCCAATTCTAATGGTGCAGAGGCCCGGTCATTTTCTGTGGGCATTTTTCAAGGGTCAAGAAGAACTCATCCAACTTAATTTTTTCCATGTACAGTAATTTTGGGACACTGGTTCCTCCAGCCCTGAACATTTCTTGGTACTTGGTTGCCTGCTGAGGGCCTACAGAAAAGGATTGGGCTTCTGCACCATTAGTATTGGAATGCTCTGCACTCACCTTTGAATAACTCACCTTACTTTTTTTCCATTTGCAGTCATTTTCTGTAGGCCCTCAAAGGGCAACCAAGGGCCAAGAGACACACCTGGCATGACCTTATACCAAGAGCTCATGGTCCATGCACAATCCAAGGACATTGGTACCTTCAGAACATCCTTAGACCCAGTTTCTCCAAGTAACAGTCAATAGTAGACGAGGAGGCTCTTGTATGGGCACTTGGGCTAAGCGCGAGCGATAAATCAAGGTCATCAATTTATTCACAACGTCAGATGGGAATTTCATGTCAGTCTACAGTCAATTTGGGACACTGGCTCCTTCAGCCCTGAACACAGCATTCCAATTCTAACGGTGCAGAGGCCCGGTCATTTTCTGTGGGCATTTTCCAAGGGTCAAGAAGAACTCATCCAACTGCTGAGGTCCTACAGAAAATGATTGGGCCTCTGCACCATTAGCATTGGAATGCTCACCTTTGAAGAACTCACCTGACTTAATTTTTTTCCATTTGCAGTCGTTTTCTGTAGGCCCTCAAAGGGCAACCAAGGGCCAAGAGACACACCTGGCATGACCTTATACCAAGAGCTCATGATCCATGCACAATACAAGGACATCAGTTTTTTTGGCCCTTGGTTGCCTGCTGAGGGCCTACAGAAAATGATTGGGCCTCTGCAACTTTAGCATTGGAATGTTCACCTTTGAAAAACTCACCTGACTTAATTTCTTTCAATTTGCAGTCATATTCTGTAGGCCCTCAAAGGGCATCCAAGAGCCAAGAGAGACACAGCTGGCATGACCTTAGAAATGAATGGGTAATGCATATACCAAGAGCTCATGGTACATGCACAATACAAGGACATCAGATCCTTCAGAACATCCTTAGACCCAGTTTCTAATGGTGCTAAGGCCCAGTCATTTTCTGTGGGTATTTTTCAAGGGTCAAGAAGAACTCATCCAACTTAATTTTTTCCATTTGCAGTAATTTTAGGGACACTGGTTCCTCCAGCCCTGAACATTTCTTGGCCCTTGGTTGCCTGCTGAGGGTCTACAGAAAAGGATTGGGCTTCTGCACCATTAGCATTGGAACGCTCTGCGCTCACCTTTGAAGAACTCACCTTACTTACTTTTTTTCCATTTGCAGTCATTTTCTGTAGGCACTCAAAGGGCAACCAAGGGCCAAGAGACACACCTGGTATGACCTTACACCAATGATCCATGCACAATACAAGGACATCAGTTTTTTTGGTCTTTGGTTGCCTGCTGAGGGCCTACAGAAAATGATTGGGCCTCTGCACCATTGGAATGCTCACCTGACTTAATTTCTTTCCATTTGCAGTCATTTTCTGTAGGCCCTCAAAGGGCAACCAAGGGCCAAGAGACATACCTGGCATGACCTTATACCAACAGCTCATAGTCCATGTGCAGTACAAGGACATCAGTTCCTTCAAAACATTCTTAGACCCAGTCTCTCCAAGTGACAGTCAATAGTAGACGAGGAGCCTCTTGTACAGGCACTTGGGCTAAGCATGAGCGATAAATCAAGGTCATCAATTCATTCACAACGTCAGACAGGAAGTTCACATCAGTCTACAGTCACTATGGATTACCGACTCCTCCAGTTTTGAACATGGCATTCCAATGCTAATGGTACAGAGACCCAGTCATTTTCTGTGAGCCCTCAATGGGCAACCAAGGGTCAAGAAGAACTCACCCAACTTCTTTCCATTTGCAATAATTTTGGGACACTGGCTCCTCCAGTCCTGAACATTTCTTGGCCCTTGGCACCAATGCTAATGATGTAGAGGCCCATTTATTTTCTGTAGGCCCTCAATGGGCAACATTGAGGACCTACAGAAAATAAATGGGCCTCTACATCATTAGCATTGGTGCCCCAAAATGTCTAAAAATGGAAAATTTAAGTCAGGTGAGTTTTTATTGGCCCTTGGTTGCCTGCTGAGGGCATACAGAAAATGACTGGGCCTCTGCACCATTAGCATTGAAATGCTTACCTTAGAAGAAGTCAGCTGACTTAAATTTTTCCATTTGCAGTCATTTTGGGACACTGGCTCCTCCAGATTTGAACATGCCATTCCAATGCTAATGGTGTAGGGGCCCAGTCATTTTCTGTGTTCCCTCAAAGGACAACCAAGGGCCAAGTAAGACACAACTGGCATGACCTTGTTAATGAATGAGTAATACATAGACGAAGCGCTCATGGTCCATGCACAATACAAGGACAACAGTTCCTTCAGAACATTCTTAGTCCCAGCATCTCCAAGCGGCAGTCAATAGTAGAAAAGGAGCCTCTTGTACAGGCACTTGGGCTAAGTGCCAGTGATAAATGAAGGTCATCAATCCATTCACAACATCAGACAGGAAGTTCATGTCAGTCTGTAGTCATTTTGGAACACTGGCTTCTCCGACTCCGAACACTGCGTTCCAATGCTAATGGTTCAAGGGTCCGGTCATTTTCTGTAGCCCATCAATGGGCAACCAAGGGCCAAGAAGAACTCACCTAACTTACTTTTTTCCATTTGCAATCATTTTGGTACACCAGTTCCTCCAGCCCTGAACACAGTGTTCCAATGCTAATGGTGCAGGGGCCCAGTAATTTTCTGTTGGCCTTTAATGGGCAACCAAGGACCAAGAAAAACTCACCTGACTTCATTTTTTTCAATTTGCAGTCATTTTGGAACATTGTCTTCTCCAGACCGGAACATGCCATTCCAGTGCTAATGGTGCAGGGGCTCAGTCGTTTTCTATGAGCCTTCAATGGGCAACCAAGGGCCAAGAAGTACTTACCCGACTTAATTTTATCCATTTGCAGTCATTTTGGGACACGGGTTCCCCCAGCCCTGAACACAGTGTATCAATGCTAATGATCCAGAGGCCCAGTCATTTTCTGTAGGCCCTCAATGGACAACCAAGGGCCAAGAATTATTCATTTGACTTCATTTGAAGGTCAGCAATGTCAGACAAGAATGTTCATGTCAGTCTGTAGTCATTTTGGAACACTGGATTCTCCGACTCTGAACACTGGGTTCCAATGCTAATGGTTCAAGGGTCCGGGCAGTTTCTGTAGCCTGTCAATGGGCAACCAAGGGCCAAGAAGAACTCACCTAACTTACTTTTTTCCATTTGCAATCATTTTGGGACACCAGTTTCTCTGGCCCTGAACACGGCGTTCCAATACTAATGGTGCAGAGGCCCAGTCATTTTCTGTAGGTCCTCAGTGGGTGAACAAAAGCCAAAAAGAACCTACCTTACTTAATTCTTTCAATTTGCAATCAGTTTGGGACACTGACTCACTCAGCTCTGAACATGGTATTCCAATGTAATGGTGCAGAGCCCCAGTCATTTTCTGTGAGCCCTCAATGGCCAACCAAATGCCAAGAAGAAACCACCTGACTTTCTTTTTTCCATTTGCAGTCATTTTGGGACTCCGGTTCCTCCAGCCTTGAACATGCCATTCCAATGTTAATGGTGCAGAGGCCCAGTTTTTTTCTGTAGGCACTCAACGAACAACCAAGGACCAAGAAGAACTCACCTGACTTAATTTTTTATACTTACATTAACTTTGGGACATTGACTCCTCCATGCTTAAGCATGCCATTCCAATGCTAATGGTGCAGGACCCTTTCTTTTTCTGTGGGTCTTCAATGGACAGTTAAGGACCAAGAAAAATACACCTGACTTCATTTTTTTCATTTGCAGTCTTTTTGGGGGCACTGGCTTCTCCAGCCCTGAACATGCCATTCCAATGCTAATGGTGCAGGGGCCTAGTCATTTTCTGTAGGCCCTCAATGGACATCCAAGGGCCAAGGAAACTCACTTGACTTCATTTTTCCAGTGCTAAGAGTCAGGTGCATTTGTTTTGAGAGTGCATTCGCGTTGGCATGACCTTGGAAATGAATGGGTGGTGCATACACCAAGTGCTAATGGTCCATGCACTTGAAAAAAAAAAACACAAAGAAAGCTTGGGCCAGATTCACACTGTTGTGTTGGGTTAACATATGCATAACCACAACATTGACATGGATTCCTTCAGGACATCCTTGGACCCAATCTCAAGTGGCAGTCATTAGTAGATGACAAGCATTGGGGTCATATAGGAAGGTAAAATTAAGGTGGTTCTTGGTTTTAATGGTACAATGAGCTCTAAATGGTTCATGGGGTTAAGGAAGCTGCATTTGTTACTAACCTGGATCTAATTTTGTGTCAAAAAACAGCCCCTCGTTACCGTCATAATTTTATTTTTATATGTTTTAACACAAAGAAAATATGTGAAAAAAATGAATGCAACAATCTACAGAATTAAAAAAATACAGATAGTACTTGGACTGGATCCAAACAGTTGGGTTGCAGTAACACATGCATGATCACAACGGCAACGTTGATTCTTTCAGAACATCTTTGAACCCAGTCTATCCAAGTGGCATTCATTAGTAGATGACAAGCACTGGGGTCAATGAAAAAGGCCAAATTAAGGTTGTTCGCGTCTGGTTTTAATGGTGCAATGAGCTTTAGGTGGTTCAGGAGGGTTAGGGTAGAAGACCAGCATTCGGGTCAATGAGGAAGGTCACACTGAGGTGGTTTTGGTGGTTTCCAAGGCTTAAACCTGAAGTTTAGGCATGGCATTTTTTCCTTAGTTGCATTGATCCAGCTTGGACCAATGTAAGTATGTATGTTCCATACCTGTGGGATCCACATTGACTTGAAATAACTATAGTTGGTGCTTCTACTTCAGTGATCCCCACTAGCTTCCGGGTCCCATGCCAATCAGTTGCCCTGATGCTTACTGAACACAGTGGTCACCTGTTTGGCATGGCCACCATCCATAGAATACTTTACATTTTCTTGATGGATGCAAAGTGTTCTCTAATTGGACTTGGGGTGGAGATCATGGCATGAAAGCTCCACAATAAAGAACCCTTTGCTTTCCTTGATAGAATGCAAAGTGCTGCCTTAATGGCACCAATGCTGAGGAGTCAACTTCCTTCTGTTCACCTAGCATCAGGGCATGAGACCTCAAAGCTAGAGGAGATCATTGGAGTAATGGTGCCTAGTATAGTGCTTTCCAGCTTCCATGGGATCCCACAGCCATGGTACAGACATACTGTACTTACCAGGGGCGGACTGACCATTGGAGGGCCTGAGGTCAGTAGGGGGCCCCATGAGATGCCCCTGGTACCTTTTTCATAGGCTTTTTTGAGTTTGGGCAAGGACACAGGGGCCCCATGATCCCCTATAGGAGGGCCCGGGGTCAGTAGGGGGCCCCATGAGATGCCCCTGGTACCTTTTTCATAGGCTTTTTTTGAGTTTGGCCAAGGACACAGGGGCCCCATGATCCCCTATTGGAGGGCCCGGGGTCAGTAGGGGGCCCCATGAGATGCCCCTGGTACCTTTTTCATAGGCTTTTTTGAGTTTGGGCAAGGACACAGGGCCCCATGATCCTCTATTGCCCGGGGGCCCCATGAGTTGTCAGTCCGCCCCTGGTACTTACTAAGCAGAACCAATGTAATTATATAAAAATTGCCATCCCTGGAATTTAGCTTTAAATTGCTCCTAATGGCCCACATCCTTCTCAACATTTCGTTGGGCAGCCCATTCAAATGAATAAGCTGTCTTAACGCAACCCACATTACTGCTCAACATAATGGGCATTATTGTCCCTGACAGATGTAAAATGGGTCCAACGTAAAATACAAAGTTAGACAAACTAAACTACTTTTAATAGCCCCTCCAAAAAAAAAACACTCTTAAAAAAAAAAAAAAGAAAAAAGAAAAGTTGGCCATGGCCCAGGACATGGCACCGGTGGAACAGAAGGTCTACCCTATGAGTAAGCTCCTGACTAAGTGAAGGTCTACCTTATGAGTAAGCTCCTGACCAAGTGAAGGTCTACCCTCTGAGTAAGCTCCTGACCAAGTGAAGGTCTACCCTCTGAGTAAGCTCCTGACCAAGTGAAGGTCTACCCTCTGAGTAAGCTCCTGACCAAGTGAAGGTCTACCCTATGAGTAAGCTCCTGACTAAGTGAAGGTCTACCCTATGAGTAAGCTCCTGACCAAGTGAAGGTCTACCCTATGAGTAAGCTCCTGACCAAGTTAAGGTCTACCCTATGAGTAAGCTCCTGACCAAATGAAGGTCTACCCTATGAGTAAGCTCCTGACCAAGTGAAGGTCTACCCTATGAGTAAGCTCCTGACCAAGTGAAGGTCTACCCTATGAGTAAGCTCCTGATCAAGTGAAGGTCTACCCCATCAGTAAGCTCCTGACCAAGTGAAGGTCTACCCTGTGAGTAAGCTCCTGACCAAGTGAAGGTCTACCCTATGAGTAAGCTCCTGACCAAGTGAAGGTCTACCCTATGAGTAAGCTCCTGACCAAGTGAAGGTCTACCCTATGAGTAAGCTCCTGACCAAGTGAAGGTCTACCCTATGAGTAAGCTCCTGACCAAGTGAAGGTCTACCCTATGAGTAAGCTCCTGACCAAGTGAAGGTCTACCCTATGAGTAAGCTCCTGACCAAGTGAAGGTCTACCCTATGAGTAAGCTCCTGATCAAGTGAAGGTCTACCCCATGAGTAAGCTCCTGACCAAGTGAAGGTCTACCCTATGAGTAAGCTCCTGACCAAGTGAAGGTCTACCCTATGAGTAAGCTCCTGACCAAGTGAAGGTCTGCCCTATGAGTAAGCTCCTGACCAAGTGAAGGTCTACCCTATGAGTAAGCTCCTGACCAAGTGAAGGTCTACCTTATGTGTAAGCTCCTGACCAAGTGAAGGTCTACCCTATGAGTAAGCTCCTGACCAAGTGAAGGTCTACCTTATGAGTAAGCTCCTGACCAAGTGAAGGTCTACCCTATGAGTAAGCTCCTGACCAAGTGAAGGTCTACCCTATGAGTAAGCTCCTGACCAAGTGAAGGTCTACCCTATAAGTAAGCTCCTGACCAAGTGAAGGTCTACCCTATGAGTAAGCTCCTGACCAAGTGAAGGTCTACCCTATGAGTAAGCTCATGATCAAGTGAAGGTCTACCTTATGAGTAAGCTCCTGACCAAGTGAAGGTCTTCCCTATGAGTAAGCTCCTGACCAAGTAAAGGTCTACCCTATGAGTAAGCTCCTGACTAAGTGAAGGTCTACCTTTTGAGTAAGCTACTGATCAAGTGAAGGTCTACCCTGTGAGTAAGCTCCTGACTAAGTTAAGGTCTACCTTTTGAGTAAGCTCCTGACCAAGTTAAGGTCTACCTTATGAGTAAGCTCCTGACCAAGTAAAGGTCTACCTTATGAGTAAGCTCCTGACCAAGTGAAGGTCTACCCTATGAGTAAGCTCCTGACCAAGTGAAGGTCTACCCTATGAGTAAGATCCTGACCAAGTGAAATGCGTTGGTAGGTCTGTACATCAGATGCAGTAGTCTGTCTGTTGGATGATTCAATAAATTATTTTGAGACTTTCAATTTGGTGAGCAGGTCCTCTTTCCTCCTTTGAACAAAAAACGGTCACTGCCCCAGTCTATAACTGGCCTTCACAGCAAGGAGCACATGGATGGGCGATGCATGTCAAACACCAAAGCAGAAAGATTCCCAGCTCTAACGTTTTCTGTTGTTTGACATGCGTCGCCCGTCCATGTGCTCCTTGCTGTGAAGGCCAATTACAGACTGGGGCAGTGACCGTTTTTTTGTCCAAAGGAGGAAAGAGGACCTGCTCACCAAATTGAAAGTTTAAAAATAGACTGGGGCAGTGACCGTTTTTGTACTGTTGATATGCTGGTCGAGGGGGCGCACTGGACACCCTAGCTGCCATTGTGCTACATGCTGGATGTCCAGTGCGCTCCTGTACCTTTAGGAGGGGTGGGCTCCCTCAGGTCCATTTGCCCTTGGTCTATCCATTAAATACATGTGCCTCTACTATGGGGGCTCTCAAAATTTGTAGAGTTAGGAACTACAGAATACTGGGGTGCCGTGACGAGACTGTGTAGCTTACGCATTTGCAAACGTATTTGCAAACGTGTGCAAACTAAACCCCCGTTTTTAACGCATACTGCTAGACAGGTAAATTTGACCTCTTTCCTCCTTTGGAGCCTTTGTAGAGACCTTGGGAAACGGGGGTCAAGAAAGATGTGGGACTATCCTGGCAAACCAGAACAGTTGAGGTCTTCTGTTGAAGGCAGTAGGAAGTGTTTCCTACACCAGAGTCCAGACTGTAGACCATGGGCTCTGTTGCTCTGCTGCATCACTTACTGGTTTCGAACTAACATGTTTCAGGCACTGGGAGCTGAATAGGCAATATATGGTATCTGTCACTTTGATTGTAAAACACTCTTCCTACATGACCGTCAAGACCCTATTGCCTACATCTCGTCTTCAATGCCGCTGAAGTTCTTACAGTACTGGCGAGGCCGTCAGAAGGCGGCAGGTGTAGGCGGTGAAGTGAGCACTTAGAAGTGGTTGCGGTGGAAAGGACTGCCGCTCACAGAGCGCACGCAGGCCACCAGCCTCTCCATACCACTCGAGGACAAAGAGAAGGCAGGAAGAGTGGAAAATATAATAACCAGCTTGTGTCGTGTGACCGCCGAGAAGTAAGACGACAATGCAAAGTCTCTCCATCATCCGGGATTGTTTTAAAGTGTTTCCCCTTCTATCGGGATAATTTTCCCCTTGCAAATGGAAGAGAGGAAGGCTTAAGGGGCCCTTTTTCAGAAATAGATTCCGGGTCCATTGCCTTGTTTCTTTGTTTCATTTAAATTTTTTTTAAATTTCTGTAATTATGATTCTGGTAACCACAGCACGAGTTTTATAAATGGAGAATGGGAACAGTCGCTTGTATGTAAGGGTTTAAAAAAAAATAAAATGTGATTTGAAAATGTACAATAAAATGAGATATATCCTGATATTTTTTTTGTTAATTTAAAATTTTATATATATATATATATATATATATGTATGTGAAAGGAAAGATTTGGTGACAAATATTTTATTTCTGTTAATTTAAAAAAATAAAAATTATATATATATATATATATATATATATATACAGTTGCAAGAAAAAGTATGTGAACCCCTTGGGATTACGTGGAGTTTTGCATGAATTGGGCATAAAATGTGCTCTGAACGTCATCTAAGTCACAACAATAGGAGAACACAGTCTGCTGAACATAATACTACACAAATATTAGATGTTGCCATGGTTTAATTGCACATAACAAATAAACATTCACAGTGCAGGGAGGAAAAAGTATGTGAACCTTTGGACTTAATAACTGGTTGACCCTCCTTTGGCAGCAATAACCTCAACCAAACGTTTCCTGTAGTTGCAGATCAGACCTGCACAATGATCTGGAGTAATTTTGGACCACTCCTCTTCACAAAACTGTTTCAGTGTAGCAATATTCTTGGGATGTCTGGTGTGAATCACTCTCTTAAGGTCATGCCACAGCATTTCAATCGGGTTGAGGTCAGGACTCTGACTGGGCCACTCCAGAAGGCGTATTCTGTGCTGTTGCAGCCATTGTTTTGTTGAATGACTTGTATGCTTTGGGTCATTGTCCTGTTGCATCACCCATCCTCTGCGGAGCTTCAGTTGGCGGACAGATGGTCGTACGTTTTCCTGCAAAATGTCTTGATAAACTCTGGAATTCATTTTCCCATCAATGACAACAATCCGTCCAGGCCCTGAGGCAGCAAAGCAGCCCCAAACCATGATGCTCCCTCCGCCATGTTTCACAGTGGGGATGAGGTTTTGATGTTGGTGTGCTGTGCCTTTTTTTCTCCACACATAGTGTTGTGTGTTCTTCCCAAACAACTCAATCTTGGTTTCATCTGTCCACAGTATATTTTGCCAGTAGTGCTGTGGAACATCCAGGTGCTCTTTTGCAAACTTCAAGCATGCTGCAATATTCTTTTTGGACAGCAATGGCTTCCTCCGTGGTGTCCTCCCATGTACTCCATTCTTGTTTAATGTTTTCCTTATTGTAGATGTGTCAACAAAAATGTTAGCATGTGCCAGAGATTTCTGTAGGTCTTTAGCTGACACTCTGGGATTCTACTTTACCTCATGCAGCATTCTGCGTTGTGCTCTTGCAGTCATTTTTACATGACGACCGCGCCTAGGGAGAGTAGCAACAGTGCTAAACTTTCTCCATTTGTAGACAGTCTGTCTTACCGTGGACACATGAACATCAAGGCTTTTGGAGATACTTTTGTAACCCTTTCCAGCTTCATGCAAGTCAACAATTCTTGATTGTAGGTCTTCTGAGAGCTCTTTTCTGCGAGGCATGGTTCACATCAGACAGTGCTTCTTGAAACCAGTAAACCCAAAACAGGTGTGTGTTTTTTAAGGGCAGGACAGCTGTCAGCAACACATCCAATATCATCACACTGATTGGAGTCAAGGTTGGCTCACTCCTGGCTCCAATTAGCTCTGGGAGAAGTCATTAAGCTAGGGCTTCACATACTTTTTCCTCCCTGCACTGTGAATGTTTACATGTTATGTGCAATTAAACCATGGCAACATCTAATGTTTGTGTAGTATTATGTTCAGCAGACTGTGTTCTTCTATTGTTGTGACTTAGATGACGTTCAGAGCACATTTTATGCCCAATTCATGCAAAACTCCACGTAATCCCAAGGGGTTCACATACTTTTTCTTGCAACTGTATGTGTGTGTATATATATATATATATATAAAAAAAGAAAAGGTTTGCTGACAAATCTGTTGAGGTGTACTCATTTATATATATACCTTTATATAAATATATATATATATATATGTGTATGTATGTATGTATGTATATATATATATATATATATATATATATATTATTATCATTATTATTATTATACAGTATTTACAAAGCGCCAATAGTTCGCTCAGCGCTGTACATTACAAAGGGGGACAGAACATGTGACAGAACAATACCAATACAATGCAAAACATGAGGGGATCGAGGGCCCTGCTCCTTGGAGCTTACAATCTAGGAGGGAGGGGATGGTGGCACAGGAGGAGATAGCTGTGGGGGATGGAGTGGTAGGAAGAGTGGAGGAGGTCGGCAAGTTAGCAGGGGGTGGGGTAGGCTTCCCTGAAGAGATGGGTTTTCAGGCTGCACCTAAAGGAGAGGAGAGTAGGTGATAATCTGATGGGTTGGGGCAGGGAGTTCCAGAGGATGGGTGACACCCTGGAGAAGTCCTGGAGGCGGGCATGGGAGGAGGAGACCAGGGAACTAGAGAGAAGGAGGTCTTGTGAGGAGCGGAGTGTGCGTGCTGGGTGGTACTTGGATATTAGGTCAGTGATGTAGTTCGGGGCAGTATGGTGGACGGCTTTGTACGTCAGTGTTAGGATTTTGAATTTGATCCATTGCACAATCGGAAGCCAGTGGAGGGATTGGCAGAGGGGGGTGGAGGACACTGAGTGGAGGCCAGTGGAGGGATTGGCAGAGGGGGGTGGAGGACACTGAGTGGAGGCCAGTGGAGGGATTGGCAAAGGGGGGTGGAGGACACTGAGTGGAGGCCAGTGGAGGGATTGGCAGAGGGGGGTGGCGGAGATGGAGCGGTTGGAAAGGTGAATGAGTCTGGCAGCCGTATTCAGGATGGACTGAAGCGGGGATAGCCTGTGGTGAGGCAGGCCAGTGAGGAGGGAGTTGCAGTAGTCGAGTCGTGATATGATGAGGGAGTGGATGAGCTGTTTAGTGGTTTCTGGGGTTAGGAACGTGCGGATTTTGGCGATGTTGCGGAGGTGGAGTCTGCATGAGTTTGTTAAAGATTGGACTTGGGGCTGGAAGGATAGGTTGGAGTCCAGAATGACACCAAGTACTCTGGCCTGCGGGGTGGGTTTGATGGTGGCGTTGTTGGATGTGACGGAGAAGTCAATGGGGGGTGGTGTCCGGGCTGGGGGGGGAGACAAGAAACTCAATTTTGGAGAGGTTCAGTTTAAGGAAGTGGAGCGACATCCAGTCTGATATGTCGCTCAGTAGGTGTGTGATTCGGGCGGAGACTGAGGGGGTGAGGTGGGGGGTTGAGAGATAGATTTGTGTGTCGTCGGCATATAGGTGGTAGTTGAAGCCGTGAGAGTGTATGAGTTGGCCAAGGGAGGAGGTGTAGAAGGGGGGTGGAGAAGAGAAGGGGCCCGAGGACAGAGCCTTGAGGGACCCCAACAGAGAGGGGGAGTGAGAGGGAGGTGGTAGCATTATAGGTAACGCTGAAAGAGCGTTGTGACAGGTAGGATGAGAGCCAGGAGAGAGCAGAATCTCTGAGGCCGAGGGAGTGTAGTTTTTTGAGGAGGAGGGGGTGGTCGACTGTGTCGAAGGCCGCGGAGAGGTCAAGGAGTAGGAGCACTGAATAGTGGCCATTAGCTTTGGCGGTTAGCAGGTCATTGGAGAGTTTAAGTAAGGCAGTTTCGGTGGAGTGTAGGGGACGGAAGCTGGACTGTAGGGGATATATATGTATGTTTATATGTGTGTGTATATCTTAATATATATATATACACAATGCTCAGCATAAATGGGTACACCCCAACAAATTTGTCAGCAAAACCTTTCCTTTCCTTTCAGAATCCACATTTTCTACGGGACGCTATACTACAAAATCCTCCCACAAATGCCAGCCATTGATTGCAAACAAGATTTGTTAATTTGCACACACAAAAAAGTATGTTTCCTAACAATTTCATTCAAGTTGCAAAAATGAACACACCCCAATGAAAGTCTTACGAACAACGCTACATTTTAGACAACAAAATCCTAATGAACAAGAATTCAACTCCAGGTGAGTCTAATTATTCAATAAACAGGTGTCCAGCAGACAGGTGGTTATAAAAGGGTGTTACTTAACAAAGGAAACCCCTCCCATTTCATGCTGTCAGCAATGGCATCGCATGGAAGAGAAACGTCACAAGGCCTGAGAAATAAAATAATTTCTTTACACAAGAAAGGTGAAACTTACAAGAAGATCAGCAAAGCTTTACTTATCAGTCAGAATACTGTAGCAAAACTGATACAAAAATTTAACAAAGCTGGAACTGCAACCATCTCACAGAGACGTCCAGGTCGTCCATGGAAGTTAACACCTCGACAGGAGCGTCTTCTGATGAGAAGGGTTGAAGAAAATCGCCATGCAAGTTCACTGCAGTTAGCTAAAGAAGAAGAAAGCCAAACTGGGGTGATTGTTTCCCGTGACACAATATGGCGTACACTGCAGAGGAATGGCATGCATGGGTGTCATCCATGAAGGAAGCCCATGCATTAAAAAGCCCACCTAGAATTTGCTAGGGCCCATGTTGAAAAAGAAGAAGACTACTGGGACTTTGTACTATGCAGTGATGAATGTTTATGGAACTGATAGCTTCAAAACTGTATGGAGTCACAAAGGGGAGGAGTACAAACAAAAATGCATGGTGCCTACTGTGAAACATGGTGGTGGCAGAGTCCTTCTGTGCTACTTGTGTCGGGGAGCTGCATTTCCTTGATGGTGTCATGAATTTACAGATGTACTGCTCTATTTCACTCCGTTCCCTCGGTCGTCGTGCACTTTTCCAACATGACAATGACCCAAAACACACATCTAAGACCGCTGTTGCATTTCTGAAGAAGAACAGGGTGACAGTGATTCAGTGGCCAAGTATGTCACCTGATCCGACCCCAATAGAACACCTATGAGGAACTTTGAAGAGACAAGTTGAGTATCACTCTCCATCCAGTGATAAAAGATCGATGTTGCAATATGTCACAACTAGTTCATTCCATGCCTAGAAGCCTTGGTGCCGTCCTTACAAATCATGGAGGTCACACAAAATACTAGATGGAGTTTTTGTTGGGGGGTGGATTCATTTTTCTATCAAATTATTTGAGTAAAACTGAAGATTTTGTCATCTAAGTTATATTATGAACTGCACTTTCATGTCATGAGCTGAACAAATGTTCTAGAAAACTCAGTTTTGTCCACAAGTCCATAGAAATGCATGGGGGTCCGTTTTTCATCAATGGACAGATGAAGACCTCCATGTATTTCTATGGACTTGCGGATGTAAACAGATTAACATCTTTTTACCTTCGTTAATGTCTGCATGAAAATAACAGATGAAAAAACAGATGTAAACGAATGAAAAATGGATGTAAACGGATGAAAAGCTGTTGAAAAAAACAGATGAAAAAACGGATGTAAACGAACAAAAAATGGATGTAAACGGATTAAAAACTGTTGAAAAAAATGGATGTAAATGGCTGAAAAAAGGATGTAAATGGATGAAAAATGGATGTAAACGGATCAAAAATGGATGTAAACGGATGAAAAACTGTTAAAAAAACAAATGTAAATGGATGAAAAACTTTAAAAAAAAACGGATGTAAATGGATGAAAAATGTATGTAAACGGATGTAAAACTGTTGAAAATAACATGAAAAAAACGGATGGAAACGGATGAATAACAGTTAAAAAAAAGAGATGAAAACACTGATGTAAATGGATGAAAAACTGATGAAAAAAAACAGGTGAAAAAATGGATGTAAATGAATGAAAAATGGATGTAAATGGATGAAAAATAGATGTAAATGGATGAAAAACTGTTGAAAAAAAACAGATGAAAAAACGGATATAAATGGATGAAAAATGGATGTAAACGGATGAAAAACTGTTGAAAAAAACTGATGAAAAAACAGATGTAAACGGAAGAAAATCTTGAAAAAAAACATGAAAAAAAAATGTAAATGGATGAAAAAACTGTTGAAAAAAAAAAACGGATGTAAATGGATAAAAAACTGTTGAAAAAAAACAGATGAAAAAACGGCTGTAAACTGATGAAAAATGGATGTAAACAAACGAAAACTGTTGAAAAAAACAGATGAAAAAACAGATGTAAACGGATGAAAAACTGTTGAAAAAAACAGATGAAAAAATGGATGTAGATGAATGAAAAATGGACGTAAACGGATGAAAAACTGTTGCAAAAAAACAGATGAAAAAATGGATATAAATGGATGAAAAATGGATGTAAATGGATGAAAAACTGTTGAAAAAAAACAGATGAAAAAACAGATGTAAATGGATGAAAACAGATGTAAACGGAAGAAAAACTTGAAAAAAAAACATTAAAAAAAGGATGTAAATGGATGAAAAACTGTTGAAAAAAACGGATGAAAAAACAGATGTAAACTGATGAAAAATGGATGTAAACAAATGAAAAACTGTTGAAAAAAAACAGATGAAAAAACAGATGTAAACGGGTGAAAAACTGTTGAAAAAAACAGATGAAAAAACGGATGTAAATTGATGAGAAATGGATGTAAACAAATGAAAACTGTTGAAAAAAAAACAGATGAAAAAATGGATGTAAATGAATGAAAAATGGATGTAAATGAATGAAAAATGGATGTAAACGGATAAAAAAACTGTTGAAAAAAAAGATGAAAAAACAGATGTAAATGGATGAAAACAGATGTAAATGGATGAAAATCTTGAAAAAAACATGAAAAAAAATATGTAAATGGATGAAAAAACTGTTGAAAAAAAACCGGATGTAAATGGATGAAAAAACTGTTGAATAAAACGGATGTAAATGGATGAAAAAACTGTTGAAAAAAAAAGATGAAAAAATGGATGTAAATGAATGCAAAAACAGATATAAATGGATGAAAAATGGATGTTAACAGATAAAAAACTGTTGAAAAAAACAGATGAAAAAACAGATGTAAACGGATGAAAACAGATGTAAAAACGGATTAAAACAGATGTAAACAGAAGAAAAAACTTGAAAAAAAACAAGAAAAAAACGAACGGATGTAAATGGATGAAAAACTGTTGAAAAAAAATGGATGTAAATGGATGAAAAACTGTTGAAAAAAAACAGATGAAAAAACGGATGTAAACTGATGAAAAATGGATGTAAACAAATGAAAAACTGTTTGAAAAAAACAGATGTAAATGGATGAAAAACTGTTGAAAAAAACAGATGAAAAAATGTAAATGAATGAAAAATGGATGTAAACGGATGAAAAACTTGAAAAAAAACAGATGAAAAAAAGGATGTAAACTGATGAAAAATGGATGTAAAGAAATGAAAAACTGTTGATATATGTAGTTATATTATGAACCTGCACTTTCATGTCATGAGCTGAACAAATGTTCTAGAAAACTCAATTTTGTCCACAAGTCCATAGAAATGCATGGGGGTCCGTTTTTCATCAATGGACAGATGAAGACCTCCATGTATTTCTATGGACTTGCGGATGTAAACGGATGAACATCTTTTTAACCTTCGTTAATGTCTGCATGAAAATAACAGATGAAAAAACAGATGTAAACGAATGAAAAATGGATGTAAACGGATGAAAAGCTGTTGAAAAAAACAGATGAAAAAACGGATGTAAACGAACAAATAATGGATGTAAACGGATTAAAAACTGTTGAAAAAAATGGATGTAAATGGATGAAAAATGGATGTAAACAGATCAAAAATGGATGTAAACGGATGAAAAACTGTTAAAAAAACAAATGTAAATGGATGAAAAACTTAAAAAAAAAACGGATGTAAATGGATGAAAAATGTATGTAAACGGAATGTAAAACTGTTGAAAATAACATGAAAAACACTGATGTAAATGATGAAAAAACTGCTGAAAAAAAACAGATGAAAAAATGGATGTAAATGAATGAAAAATGGATGTAAACGGATCAAAAATGGATGTAAACGGATGAAAAAACTGTTAAAAAAAACAAATGTAAATGGATGAAAAACTTAAAAAAAAACGGATGTAAATGGATGAAAAATGTATGTAAAACGGATGTAAAACTGTTGAAAATAACATGAAAACACTGATGTAAATGGATGAAAAACTGCTGAAAAAAAAAAAAAACAGATGAAAAAATGGATGTAAATGAATGAAAAATGGATGTAAATGGATGAAAAATAGATGTAAATGGATAAAAAACTGTTGAAAAAAAACAGATGAAAAAACGGATATAAATGGATGAAAAATGGATGTAAACGGATGAAAAACTGTTGAAAAAAATGGATGTAAATGGATGAAAAACTGTTGAAAAAAAACAGATGAAAAAACGGATGTAAAACTGATGAAAAATGGATGTAAACAAATGAAAAACTGTTGAAAAAAACAGATGTAAATGGATGAAAAACTGTTGAAAAAAAACAGATGAAAAAATGTAAATGAATGAAAAATGGATGTAAACGGATGAAAAACTTGAAAAAAACAGATGAAAAAAAGGATGTAAACTGATGAAAAATGGATGTAAACAAATGAAAAACTGTTGAAAAAAACAAAAACGAATGTAAACGGATGAAAAATACGAACGTAAACTCATCCATTTTTTCTTTGAAAAAATGTGACTGAAACTGAAGAAAAAAAAAACCGGAACGGCCGTGTGAAAGAACCCTTAGAAAGCAAACTGAATCTTTTGACCAAAATTTGTCCAGTCATCGAATGTAACTGGGAATTTTTGTATGAATGTTCATTACGAACGCTTGTTCAAAAATCTAACTACTGGTGCGTGGGCAGATTTAGTTTTCTCTGGAATAGGTGTTTCCACTGAACTATTATATACCTTTTATACCTAATATGAACCTTCCTGTAAAATAATTGCTAAGAGAGAATTCATGGAAGAAGTCGCTGACGAGTGACGGTCCGTATAATCGCCAAGGGGGCGGATACCACTGAATGGATAGATAGAGATACCTTAATGTGATTGAAAAACCTAAAATGATGGATTTTCTCTCACTCTCTCCGTCTGGGTGACAGTGGGGATCCCAACACAAACAGATGAGGAATCTCTCCATTGGGGACATCATTACATAACCAAGGGGGCGCTCCACTCCATCAGAAGAGCCAGAGGCCTTGTCCATAGGAATGGTCTACACCACGGAAATCTTTTGGGCAAGCATTGGAAAGATCCAATGTGTTTCGGGTGTGTTCACCCCCCTCTTTTCGGCAGACTTTGGAACGATCCAATGCGTTTCGGGTGTGTTCACCCCCCTCTTTCGGCAGACTTTGGAACGATCCAATGCGTTTCGGGGTGTGTTCACCCCCCTCTTTCGGCAGACTTTGGAATGATCCAATGCGTTTTGGGTGTGTTCACCCCCCTCTTTCGGCAGACTTTGGAACGATCCAATGCGTTTCGGGTGTGTTCACACCCCCTCTTTCGGCAGACTTTGGAACGAATCCTAATGCGTTTCGGGTGTGTTCACCCTCCCTCTTTCCAATGCGTTTCGGGGTGTGTTCACCCCCTTTTTTTTCGGCAGACTTCGGAACGATCCAATGCGTTTCGGGTGTGTTCACCCACTTTTTTCGGCAAACTTTGGAACGATCCAATGCGTTTCGGGTGTGTTCACCCCCCTTTTTCGGCAGGCTTTGGAAAGAGCCAATGTGTTTCGAGAGTTTTCATCCCCTTCATCAGGGACAATGGGCATATTTTCAATTAGTTAAAAAAACAGGAAAAGATAATTTAATTACAATATATATATATAAAATTTATTATTATTTTTATTAGTTAATAAAATATGAGCAAAAAACTAAATTTAAATGTAATTTTCACACACGCATATATATATATATATACAGTATGGGGTTGATTTACTAAAGGAAAATAGACTGTGCACTCTGCAAGTGCAGCTGCTCCAGGGCTTAGTAAATGAGCAGAAGCTCTGCTGACTTCCATCATCCAATCAAGTGTAAGCAAAAATGCAGTTTTTTTGTACATTTCCCCCGCACGTGATTGGGTATTCATGGCAAAGTGAAGATTTACCTAATTTACTAAGCTCTGGAGAAACTGCACTTGCAGAGTGTAAGGTCTTATTGCCTTTAGTAAGTCAACCCCTATATTGCCCAAAGCATTGGGCCACCGGCCTTTCCACGCACATGACCTTTAAATGGCCTCCCAGTCTTAGTCCATAGGGTTCAATACTGAGTTGGCCCCGCCCTTTCCACGCACATGACCTTTAATGGCCTCCCAGTCTTAGTCCGTAGGGTCCAATATTGAGTTGGCCCCGCCCTTTGCAGCTATAACAGCTTCAACTCTTCTGGGAAGGCCGTCCACAAGGTTTAGGAGGGTGTCTATGGGAAGGTTGGACCATTCTTCCAGAAGCACATTTGTCAGGTCAGGCACTGATGTCGGGGGAGGAGGCCTGGCTCGCAGTCTCCGCTCTAATTCATCCCAAAGGTGTTCTATGGGGTTGAGGTCAGGACTCTGTGCAGGACAGTCAAGTTCCTCCACCCCAAACTGGCTCCTCCATGTCTTTATGGACCTTGCTTTGTGCACTGGTGGGCAGTCATGTTGGAACAGGAAGGGGCCATCCCCAAACTCTTCCCACAAAGTTGGGAGCATGAAATTGTCCACAATGTCGCCTTAAGAGTTCCCTTCACTAGAACTAGGGGGCCAAGACCAACCCCTGAAAAACAACCCCACACCATAATCCCCCCTCCACCAAACTTTACACTTGGCACAATACAGTCAGGCAAGTACTGTTCTCCTGGCAACCGCCAAACCCAGACACGTTCATCAGATTGCCAGAGAAGCATGATTGGCCACTCCAGGGAGCACGTCTCCTCTGCTCTAGAGTCCAGTGGCGGCGTGCTTTACACCACGGCATCTGACGATTTGTATTGCACTTGGTGATGGAAGGCTTGGATGCAGCTGCTCGGCCATGGAAACCCATTCCATGAAGCTCTCTACGCACTGTTGTTGGGGCTCATCTGAAGGCCACACCAAGTTTGGAGGTCCTTAGCTATTGACTCTGCAGACAGTTGGTGACTTCTGCGCACTGTGCGCTTCAGCATGCGCTGACCACGCTCTGTCATGTGACGTGGCCTACCACTTGGTGGCTGAGTGGCTGTTGTTCCCAGTTGCTTCCACTTTGTTATAATCCCACTAACAGTTGAGCGTGGAATATTTAGTAGCCAGGAAATGTCACGGATGGACTTATTGCCCAGGTGACCACCTATCACGGGACCACGCTTGGAGTCACTGAGCTCCTGAGAGCGACCCATTCTTTCACCAATGTTTGTAGAAGCAGTCTGCATGCCTAGGGGCTTGATTGTATACACCTGTGTCCATGGAGGGGATTGGAACACCTGAATCACATGATTGGGAGGGGATTGGAACACCTGAATCACATGATTGGGAGGGGATTGGAACACCTGAATCACATGATTGGGAGTGGATTGGAACACCTAAATCCAATGACATATACATATATATATTTGTCAATAACAAATGAGCAAAAAAAAAAAAAACACATTTTATATATATATACAGTATATATATATAAAATTTATTTTTACATTTTTTTTAAATATGTTTTTATATATATATATACTTTAGTCAATAACAAATGAGCAAAAAAAGAAATTTAATTTATATATATATATATAAAAAATTTTATTTTTAATATTAAATGATATGTTTATATATTTTTTACTAGAATATATATATATAATATATATATATAATATATATATATATATATACATTAGTCAATAACAAATGAGTGAAAAAATGTATACATTTATATATATATATATATATATATATATATATATATATAAATAAATATATAATTTAATATTAAAAATAAATTTTGTATATATATATATATATATATATATATATATGTATACATTTTTTCACTCATTTGTTATTGACTAATGTATATATATATATATATATATATATATATTCTAGTAAAAAATATATAACATATCATTTAATATTAAAAATAAATTTTATATATATATATATATATACATTAGTCAATAACAAATGAGTGAAAAAATGTATACATTTTTATATATATATATATATTATATATATATATATATATATATATATATATATTCTAGTAAACAATAGGGGGAGGGGGGGGCAATGCTGCCCCTCCAATAAGTACAATGAATGAGCGTTGTCACCCTATGACAGAAAGCGTGCTACTGGCAGGATCTCCAGGTGAAATTTACACCAAAACTATTAAAAGCCTAAAATAAAAAAAAAAAAAACGAATGCAGCCACCACATCTAAGAACGGTTAATCTGCAAAATATCACATTTTTGTTTTGGGGGGTTTAGATACCCTTTAAGATCCACCTAAATTGCGGAGTCTGTTGTCTGTGGGGGGGTGAAGGTGGATTGTGACCCTGTGTTGGGGGGGTGATTTATAATCCTGAGTATGGTGTTCAGCTGGGCGGCAGCAGGTATATGTTGAGGGAAAATGCCTTGAAGGCTTTGGCTGGCCTGAGAAACCGAGCTGTCACCACCACTTGTGTAATATTAACCAACATTATTATGGAAATAAATCTTGGAGGTCCAAGGTCACGGCACACCACCAATACCCCATGCAGTGGAATCTCAGCTCAGTTTGTTTTTTTCATTACCAAAGACTCGTTGGGTCCCACCGGCCCCAGGAGCCAGATGACATCTCAGATGTTTCTTCAGGAGCTCCTTAAGGAAATTCGGCTTCTCCTCGCCCAACTCTCAGGCTGTCCAGCATTTCATCATCTACAGAGGAGCCGGGTGTGTAGACCATTTTATGACACAACATTGTCCATGGAGTCTTCTGGAGACATTTTAATTATTTGTCTTTTGAAAACGATGTCTGCCTTTGAGGACAATAAACTTTGATTTATTCTGGTGTGACGGGTAGATGAGCCGTATTGAATCCCCCCCCCAATTATTATGCAAGATAGACTCCCTCAAGAGTTGAGGGAAAGATAGACTCCCTCAAGAGTTGGTTCTGGCCAGCTCCATGGATTGCATCAAGAAAGTCCTGGATTCTGTCCTAGATACACAGAATATAACTGGATCAGGGGCGGACTGACCATCTGGAAACTCGGGCCCTGCCCGAGGGCCCAGGGTCAGTAGGGGGCCCCATGAGATGCCCCTGGTACCTTTTTCATAGGCTTTTTTGAGTTTGGTCAAGGACACAGGGGCCCCATGATCCCCTATTGCCCAGGGGCCCCATGAGTTGTCACTCCGCCCCTGAACTGGATACTAACATTTATAGGTGACGTTCTTCCAGGGAATATCCGATCGCCTCTCGGGGGGATCAGGAAGGAATTTTTTCCCCTGCAGGAGCAAATTGGATCGTGCTTTGCTGGGTTTTTTTGCCTTCTTCTGGATCAACTGTGGGTGTAGGATTATAACGCCCGCATTTATAGACTGTGCGCGCTCCCTGGGAGCGTGCAGCACTGCAATCTGGTGCTAGCTGTGTTCTCCGGACACCGATCACTGTGTGGGACCTCTGTGTGAGGTCCTGATCATGTAATCACTGATTGGCCAATCAGTGATCACATGAATAGTAGTAAGCAAGATGCCACTTCTGACATCATTGCTTACTACGTGTGAAATCTGTGAATGATCATAGATATCACATGGTACAGGGCTATTCACAACAGCCTTGTACCATGTGACAAGCTGTGACCAATCACAGCTCACACAGTAGTTCTCAATGGCTGCAAGAATGCAGCCAGAAAGAAGGAGAAATTATTATTTTTATGGCCTTTATGTGTGTTAAAGCAATCAGTGTAAGAAAAAAAAAAAAAACAATCTTCATCACCCCCCACAAGTAGTACAGTGTCACCATGGTCTGTCTGTGCCCATGTGCAGAGTAATTCCTTGTGGGACTGATTTCAGAATGATCAATCAGCTGCTGCACCTGTAGTGCTCTAATGAGAAAAGTGGCAGGGTCTGCATCCCTTTAGACGTGATTTCCTTTTTGGAGTATCTCATCAAAATGGACATTTGTGTTGCAGAGGATGCCAAATATATCTGACTTGTATCTTTGTGCAGATTTCTGGGAACAATCAGTGAACCAATCACACAGCAGGAAATGACATTTCCGGGGTGATTCTGAACACCATCTGTGTATAGCACCCCTCCAGGTTTTCATATTGTATTGCATTTTACAGATGATGTAGCATGAAACACATAGACAGTTCTCTTCTCTTCCCTTCCCTTCCCTTCTCTTCTCTTTTCTTTTCTCTCTTCTCTTCTCTCCTTTCTCTTTTCTTCTCTTCTCTTCCCTTCCTTTTTCTTCATTTCTCTTCTCCTCTCTCCTTCTCCTCTCTCTTTTCTTTTCTCTCTTCTTTTCTCTTTTCTTTTCTTTCTTCTCTTCTCTTCCCTTCCTTCCTTTCCCTTACCTCCCCTTCCGTTCCCTTCTCTTCTCTCTTTTCTTTTCTCTCCTCTTTTCTCTCTTCTTTTTCCCTTCTCTTCTCTCCTTTCTCCTTCTTCTCTCTTTTCTTTTCTTTCTTCTCTTCTCTTCTCTCCTTTCTCCTTCTTCTCTTCTCTTCCCTTCTCTTCTCTCCTTTCTCCTTCTTCTCTTCTCTTCTCTCCTTTCTTCTTCTTCTCTTCTATTCTTTTCCCTTCCCTTCCCTTCTCTTCTCTTCCCTTCCCTTCTCTTTTCTCTCTTCTTTTTCTCTTCTCTTCTCTCCTTTCTCCCTCTTCTCTTCTCTCCTTTCTCCTTCTTCTCTTCCCTTCCCTTCTCTTCTCTTCTCTGCTTTCTCCTTCTTCTCTTCTCTTCTCTTCCCTTCCCTTCTTTTTCTTTTCTCTCTTCTTTTTCTCTTCTCTTCTCTCCTTTCTCCCTCTTCTCTTCTCTCCTTTCTCCTTCTTCTCTTCTCTCCTTTCTCCTCCTTCTCTTCCCCTCCCTTCTCTTCTCTTCTCTTCTCTGCTTTCTCCTTCTTATCTTCTCTTCTCTTCCCTTCTCTTCTCTTTTCTCTCTTCTTTTTCTCTTCTCTTCTCTCCTTTCTCCCTCTTCTCTTCTCTCCTTTCTCCTTCTTCTCTTCCCTTCCCTTCCCTTCTCTTCTCTGCTTTCTCCTTCTTTCTCTTCTCTTTTCTTCTCTTCTTTTCTCTTCTCTTCCCTTCCCTTCTCTTTTCTCTCTTCTTTTTCTCTTCTCTTCTCTCCTTTCTCCTTCTTCTCTTCCCTTCCCTTCTCTTCTCTTCTCTAATTTCTCCTCCTTCTGTTCTCTTCTCTTCTCTTCTTTTCCCTTCCCTTCTCTTCTCCTCTCTCTTTTCTTTTCTCTCTTCACATTTCTAATGGTGTATACAATAGACTAATGAGATCCTCTTTTAATTTATTTGTGGGGGGGGGATGTGTTTCCTTTACTTACCCCACAAAAAGTTAAGGGAAATTCTCCTCAGTGGGGACACAAGTCAAAGTCCCTTATGTACAGAAAGTGTGCCTAAAGGTAACATTTCATGAACCAATCAGCTCCTTTGAAACTGGGACTGTAAGGGCTTGTTTACATGGGCAGCAAGGGGGGCAGTAAAAATAGGCAGTTGATTTGCAGTCATCCCAGTCCGTCTCTATTTTTTATTGAAAAAAGGAAAAAAAAAATCATCCGCAATCCAACTAGCTGTGTTTTTAATACTGAGTGAATTGACTGCATACAGTGATGTCTCCAACCCAAAACCAACCTTTCTTGACGCGTTTTGGTGCTCCTGGCAAGACTACTGTGCAATAAAACAGGGGTCTCCAAACTGCGGCCCAAGGGCCACATGTGGCCCTTTGCTAGCTTTTATCCATCCTTTGTTACACTATTTCTCCCAATCAAATGAGGCGCTATCCCCCCCCCCCACCCCACTGGCCACATGGAAGAAAGATATATTTGAAATATATTTTAAAAATATTCATCCCAAATATATTGACATATATTTGAAATGCTACAATTTTGGCCGTATTCAATATATTTCAAAATATATTTTCAAAAATCTATATATAATATACACTGCATGTTGAAATGCGCTATGAAAGATATTTTTAAAAAATATATATTTATATATTCTTCTGATTTTTTTGACATATAAAAAAGTAATTTTAACATATATTTTTACATAGAAATTTAGATTTGTATTTTTAAAGACATATATTATATTTGAAATGTATATATTGAAATTAAATGAAAAATATTTTTCAGATATTTTGTAATAAAAATGCATTTCAACATACAGTATATATATATATATGTTTTTTTAAAATATATTTTGAAATGTATGGAATACGGCCAAAATTGTAGTAAAAAATTTAAATTATATGATAATATAAAAAAAAAAGAATATTTTTAAAATATACTTCAAATTTATATTTCTTCCATGTGGGTATGCAGTCAATTCACTATATATATATATATATATATATATATATATATATATATACTTCCCAAACATATTGACATATGTTTGAAATACTACAATTTTGGCCAGATCAATATATATAAAAAAAAAAAAAAAATTATATATATATATATATAATAAATACACCTGTAATAATAAATATTATCACAGTTGCTCGTGCTCTCATCCAACCTGTTAAGCCATCATAAGCCTGGCGTCACAACTGATCACATGTGCAGCACCATGGCAACTGCAGATCAAACAGAGGCCAAGATGGCCGCTTCCTTGGCTGTAAAAGATAGAAGGGTGTAATTGGACCTCAACTCCACTTGTTGAGTCGGACAGATGGCGCCACCTGCCGAGCTCACCCAATGGGAGCGCTCCGCAACCACGCGCCATGCAGATCCCCTTCCAGAGCACTAGAGACTACCTCAGGTCTACGCAAGGCCTACATGTGATGTGAATGGTTGCTACAGGCCGCAAGATTTTTTTTTTTTCACGCACCAGACCCGAAGCGTCAAAAAAAAAGTGAAATTGGCGCCGGAGGTGTAGATGTAGCTTTTTAGTGGTGCCCTCCTTTTACTAGAGAGACCACATTTCCCACGATGGTTTCCATGCATGCAACGCAGGCATGAAAAAAAAAAAATAAATCCGCCAGCATAATAAAAAAAAAAAAAAAAAATAATCCGTCAGCATTCTCAGCAAAATAAAAAAAAAATCCCTCAGCATCCTCAAAAAAAAAAAAAAAAAAAAAAAATCTGTTAGCATCCTCAGCAAAAAAAAAAAAATCTGTTAGCATCCTCAGCAAAAAAAAAAAAAAAAATCCGTCAGCATCCTCAAAAAAAAAAAAAAAAAATCTGTCAGTATCCTCAGCAAAAAAAAAAAAATCTGTCAGTATCCTCAAAAAAAAAAAAAAATCTGTCAGTATCCTCAGCAAAAAAAAAAAATCTGTCAGTATCCTCAGCAAAAAAAAAAATCTGTCAGCATCTTCAGCAAAAAAAAAATCTGTCAGCATCTTCAGCAAAAAAAAAAAAAATCCCTCAGCATCCTCGGCAAAAAAAAAAAATTCTGTCAGTATCCTCGGCAAAAAAAAAAATCTGTCAGCATCTTCAAAAAAAAAAAAAAAAAAAAAAAATCCGTCAGCATTCTCAGCAAAAAAAAAAAATCCGTCAGTATCCTCAAAAAAAAAAAAAAAAAATCTGTCAGTATCCTCAGCAAAAAAAAAAAATCTGTCAGCATCTTCAAAAAAAAAAAAAAAAAAAAAATCCGTCAGCATCCTCAAAAAAAAAAAAAAAATCTGTCAGTATCCTCAAAAAAAAAAAAAAATCTGTCAGCATCTTCAAAAAAAAAAAAAAATCCGTCAGCATTCTCAGCAAAAAAAAAAATCCGTCAGTATCCTCAGCAAAAAAAAAAAAAATCTGTTAGTATCCTCAAAAAAAATTAAAAAAAAAAAAAAAAATCCATCAGTATCCTCAGCAAAAAAAAAATATCTGTCAGTATCCTCAGCAAAAAAAAATAAAAAATCCGTCAGTATACTCAGCAAAAAAAGAAAAAAAATCTGTCAGTATCCTCAGCAAAAAAAGAAAAAAAATCTGTCAGTATCCTCAGCAAAAAAGATAAAATTTAAATAAATCCGTCAGTATCCTCATAAAAAAAAAAAAAATAAAAAAAAATATCTGTCAGTATCCTCAGCAAAAAAAAAAAAATCTGTTAGTATTTTCAAATAAAAAAAAAAAAAAATATCTGTCAGTATCCTCAGCAAAAAAAAAAAAAAAAAAATTTGTCTCAGTATCCTCAGCAAAAAAAAAAAAAAATCTGTTAGTATTTTCAAAAAAAAAAAAAAAAAATATCTGTCAGTATCCTCAAATAAAAAAAAAAAAAAAAATAAAAAAAAAAAAAAAAAAAAAAAAAAGGATGGTATAGTTGCCGTTGTTTCCGTTCATCATCTGCTATCACAGATTGCACCTACAAATGAATTATCATAGACCAGTTTGGTCACCATGGTTACCGCTGCCGGTGCAAACCAATGAGAGCCGAACGGGGGTCTGGTGGTGAGAAAGCGAGAGAGCAAGAGAGCGAGAGAGGAGACAATCTGTAGCCACCACCCCCCCCATAAAAAAAAAAAAATGTATATATATTATCAGGGGGTCTGTCATCATGGCACGCCGCAAGGGTCTTTAAAAAAAAAAAAAAAAAAAAAAAAAAAAAAAAAGGACGGCCCGTCTGGCCGTTACCGGAACGCATGCAGGACAATAAACGCGCCACACACACACATCCAAACCGCGCCTGACACCAAGACCGTCCTATAAATCAAATGCCTTTTTTTTTTTTATTTTTAATGGCCGGTGGATCCCCCCTGTCCTTTTTTTAATTTATTTTATTTTTTTTACTGCGGTAATTAATACGATTTAAAATCGTGCAAGTAATTTTTTTTTTTATACACGGAGCCCCCCCTTCCTCTTTTCCCGTCCTTGGCATTCCTCCCCCCCCCCCCCCATTCCCATCCTTTGGCGTGCCCAGCCTTTGGCACAACAGCATTGACTTTTTTTTTTTTTTTTTAATTTTTTGCGAATTTGCATGACAAAACGCCAGCCCCTGTGAACTTGAGTGACCTTTCGACCTCCACAATTTGACTAGTGAATTGGCGCAGTCTGGGACACACTGTTGTGTCAGTCTGATTACCACGTGCATAAATTCTTAATCCTTCACGTCGGTGTCACAGACTCCTCTTTCACAATCTTCCCATTCCCCCGGTTGGCGCTACAGACCCCTCTTTCTCAAAGCTTCTATCTCCCTATTTTTTTCTCGCACCTGCACTTTTTTTTTTTTTTTTTTTTTTTTACTGGGGAAAAAATAGGGGGAGAAGGATGGGGGGGGGGGGGTAAAACTGGAATTCCCTCTGCAAAACAAACCTAGGGGTTGTTAAAGACACAAACTCCGATTCATTGCGATCTTTTTTTTTTTTCTTCTTTGACTTCATTTCTATGCACTTTCCTGCTTTTGTCGGAAGCGCGGACCTACAAAAAAAACCCCCAAAAAATTAAAATGACCCCATCATCATTTGTTACCAAATTTCCCTTTCGTGTCAAAAAAAATAAATAATTAAATAAAATACTGAAGCGTCATTTTTCCTCTTGTCTTCTTTTATAAAGCATTTTCTAGAGAGAAATGTAAGGGACTCGTTTTTGTAAAAAAAAAATTATCTAAATTATGTATAAAGTATATAACATGAAATTTGCTATTTTTATCTTGTGAATTTTTTTTTTTTTTAAAAACCTTAAATAAATAAATAAATAAAATACTACATATAGATAGATAAAATAGATAATATATAATAGATAATAAATAGATAGATAGATAGATAGATAGATAGATAAATAGAATAGATAGATAATAAATAGATAATAGATAAAAATAATAGATAATAAAAAAAATAATAGATAATAATAATAGATAATAGATAGATAGATAGATAGATAAATAGATAGATAGATAGATAGATAAATAGATAGATAGATAATAGATAGATAATAGATAGATAGATAAATATAATAGATAGATAATAGATAGATAATAGATAGATAGATAGATAATAAAAATAGATAGATAGATATAATAATAGATAGATAGATAGATAGATAGATAGATAGATAGATAGATAATAATAGATAGATAGATAGATAGATAGATAATAAAAATAAAATAGATAATAGATAGATAAAAATAATAATAAAAAATAGATAGATAGATAGATAGATAGATAATAAATAGATAGATAGATAGATAGATAGATAGATAGATAGATAGATAAAAGATAGATAGATAGATAAAAGATTAGATAAATAGATAGATAATAGATAATAGATAATAGATAATAAATAGATAAATAATAATAGAAAATAATAGATAGATAGATAGATAGATAGATAGAAAATAGATAATAGATAATAGATAATAGATAGATAGATATATAATAATAGATAAATAGATAATAGATAGATAGATAGATAGATAGATAATAATAGATAGATAGATAGATAATAGATAGATAATAGATAATAGATAATAATAGATAGATAGAAATAGATAAAGATAGATAGATAATAGATAGATAGATAATATAGATAGATAGATAATAGATAGATAATAGATAGATAGATAATAGATAGATAGATAGATAGATAATAGATAGATAATAATAGATAATAGATAATAATAATAGATAGATAATAGATAGATAATAGAAATAGATATAATAGATAAAAATAGATAGATAGATAATAATAGATAAAGATAGATAAATAGATAATAGATAGAAAAGATAGATAGATATAGATAATAGATAATAATAGATAAATAATAGATAGATATAATAATAAATAGATAATAAAGATAGATAGATAATAGATAATAGATAAGATAGATAGATAGATAGATAATAATAGATAATAATAGATAGATAATAATAAAAATAGATAATAGATAGATAAAATAATAGATAGATAGATAATAGATAGATAGATAGATAGATAATAGAAATAATAGATAGATAGATAATAGATAGATAGATAGATAGATAGATAGATAGATAGATAGATTAGATAGATAGATAGATAGATAGATAATAGATAGATAATAGATAGATAATAATAATAGATAAAATAGATAGATAGATATAATAATAGATAGATAGATAGATAATAGATAATAGATAGATAAAATAGATAATAGATAGATAATAGATAGATAGATAATAGATAAAATATAGATAATAGATAGATAGATAGATAGATAGATAATAATAGATAGATAGATAATAGATAGATAGATAGATAGATAGATAGATAGATAGATAGATAGATTATAGATAGATAGATAGATAATAGATAGATAGAAATAGATAATATAGATTAGATAGATAGATAGATAATAGATAGATAATAGATAATAGATATTATAGATAGATAGATAGATAGATCTATAATAATAGATATCTATCTATCTATCTATCTATCTATCTATCTATCTATTATCTATCTATCTATCTATCTATCTATCTATTATCTATCTATCTATCTATCTATCTATCTATCTATCTATCTATATCTATCTATCTATCTATCTATCTATCTATCTATCTATCTATCTATCTATATTATCTATCTCTATCTATCTATCTTCTATCTATTTATCTATCTATTATCTATCTATCTATCTATCTATCTATCTATCTATCTATCTATCTATTATCTATCTATTATTATCTATCTATTATTATCTATCTATCTATTTATTTCTATCTATTTTTTCTATCTATCTATCTATCTATTATCTATTTATTATTATCTATCTATCTTTATTATTTTTATCTATCTATCTATCTATTATTATTTTATCTATTTCTATCTTTTTTTATCTATCTATCTATCTATCTATCTATCTATTATTATCTATCTATCTATCTTTCTATCTATCTATCTATCTATTATCTATATCTATTATCTATCTATCTATATCTATTTTTATCTATTATATCTAATCTATCTATTATCTATCTATCTATCTATCTAATCTATCTATCTATTTTATCTATCTATCTATCTATCTATCTATCTATCTATCTATCTATTATCTATCTATTATCTATCTATCTATCTATTATCTATCTATCTATTATCTATTATCTATCTATCTATCTATCTATCTATCTATCTATCTATCTATCTATCTATTATTATTATCTATCTATATTTTATCTTTTTTATATTATTATTATCTATCTTTTTTATCTATTTATCTATCTATCTATCTATCTATCTATTTATCTATCTATCTATCTATTATTATCTATCTATCTATCTATCTATCTATTATTATCTATCTATTCTATCTATCTATTATCTATTTTTTATCTATCTATCTATCTAATCTATCTTTATCTATCTATTTATCTTTTTTCTTTTTTCTATCTATCTATTATCTATCATCTATCTATTTATCTATCTATCTATCTATCATCTATTTATCTATCTATCTATTATTATCTATCTATCTATTTATCTATCTATCTATTTATTATATCTATCTATCTATCTATCTATCTATCTATCTATTATTATCTATCTATCTATCTATCTATCTATCTATCTATCTATCTATTATCTATTATCTATCTATCTATCTATCTATCTATTATTATCTATCTATCTTTTCTATTATTTATTTATCTATTATCTATCTATCTATCTATCTATTATTATCTATTATCTATTATCTATCTTTCATATCTATCTATCTATCTATCTATTATCTATCTATCTATTATCTATTATCTATCTATTATTATCTATCTTTTTTTTATTTATTATCTATCTATCTATCTATCTATTTATCTATTTTTATCTATTATTTATCTTTTATCTATCTATCTATTTATCTATCTATTATCTTTTTTTTTATCTATTATCTATCTATCTATCTATCTATCTATCTATTATCTATCTATCTATCTATCTATTATCTATTTTTTATTTATCTATCTATCTTCTATCTATCTATCTTTTCTTTTATCTATTTTTTATTATCTATCTTTTTATCTATCTATTATCTATCTATTTTCTATCTATTATCTATCTATCTATCTATCTATCTATTATCTATTATTATTTATTATCTATCTATCTTTTCTATTATCTATCTATCTTCTTTTTTTTTTTTTTTTTTTTTTTTTTTTTTATTTTTATATCTATTTTTTTTTTTTATTACAGTCATGGCCGAAATTTGTTGGCACCCTTGATATTTTTTCCTGAAAATCAAGTTTTTTCACACAAAAAAGGTATTGCATTAACACATATTTTTTTGCTATACACATTTTTTATTCCCTTTGTATGTATTGGAACAAATATAAAACAGAGGCAGAAAAGCAAATAAGACATAATGTCACACAAAACCCCAAAAATGGGCTGGACAAAAGTATTGGCACCCTTAACTTAATATTTTTTTTTTTTGCACACCCTTTGGAAAAACATAACTGAAATCAGTCGCTTCCTATAACCATCAATAATCAATAATTCTGACACCTCTCACCCGGAATTTTGGACCACTCTTTCCTTTGCAAACAGCTCCAGGTCTCTCTTATTGGAAGGACACCTTTTCCCAACAGCAATTTTAAGATCTCTCCACAGGTGTTCAATGGGATTTAGATCTGGGCTCATTGCTGGCCACTTCAGAACTCTCCAGCGCTTCTTTGCCATCCATTTCTGAGTGCTTTTTTGACGTATGTTTGGGGTCATTGTCCTGCTGGAAGACCCAGGATCTTGGACGCAAACCCAGCTTTCTGACACTGGGCCCTACAGTGCGACCCAAAATCCTTTGGTAATCCTCAGATTTCATGATGCCTTGCACACAGTCAAGGCACCCAGTGCCAGAGGCAGCAAAACAAACCCCAAAACATCATTGAACCTCCACCATATTTTACCGTAGGTACTGTGTTTTGTTCTTTTGTAGGCCTCATTCCGTTTTCGGTAAACAGTAGAATGATGTGCTTTACCGAAAAGCTCTATCTTGGTCTCATCTGTCCACAAGACGTTTTCCCAGAAGGCTTTTGGCTTACTCAAGTACATTTTGGCAAACTGTAGTCTTGCTTTTTTATGTCTCTGTGTCAGCAGTGGGGTCCTCCTGGGTCTCCTGCCATAGCGTTTCATTTCATTTAAATGTCGACGGATTTTTTCGCGCTGACACTGATGCTCCCTGAGCCTGCAGGACAGCTTGAATGTCTTTGGAACATGTTTGGGGCTGCTTATCCACCATCCGGACTATTCTGCGTTGCAATCTTTCATCAATTTTTCCTCATCCGTCCACGACCAGGGAGATTAGCTACAGTGCCATGGGTTGCAAACTTCTTGATAATGTTGCGCACTGTGGACAAAGGCAAATCTAGTTCTCTGGAGATGGACTTGTAACCTTGAGATTGTTGATATTTTGCCACAATTTTGGTTCTCAGGTCCTCAGACAGTTTTTCTCTCTCCTCTTTCTGTTGTCCATGCTTAGTGTGGCACAGACAGACACACAATGCAAAGGTTAAGTGAACGTCTTTCCTTTTTATCTGCTTTCAGGTGTGATTTCTATATTGCCCACACCTGTTACTTGCCCCAGGTGAGTTTACAGGAGCATCACATGCTTGTAACATTCTTATTTATCCGCAGTTGTGAAAGGGTGCCAATACTTTTGTCCAGCCCATTTTTGGAGGTTTTTTGTTTTTTTTTTTATGTCGAATTTGCTTTCTTTTCCTTTTTTTTTTTTTTTTTTTGTCCCAATACACACAAAGGGAATAAACATGTGTATAGCAAAACATGTGTTAATATGCAATACGTTTTCGTGAGAAATACATTTTTTTCCTGGAGAAATATCAAGGGTTTTTTTTTTTTCGGCCATGACTGTATCTATCTATCTATCTATCTATCTATTAACTATCTATCTATCTATCTATCTATCTATCTTATCTATTATCTATCTATTATCTATTTTCTATCTATTATTTATCTATCTATCTATCTATCTATCTATCTATTTATCTATCTATTATCTATTATCTATCTATCTATCTATCTATCTATCTATCTATCTATATCTATCTATCTATTATCTATCTATATCTATCTATCTATCTATATTTTTCTATCTATCTATTATCTATCTATCTATCTATTATCTATTTATCTATCTATTTATTATCTATATTATATATCTATCTATTTTATCTATCTATCTATCTATCTTTTCTTTATCTATCTATCTATCTATCTATCTATTATTTATCTATCTATCTATTATCTATCTATCTATTATCTATCTATCTATTATCTATCTATCTATCTATTATCTATCTATCTATCTATCTATCTATCTATTATCTATCTATCTATCTATTATTCTATCTATCTATTATCTATCTATCTATTATCTATCTATCTATCTATTTATCTATCTATTATCTATCTATCTATCTATTATCTATCTATTATCTATCTATTTATCTATCTATTATCTATCTATCTATCTATCTATCTATCTTTTCTATTATCTATTATTCTTTTATTTTATTTATTTTATCTATTTATCTATATTTTAAATAGATAATTTATATATAATATAAACTATGCAAGTATTTTAAAATATATATTATATAATATAAATTATATTTCGATATTTTTAATTATAATTAATTTACTTATTTCTTTTTTTTTTGTGTATTTTATCCTTATAATAATATATGTAATATAATATAACATTATATATATATAGAGAGAGCATGTGTGTTTATATAATTGTTATAAAAGTTTTGTCTGGAACGCAATGGTTGCTCTTAAAACAAAATATCCCTGCTGCAGTGCAGACCGTTTTTATTGCATTTTATTTGCAGCACATACGATAGAAGCAGACTAAAATTCGTATTTTACTTTTTTCTGTTGCCGAGAAATCGTCAGTGGAAAATGTTTGTTTGTCTTCCATGTAACACTTTGATGTTGTCACAAAATGCTGCAAGAAGTGTATGTGAACCCTAAAAATAATCTTCTCCTATTTGCTCCCCTTTTTGGTTTGGCAAATATGCCATTAAAAGCCTTTCGTTATATCTGTCCGAGTGCAAAAAAAATAATTGTTTATCCTGCCAGGAATACAATGATCACTTCCTGTGCTCTCTGCCACTGTTATTAGTCCCATTCTGCACAGTTCTCTCTGTAGTCTACAGACCCTCCCCACCTTGTGTTACGAAGAAGAGAAGAGGGGCAAGTGTCCTGTAGTCCTAATACACTTCCTGCCCTGGGATGACAACGTCGCTCCTCCATGGTCACAGTGCAGTGCAGGAGCGTAGTCACCCTAGGGGAGGAAGTGTTTTACTGGCAGAATTACTAAGTAAAAATTAAAGGAAAAAAGTCAGGAAAAAAAGAAAACGAGTGCAGACATTTGATCTGTGGAGTGGTAAGCTGCAATATATGACATTTTTGACACTTTGAGAGCTCTGGATGCCACTCTGTGCCTAAAGATTTTTTATTTTATTCATGTATTTTTAAAATTTATTTTCAAAATGGTGACAACTTCTCCAAATATAGTATTACATTGTAGCATTAATTAAACATTTTTAATTTATTTTTAATTTCAGGTACTTGTATAGCGCCATCCATTTACGCAGTGCTTTATATATATTGTACATTCACATCAGTCCCTAATCCTCAAGGGGTGTACAATCTAAGGTCCCTAACCCTCAAGGGGCGTACAATCTAAGGTCCCTAACCCTCAAGGGGTGTACAATCTAAGGTCTCTAACCCTCAAGGGGCGTACAATCTAAGGTCCCTAACCCTCAAGGGGAGTACAATCTAAGGTCCCTAACCCTCAAGGAGTGTACAATCTAAGGTCCCTAACCCTCAAGGGGAGTACAATCTAAGGTCCCTAACCCTCAAGGGGCGTACAATCTAAGGTCCCTAACCCTCAAGGGGTGTACAATCTAAGGTCCCTAACCCTCAAGGGGCGTACAATCTAAGGTCCCTAACCCTCAAGGAACGTACAATCTAAGGTCCCTAACCCTCAAGGGGTGTACAATCTAAGGTCCCTAACTTACATTCATACTATATTCCTATACAATACTATACTACACTATATAACCATTCTATACTTTTCTATACTGTACTATACTCTACAACCATTCTATACTATTCTATTCTATACTGTACTATACTATACTACCATTCTATACTATTCTATACTGTACTATACCATACTATACAACCATTATATACTATTCTATTCTATTCTATACTATACTATACTATACTATACTATACTATATAACCATTCTATACTATTCTATACTGTACTATACCATACTAACATTCTATACTATACTATACTATATAACCATTCTATACTATTCTATACAGTACTATACTATACTACCATTCTATACTATTCTATGCTGTACTATATAACCATTATATACTATTCTATACTGTACTATACTATATAACCATTCTATACTATACTATACTATACTACCAATCGATACTATTCTATACTGTACTATACCATACTAACATTCTATACTACACTATACTATACTATACATATCCATTCTACACAATTCTATAACATACTATGCTATACATAGCATAACTATACCACATACTATTTATATACTAATCTTTGACATGTGAAGCAGTTCCCGTCTAAATGTTTAAGTTAGTTGTTTGGTTGGCATCTCCCTCTAATTTTGATGGCCCCTGGCCCTTGTTGCAAGCAACCCCTGACCCAGATAGGACTGAACGGGTTGTTGTACCTCTATTCCCCCAATGAACTTATTTGCATAGAGTGCCAAACAAAGAGATGCCAGGTTCTCTACTGCATAGATGTACATGGATGATACAAAGCCATGTTGGCACAGTGGTTCCTTCCCACGCATCCCCTCCACATGACCAAGTGGAAACATTACTGCACCGGCCCTCTGTCCTCCCTGCACAGCTCTGCAGTGAAGGATTTTCTGCCTCTGTCCCCAACAACCCCCCGCATGTAAGTTCACTGTGGAGCTGTAAAGTGAAAAGTGCAGTAAGGGATGGGGCAGCCCAACAAGGCAGGGGGTTAGGGAGTGGTGCATTAGAGGAATAGGGAAGACCAGGGGCGGTCTGACCATTCGAGCACTCGGGCACTGCCCGAGGGCCCAGGGTCAGTAGGGGGCCCCATGAAATGCCCCTGGTACCTTTTTATAGGCTTTTTTGGGTGTGCTTTGAGTGTGGGCAAGGATACAGGGGCCCCATGATCCCCTATTGCCCGGGGGCCCCATGAGTTGTCAGTCTGCCCCTGGGGAAGACCCACAAAGTATAAGGATTGCTGTAAGGCAGGGTTTCTCAGCCATTGTTCCATGGAACCCTAAGAATCCTCCAGAGGTTTCTAGGGGTTCCTTGAGCAATGAGCAGTTTTTGCCTCTCAGATAAGTTCCCACTGACACCATTGATCTTTTTAGCTATCTGTATCTATAAGAGGGTACTTCTTCCCAATGACCACAAGAATACGGAACATTCTTCCCACTGGCCATCAAACTAATGTATCATGAGTTGTAGATAGAGTCATTTTTATGGGGGGTTCCCTGAGACCAGAAATTTATTTCAAGGGTTCCTCTGTGTTGAAAAGGTCAAGAAAGGCTGCTGTAAGGTGATGGAGGAGCCCAACTAGGTGGTGAATGCAGTAATGACAAGTTCTGTACAGTTAGTCTATATACCCTCCAGCAACTAAAGGGCCCCGCCATGAAAAAAATGGCGGGATGAACAAGTACCTATTGATTCAGCTGCATGCTTCCTTTATGTCTCAAAGAATCAAATTATTGATTTTTGTGCCTTAGCTTGTTCTTCTGATGCCTCCAACAAGGCTGTGATGATGGAATCCTCCACTTGAATCTGATCTCTTCAATTATTTATTTGCCCTTATGAAGTATCAGGGAAACAAGATGTCATCATTTGATGGAAGTTGTGGTCAGTAGTGTAGTTGGGTTTTGTGCTGCCCTAGGCAACACAAAGATCTTCTGCCCCCATGGACACCGACCAACACCCCCCCCATCCCCTCCCGCAGAGAGAGCTTGACATTGCTGACATTGGCCTACAATACCCCTACCCCCACCCGGGAGAGCCTTACACTACCCCCCCCCACACCCCCAGCGATAGAGAAAAGACACTCATCTTCACAGTTTTGGAAATCCCGAGGAACAAGAGTCAGGCTCTACATACACCATCAAGCAGCCCACAGCCTCTCGGATCCCATCTGATTTCCATGGCACGTGTGTCCCTTCTTTCATCCCTTTTTCTGGGGAGAGGTGCTGCCCCCCTGAAAAATTCCACCCTAGGCAAGTGCCTTGTAGTAAATACGCCACTGGTTGTGGTAGCACTGAAATATTTGGTGAGGATACCTGTCAGTGTCCTGTCCACGGCAGAAGTTCTGGAAGATCTGGCATTTCTGCCAGTACTCTGCATGGCCGCAGAAGCACACATCAGCCTCATGTTGGTGCCAGACGGCCTTTATAAGGAGGCTCATCACTTTCTCAACTTGCTGGATGATCTCTAGCTCCCCGTGCCCTGTTCCTGTGATTTGACCCGTGATTTCCTGTTACCGACTCGGCTTGCTCCTGGACCTGTCTACTCTGCTTTACCCCTGATCTGACCTCGGCTTACAGATACACTCTCCTCTGTGTATGACCTCAGCTTTCCCATCTGACTACGTCTGCTCTGACTCCCACCTGGTACCTGACCTTGGCTTGAACTGACTATCCAGTAAACATCTAAATCCCGGAAGGGCTTGCATACCACGCACAGGCGCCTCCTGTCTGCAGACCTATCTCCGTGCACCAGCTTTGCTTCTGAGTGGACCACCAACCAGCACTCCTACAGGCGACCTGTGCAACTTTGGGGAAAGAACAAAAAGAGGGCGCACAGGCCTAGTGCATTACCATAAAAAATGTTTAATAAAAAATAATAAAGTAGGTGTTGTACTCACAAACGACAATATAGTCAAGGCACATCATAAAAGAACAGCTGGATCAACACCGCGCTGAGTAACAGTCCGCAATAGGGAGTTTAGACATCCAAAAGCCTAACGCGTTTCGAGGACTTGCCTCTTCCTCAGAGCCTAAGGAAGAGGCAAGTCCTCGAAACGCGTCAGCCTTTTGGATGTCTAAACTCCCTATTGCGGACTGTTACTCAGCGCGGTGTTGATCCAGCTGTTCTTTTATGATGTGCCTTGACTATATTGTCGTTTGTGAGTACAACACCTACTTTATTATTTTTTATTAAACATTTTTTATGGTAATGCACTAGGCCTGTGCGCCCTCTTTTTGGTCTTTCCCCATTCAGTATATTTGGATTCCCCCGGTCCATTTGAGGGCAGCAAGGTGTGCATGTTCCAGGACATTCTTAATGTGGTTGTAGCATCGAGTCCATCCCCAAGCGCAGGAGCATTTGTGTTTGCTGTGCAACTTTGGGCCTGACTCCCGTAGTCCCACTCTCAGGGAAGTCCGGAACTTAGCTGCAAGGGAAGCCCTCTCTCCATTAGCCTCCATCACCAGGTACGTGACAATACCTCACCACTGGAGAACTGGAGTGGTTGAAGAAGCTAGTTTATGACTGACTTGTCAGTGTAGGGACCCTGCCCCACTCAGTAGTATCCCTAGCCAAAATTTAGTGCTGATGATCGGGAGTCAGCCTGAGCTCTAATTGTTTTAGTTCCTCCTTAGTTAGGCTTTCCCTAAGTTCAGTTTTATTGTTTGCTCCTTCCTGCTTTTGAGGAGTGGCTCTAACAATGGTGTGAGAAGATACAACAATCATGGGTTACAAATATTCTCACAAATATAGTCTCACTGGCCAAGCACTAGGAGTTTTTTTTGCCAGTGGTGCACACTAGGAAAGGATATAAATATTTGGGGCGACCTTGGAGAAGGGCTATTGCCTCCTGGGCTGCTGCCAGGAGACGAGGCTTTGTGTTCAAGGTCAGTGCCTTTGAGGCCTGCTGCCTAGGAAAGGCCTTTGTTCGAGAAGAGGCCTACCATATCTGGGACTAGCTGGATTGGAGAACCAGCAGTGAAAACTCCATTAATAAAAATTGCCCTGGAGAGTTGGGTAGAAGCTACGTCCAGAGGACACTGCAGGACATTATGGTGGCTCAACAAGGGGGTATGTGTACAGCCTAAAAGATGTTATACAGTCTAAGGAGTTCCAGTTTCAGCTTTCTTTTGTATTGACTGTAAGTAGAGTCGGGAGTCTGCATTTTTGGTCACATTTCAGGTATCATGTACTATAACCCTTTCTCATTGAGTTCTCTCCTTCAGAGAGTACTTAATAAACTCAGTTAAACTTTCTAAAGTGACCGACACCCAACAACCTCCACCCTCAAAGACTCAAGGACTTGGCCCTAAGGTTTGAAATACCAGCCCCTTGAGCCACCTGCTAAAGATTGTCCTGGAGAATCACGGCGCCGGAATCCTGCATCACGGCGCCGTCCCCCCGCGCATGCGCACTGGCGGCGAGCCGCGGCTGACAGGACGCCGCGCATGCGCAGTAGAGAGTCGAGGGCGCGCCTCAGGCGTCCAATGACAGCCGGGGGCGCGTTCCAGCCAGCCAATGACAGTGCAGGGCGCACTATTTAAAGATGCCCTGCACTGTCACCCATTGCCGCAAGGTCTTATGTGATCCTGGATACCTGCTCCTGTTCTGTGACCCTGTTTTCAACCCTGACTACGCTGCCTGCCCCTGTGTTTGACCCGGCTTGTCCTGACTACTCTGCCTGCTCCTGCGTTTTGACTCGGATATCCTGACTATTCTACGGACTGATTTACCTGGCTGACCCTGCATGTGACCTGACTACTCCTTGCCCGCTGATTTGGTACCCCGCTTACCCCCCACGGAACCACTATCCGTGCCACCCTTCTGGGGCCGTCATCCGCCTCATATCTGGCTCTCCCGGTACCTACACGCATCCCCGGAGGCCTTCCCAGCCGCTGGTGGGCCCGCCCAGAGGTCGTGACCTGGCCCGGGACTGTTTCAAGTCCATCCCCACCATCAGGGGCCCTGGTGAAGGCACAGCCCGGGCTTAGACCCCACGCTCTGGGTTGGTCTATCAGTTGGCAGCCGGAAGGCTCCGCCTGGCGGATCATAACAGTACCTTGCGGCCATGACAGAGCCAGGAGGTGGACCGGCGTCCCTAGAGGATATTTGCCAGCACCTGGCAACTTTGACCCAGGCCTTCCAGAACTTCCACAGTCGCTGCGCCCGACTGGAAGACCGCATGGAGACATTAGCCCCCCAGACTCCCCCTGCTCAGAGTCCCGCGTCTGGGGAACCTCCCGCTACCCCCGACATCCGGAGCGGTTGCCACACACCCTTAGCTCCTGAGCCCCGCGTTCCCCTGCCGGAACGGTTCCGTGGTGACCGGAGCCGCTTCCGAGCCTTCCGGAATGCTTGCACACTATATTTTGACTTGCAGCCCCGCACATTCTCCTCCGAGACCGTCAGGGTGGGGTTTATAGTCTCTCTCCTTCAGGATGAGCCCCAGGATTGGGCTCACCGTCTGATGGAGAGGCGTGACCCCCAGCTTGACTCCGTGACCAAGTCTTTCAGGCCATGGCAGTATTGTATGACGACCCTCAGCGGGCTGCCTCCGCAGAGGCTACCCTATACTCACTGCGGCAGGGCCGCCGGGCAGCCGAAGAATACGCGTCCGACTTTAGGCGATGCATGGGAGACACCAGATGGAACGATGCGGCCTTATGTCACCAGTTCCGCATCGGGCTGTCTGAGTCTCTCAAGGACGAACTAGCACGAGTAGGCCTACCAGACTCCCTGGAAAGACTGATTGAGTTGGCCATCCAGATTGACCGTAGGTTAAGGGAACGTCGGCTGGAAAGGAGCAACCAGGGTCAAAGGGTGGCATGGATCCCACCGAGAGACACAGCTCCAACCCCAGGGAACCATCCCCGAGGCACGGAATCGGGGGACAACCCGGAACCCATGCAGCTGGGACTGGCCCGTTCCCACTTGTCGGTCGAGGAACGTCAAAGGAGACGAGCGCTGAACCTATGCCTGTACTGCGGGGAAGCTGGTCACCAGGTGCGCTCCTGTCCTGCAAAGATGAGTAAGTCCGCTTCCTTTTCTTTTACTTTACCCGCAGGAAGGGATGATCAGTCCAATTACCTGGCCATACCTGTGTCTTTGCAGCTCCCGGGAAGAACACTATCGGTGACCGCAATCGTTGACTCTGGAGCTTGTAGTTGCTTTGTCGACCTGACTTTTGCCCACCGGCAAAAAATACCACTGCAGACCAAAGAAAGGGGGTTCAACATCTTCTTGGCAGACGGCTCCAGTATAAAATCAGGGGTGGTGGACCAGGAGACACCACCCATTTTTACCACAATAGCAGACCATCACCAGGAGTTCCTCCGTTTGGATGCCATCGCATCACCCCTATTTCCAGTCATTCTGGGGCTCCCTTGGCTGCGGGCCCATAACCCCCAGATTGACTGGGAAAGGGGAACGATTCAATTTAGGTCACCCTACTGTTTGAATCACTGCCAGGTCACGGGATCCGTGGGTCCCCGGTTCCTCCTGTGCTTGGACGGTGATGCCAATCTATCCCAGACTATTCCCCCGGCCTACCATGACTTCTTGGACGTTTTCAGTAAGCGGGGGGCTGACGTTCTTCCCCCACACCGTTCTTACGATTGTCCTATAGACCTCCTACCCGGATCTGAGATCTCGTTCGGCCGGATCTTTCCCTTGTCAGAAACGGAATCGGGTGTACTGAGGGAATATATTGACGAGAACCTGCGGAAGGGGTTTATTCGTCCTTCCACATCCCCAGCCGGGGCCGGGCTGTTCTTCGTAGAGAAGAAGGACAAATCGTTACGGCCCTGCATAGACTACCGTGATCTAAACAAGATAACGGTAAAGAACCGTTATCCCTTACCGTTAGTCCCCGAGCTCCTCCAGAGATTGAAATCGGCAATGATATTCACTAAACTAGACCTGCGGGGGGCCTATAACCTTGTCCGTATCAGGGAGGGGGATGAGTGGAAGACGGCCTTCCGTACGAGATTCGGTCACTACGAATATCTAGTGATGCCATTCGGGCTCTGTAATGCACCGGCAACCTTCCAGCATTTCATCAACGATGTTTTTCGTGATTTCCTCGATGTCTTTGTAGTAGTTTATTTGGATGACATCCTAATTTTCTCCCCTTCACTGGAGGTTCATCGAGGTCACGTAGTACGGGTATTAGAACGGTTGCGTCAACACGGGCTATACGCCAAGGCAGAAAAGTGCTGTTTCGAACAGCGCGAAATCACGTTCTTGGGACTGGTTCTCTCTTCCGCGGGGGTCGCGATGGATCCCCAGAAAGTCACGGCGATCTTAGATTGGCCAATACCCGCCGACAAAAAGGGGGTACAGCGTTTCATCGGCTTTTCCAATTTTTATAGAAAGTTTGTTAGGAACTTCTCCGGTCTGGTCTCCCCGATCACGCAACTGACGAAACAAGGGGTCCGTTTTAAGTGGACTTCCGAAGCCCAGACGGCATTCGAGAAGCTCAAAAAATTATTCACGTCTGCGCCCATCCTCTGCCATCCGGATACTTCCCTCCCATATGTCTTGGAAGTGGATGCCTCTGAGAACGCGGTAGGAGCGGTTCTGTCCCAAAGAAATGGAACCAAGGAACTACTGCACCCCGTGGCGTTCTTCTCCAGGAAGTTGACGCCGGCTGAACGTAACTATGACATTGGAGATCGGGAGCTCCTGGCCATCAAATCCGCTCTAGAAGAATGGAGGTACTTACTGGAAGGAGCCACACACCCAATCCTAGTCTTCACTGATCACAAGAACCTGGAATATTTAAGAACAGCGAAACGACTGAGACCTCGCCAGGCAAGATGGGCTCTTTTTCTTCTCGCGATTCACTCTCCATATTACGTACCGACCCGGTACTAAGAACACAAAACCAGACGCTCTGTCCCGCATGTTTGAGGACCCCGATGACACAGTGGCACCTGACACCATCTTACCTTCCGGAAGTTTCCTTGCTCTACAAACAGAACTTCGTTCCAGACTCCTCGACGCTTCTACAGGACTACCAGTTCCGTCGGGGTCACCCCTCCTGAACCACGGCGGGCTGTTTTGGAAGGAAGACCGGATCATGGTCCCAGAAGAGGTGCGAACCCTGGTCCTAGGGCACTGCCACGACCATCGAATGGCAGGTCACTTCGGGGTTGCGAAAACTCTGGAACTACTACGGCGCTCGTTCTGGTGGCCGAACATGAATAAGGACTGCGAGCGTTACGTCCAGACCTGCTCCACCTGTCAAAGGAACAAGCCCTCCAGGAGCCGGGCATGGGGATTGTTACGTCCATTACCAATACCCAAGCGGGCCTGGCAAATGATTGCCATGGACTTTGTGGTCGAACTCCCACCATCCCAAGGCTACACAGCAATAATGGTGGTCGTGGACCGCTTCTCAAAGATGGCACATTTTATACCCCTGGAGAAAACCCCATCGGCACCTGAAACGGCACGGATCTTCATTAAGGAAGTAGTCAGGCTTCATGGGGTCCCCGAAGATATAGTGTCAGATCGGGGAGTCCAATTCACCTCCAGGTTCTGGAACTCCTTGTGTAAAGCACTAGGAATCAAGCTGTCGCTTTCATCCGCCTACCACCCGCAGACCAACGGCCAAACCGAGAGGACCAACCAAACGCTGGAACAATACCTGCGATGTTACACGTCCTACCTTCAGGATGACTGGTTGACGTTGTTGCCGTCCGCAGAATTCGCGTACAACAACTCGAGTCACTCTGCAACGGGGCAATCCCCGTTCTTCGCCAATTACGGGTATCATCCCACATTTCTCCCTGACCTGATGCCTGAAAACCCGGTACCGGCATCTCAGGACGTCTTAAACTTCTTCTCTGTCAATAACAAGACAATTCAGGAAGCCATCGCCAAAGCCCAAGGGGACAGCAAGAGGGCATTCGACAGGAAAAGAAGAGGAGAATTACTGCTTCAACCAGGGGATCGGGTATGGCTGTCAACGACCAACTTGAAGATGCTGCATCCTTCGAGGAAGCTGGGACCCAAGTACATTGGCCCATTTCCGGTAAAGCGTGTAGTCAACAAGGTGGCCTACGAGCTTGAGCTTCCGCAGACCTTCAGGGTACATCCTGTGTTCCATGTGTCTCTCCTGAAGCCATCCAGACCGGATCCTTTCCCGGACCGTGAGTCCAGACCTCCCGAGGCAATCTCCGTAGATGACCAGGAGGAATACGAAGTGGAGACTATCCTCAGTTGCCGACGGAGGGGGAACCAGACCCAGTTCCTGATAAAATGGAAGGGTTATGGCCCTGAGGAGAACTCATGGGAACCCGCCCAGAACATTCACGCTCCCCGGCTCATCCGGGAATTTTTTCGTGGACACCCGCGGTGGAGAGATCAGTGGGGCTCCCGGAGGGTGCCCATTGGGGGGGGGCAGTGTCAGGGATCACGGCGCCGGAATCCTGCATCACGGCGCCGTCCCCCCGCGCATGCGCACTGGCGGCGAGCCGCGGCTGACAGGACGCCGCGCATGCGCGTAGTAGAGAGTCGAGGGCGCGCCTCAGGCGTCCAATGACAGCCGGGGGCGCGTCCCAGCCAGCCAATGACAGTGCAGGGCGCACTATTTAAAGATGCCCTGCACTGTCACCCATTGCCGCAAGGTCTTATGTGATCCTGGATACCTGCTCCTGTTCTGTGACCCTGTTTTCAACCCTGACTACGCTGCCTGCCCCTGTGTTTGACCCGGCTTGTCCTGACTACTCTGCCTGCTCCTGCGTTTTGACTCGGATATCCTGACTATTCTACGGACTGATTTACCTGGCTGACCCTGCATGTGACCTGACTACTCCTTGCCCGCTGATTTGGTACCCCGCTTACCCCCCACGGAACCACTATCCGTGCCACCCTTCTGGGGCCGTCATCCGCCTCATATCTGGCTCTCCCGGTACCTACACGCATCCCCGGAGGCCTTCCCAGCCGCTGGTGGGCCCGCCCAGAGGTCGTGACCTGGCCCGGGACTGTTTCAGTCCATCCCCACCATCAGGGGCCCTGGTGAAGGCACAGCCCGGGCTTAGACCCCACGCTCTGGGTTGGTCTATCAGTTGGCAGCCGGAAGGCTCCGCCTGGCGGATCATAACTGGTAAAGGGTTGTAGTTTAATTTCTAGTATGTATAAGGGCTCGTTCACACTAGGCTGTTTTGCCAACGCTTGCCAAACGCCCCTATAGCTTTTGGCAAGCGTTGGTCCGGCGTTTGCGGAGCGTTATTAACGCTTGGCAAACGCTCCGCAAACGCCGCATGCGTGGTTTTAGAGGCGGTTGCTAGGCATTTGCCGAGCGTTAATAACGCCCCACAAACGCCTATAATGCAGTTTGAGTGGTGTTACCGCTCCGCAAACGCCCCGCAACCGCACCGCAAACGCCGGCCGGGCGTTTGCGGAGCGGCACCATAGATGAGAATAGGAGGCTTCAAAGCCTCCTGACTCGTCCAGAGGCGTCCGTTTTGCCGCGACGCAACGCGACGCGACGCAAACGCTCCCGTTAGAACAGCACCATGTGCTGTAATGTGCAGAATTGGCAGAGGCGTTTGGGAAGCGGTAAAAACGCTTCCCAAACGCCTCTCTGCCGTCTGCACACAAGGCTAGTGTGAACGTAGCCTTATGGTCAGGGGCGGCACAGTGGCTTAGTGGTTTGCACTTCTGCCTTGCAGTAATTGGGTCATGGGTTCGATTCCCAACCATGGTGGCCTCTTGCATGGAGTTTGCATGTTCTCCTGTGTTTGCATGGGTTTCCTCCCACACTCCAAAGACATGCTGGTAGGTTAATTGGCTCCTGTCTAAATTGTCCTAGTTTCATCCCTGGCCACACTGGATTTCCTGCATGGTAGGGGTTGGTGAAAGACCTGGCAACCTACCCTGTAAAATAATTGCTAAGAGAATTCATGGAAAAAAGTCGCTTACGAGTCGCCAAGGGTTGGATACAACTGAATGGATAGATTGATTGATTGATTATGGTCAGAGAGAAGCCTGTTGGCCTCTTTTATATAATCTATTCTATTTTGGATGATGATGCCACCACCCTTGTCTGCAGATTTGATGACAATATCTGAATTGTTAGTGAACGTTTTGAGGGCCTGTTTCTCTGTCTGTCTTCCTGATATTCCTGGTATCCTCCACCTCTTCGGTGATGTCACTTCCACTGGTGCGTTCCATGCTGGTTAGCGTGGACTCTTCCTGGTGTAGATGCCATCGGATCGGCTCCACCATACTACACATCAGGGAGATCTCCCCTACTACACCAACGGCTCCATATCATTTTAGCCGACATCTATGGCATGACCGGCGGTACCTGCAGAGTGGACAGGAGCGGTCATATCCCCCTACACAGATGAGCTTGTTTATCTATTGCTTCTTGTGAGCGTTTTTAATCTACAATATTAAATATAACATTTACCACTGCACTTAGATTGGCACCTCCTGTTTTCTTCTTTCCTGTCTTTGCATACGGAGTTGGCTTTGCTCTACAGGACGGCTGCCGCTATTTACGCCCAGGGGCGGACTGACCGTTTGGAAACTCGGGCACTGACCGAGGGCCCGTGGTCAGTAGGGGGCCCCATGAGATGCCCCTGGTGCCTTTTTCATAGGCTTTTTTGAGTTTGGGCAAGGACACAGGGGCCCCATGATCCCCTATTGCCCGGGGGCCCCATGAGTTCTCAGTCCACCCCTGTTTAGGCCATTTTACACTTAGTGTCCCAGAGACTTTTCATAGACTTGGTTATAATCCATAGACACTATATGATTTTTTTTAATAATGCTAATTCTCCATACCTGTCCCAGCACGGCATTAGACATTATGTGCCTTACGTACATCTGATATCTTGTTTATTATCTGTATTATTATTTTGGAATAATTTTACCTCTGTGCGCCAGAATTTATTCCATATTCCATTCCACAAAGACTCTAGGATTTGGCTCCGAGATTTGAAATACCAGCCCGTTAAACCACCTGCTAAAAATTGTCCTGGAGAGCTAAGTAGAAGCTACTGTTAGAGGACACTTCAGGAAGTTATGGTGGCTCAACCAGGAGGTATGTGTGCTGCCTAGAAGCTGCTATACAGTCTAAAGAGTACAGATTTCCAGTTTCGGTTTAAATGCCCTTTCTTTTGTATTGACTGTAAGTAGAGTCTACATTTTTGGTCATATTTTGGGTATCAGGCCCCCTAACCCCTTCTCTTTGAGTTCACTACGCAAGAGTACTTAATAAACTCAATTAAAATTCCTAAAGTGACTGTTGCCCAATTTCTTCCACTCCACAAAGACCCAAGAATTTAGCCCTGAAGTTTGAAATACCAGCCCATTGAACCACCTTGGGAGTCCCTAACTGCCTCCCAGGAGTAAGGGGGTGCTACACCAGTAACCACATTCTTTGGCCCTCAAAATGCATTGGATACTTTTTTTTTCCATTGGTCTAGACCAGGGGTCTCTAAACTCCATGAACAAAGGGCCAGTTTACAATTTTTCAGACTTTAGAGTTGCCAGATTTTGGCCATGAAACCAACAAAAGTCTTTCGAGTAGTCATGTAGCTAAATGTAGAGGAATGGGGAGGCAAGTTGGTGAAGGGCAGGTTGAGATAGACTATGAGATGGTGGGTGGCCTAACACTAACTCAACATTGGGTCAGATAGCTAAATGTAGACAAATGAGGAGGCTAGTTGGTGAAAGGCAGAATGAGATAGGCCACCCAACATCTCAAAGTCTAACACTAACTCAACATTGGGTCAGGTAGCTAAATGTACACAAATAAGGAGGCTAGTTGGTGAAAGGCAGATTGAGATCGACCATAGGATGGTGGGTGGCCTGACGCTAACTCAACAGTGGATCAAGAAGTGTTTGATCTTTGCCCTTTAAAGAGAATAACTCTTCTTCTTTCCTGGTTCTCCATTGGAACATGTAATTGTCACTTTAAAAGTATTTTTAAATCTGTAGCTTTCATTTAAATAATCACTGGTGGTCCTGCCCTGAAAATCTATAGTTTAGGCACTACCTATTGCAATGTAACTTGGTCACACTGGCTTCTGATGGAGCCATGGGAGAAACAGAAAGGTCCCTATTAACCAGGTGTCATGCTTATCCTGGAGATCAGACCCCCCTTCCTTAATCAAAGCTAGAGATCTCCAATCAGCACAGGGTGTGAGCTTTCCTGATTGCAGAACTATAGGTCTGACTCAGCAAGGGATGTGATGGACCTCTGAAGAAAGACCTCTGCTTCCAAACTGATTGCAGAACTATAGATCTGACTCAGCAACAAATGTGATGGACCTCTGAAGAAAGACCACTGCTTCCAGAGAGCAAGGGTCCCCTCTGCAGCATGCTGGCAGGGAACAGGATTTTCCTCTCAAGATGTGGCTGCTTTCTAAAGAAAATTAACTGTAACACTTTGAACACCTTTTGTTTTGACCCACCTGGAATGTATTTAGCTAATTTAAACTTAAAGTCCAATTGGGCTTTAAAGGGAAAAAAAAAACATGTCTAATTTTTTATGGGGGGTGGGGAAGGGAAAAAAAAGTCATTTATGTAAACCCAAATCCCATCTGCCATTTAAACCCAGAGTATTCGTTTGTAGCTTGAAGCTTGACATTTGAGAAACATAGGCTTCAGGTCCTATCTTTGTCAAAATTCCTCTCCACCCCATGAATGAAAAAGCCGGACAATGTATTTTGGTAAAATGTTTAGATACATTAGATTGATCGGTAATTGTCACATTTGGTCCACCTCAATAATGTAACACAAGGCCGATCTCCTTCACAGATCTGTCTGAGAAATATCTGAGGGACTCCGTCTTCCCTTTAGGAGCTTGGACACAGTGATGATAAGGGCCATCATCCTCGTAGGTTTTTTTACATTTATTTTCTTTTTATTTAGTTCAGTGTCGGGAACACGACTTGTTCACATCCACCTAAGCGTTTCCATAACAACAGATGTCAGCTCAGTTGAAAAAGATGGCAGGAGTGACTTTCCTATGTCTGCCAAGGCAACTTGATACGGGAGAGATTGCAGTGGCCTTCAGCTCAAGCAACCAGTGCCTTGGGGGCCTGTTTAGTGAGTGTCAACACCACGGTAAAAAAAAAACCCCAAAATTTAATAGGTTATTTACTTAGATGGTGCCTTGAGTGTAGAGATTTCAGTGTAGTCATGTCAAGTACTTTTTAGAGAAGAAAATCTTATGTGGAAATGCACAATCCAGACGGTTCTGGACCTCAGTGTAATCAACATAGGGATGCCTGCCATGACCTCAACTGATGGGGCCTTGCAAAACCAGTATCATAGAGGGAAGTTACTAGCACTCCATTCATGAATTTGTGACATTTATTGTAGCAAATAGGTCAAACAGCCAACGTTTCAGGGCCAAGCAGGGCCCTTTTTGCATTTTCGACATTTCAGGGCCTTCCTTGGGGCAACGGCCTTTGAGCTCTGCATGCCTGCTTGTGCTTTCTTGTCAACAGGGGCGGACTGACCACTTGGAAACTCTGGCACTGCCCGAGGGCCTGGGGTCAGTAGGGGACCCCATGAGATGCCCCTGGTACCTTTTTCATAGGCTTTTTTGAGTTTGGGCAAGGACACAGGGGCCCCATGATCCCCTATTGCCATGGGGGCCCCATGAGTTGTCAGCCCACCCCTGCTTGTCAGATTACCTTCTGGGAGGTTGTACCACAGTCCACATTGGAACTCTAACAAGCAAGCCTGGGCTCTGATGAAGGGGGATTCTTTGGCAACCAAAACGCATTGGATACTTTTTTTCAATTGTTCTAGACCAGGGGTCACTAAACTCCATGAACAAAGGGCCGGTTTACAATTTTTTAGACTTTAGAGGTGGTCTCTCAGTGATGTGACTGAAAAACATTAAAGCATGAACACAGCTATCCATTCAGGAGTGGTAGAGCTGTGTTTCACATTAGACTTTCCGTACATTTTAAGGCTAGATAAAACAGTCATCCCTTCTATGACGGTGCTTCCAGGGGCGGACTGACAACTCATGGGGCCCCCGGGCAATAGGGGATCAGGGGGCCCCTGTGTCCTTGCCCAAACTCAAAAAAGCCTATGAAAAAGGTACCAGGGGCATCTCATGGGGCTCCCTACTGACCCAGGGCCCTCGGTCAGTGCCCGAGTTTCCAAATGGTCAGTCCGCCCCTGGGTGCTTCATTCATTACAGTGATTGGCCAAGAGTGAAGGAAGGAGGATGGGGTGGGCCAGATTACATGTTATTTGCAGCAAACAGTGGCTCCAGCTTTGCAGGTTCTATGGCAACCTTCAAGACGCATGAGGGAAAGCAACGCTAAAATGTCGCTGCATGCTAAGCCCTCCATGTTGAATTACTACAACCAGGTGCTGGTACTCTGACAGCGCACATCTGACGCGATTAAAATCTACAAGTGTTGAAGTGGGGTTGGACACTGTCAATGTTAGCCACAGCAGTAAGAATACAACGAATCAAATCTCCTCTCATAGTACCCATTCGCTCGAACGCATTTCACCCAGCTCGGGCTTAACTGTAGAGCCCTACGATTAAGTCCTATCCAGATGAAATGCATCAGAAGGGGGTATCCTGTGGGAGGAGATTGAGCTGAAGCCAATGTGGGGTTCCATTTCAACACTTGGGAGATTTTTTTGGCACCCTATTGGATATTTGACATCTTGTCCAGTCAACTGCCTGCTTTTGCAAGTCAGCCTTTTCTTGGAAAAGAATTGTAAAAAAAAAACTTATTGAGGTTTTAAATTCTGTCAGGAGAATGAACAAAGGGCCAGTTGACTGTCCTTAAGGCTTTAGGGGGGCCGAACTGTGGGGCCGAATTTCTTGACAGATTTTTAAAGCTGATATAAAAAAAACCCCCATGCCTTGGGGTCCCCACATACTGCTAGTTAAATGCTCAAAGTTAAACCCTTGCAACGAGTGCCGTTACTTGTTCAGTTTAGGGCATAAGCTGTAATACTTATCTCATTCCTCCAACAGACTTCCAGTGCTCTGGGTTGTGGGTGGACCCTTGATGTCCTCACATACCTTAACCCAGAGGTCTCCAAACTGTGGCCCTTTGCCTCTCACCCTTGGGACACTATTGTTCATTGGAACAATAGTGTCCCAAGGGCCAGAGAGAGGCCCTTTGACTCATTAGTCATCATTGGTGTCATCATTGACACCAATGATGAGGCACCATTCCTCCCACTTTCACCTTTAATGGGACATTCTTCTTCCCACTGATACCATCGATGGGGCACTATGCCTCCAATTGATACCAACCATGGTTCACTATTTCTCCTGCTAAAGCCAACAATGGGGCACTATTCCTCCTGTTAAAACCCAATGGTGGAGGAGTGTTTACTCCCACTGATGCTGGGACATTTTCTACTTACACTGGCCACAGTTCATTGGTATCAATGGGGGAAATATTCCCCTATTACTGGTATTAACAGGAGGAATAGTGCCCTATCATTGGTGTCAGTGGAGAGAATAATACACCATCCTTGGTGTCAGAAGGAATAATAGTATCCTATTATTAGTATCAGTGGGAGGAATAGTCTCCGATTACTGGTATTAACAGGAGGAATACTGCCCCATTGTTTGTGTCAGGTGAAGGAATAATGCCCCATCCTTGGTATCAGTGGGAGGAATAGTGCCCCATCATTGGTGTCAGTGGAAGGAATAGTGCCCCATCATTGGTGTCAGTGGGAGGAATAGTGCCGCATCATTTGTATCAGTGGGAGGAATGGTGCCCCATCATTGGTATCAGTGGAAGGAATAGTGCCCCATCATTTGTATCAGTGGAAGGAATAGTGCCCCATCATTGGTATCAGTGGGAGGAATAGTGCCCCGTCATTGGTGTCAGTGAGAGGAATAGTGCCCCATGATTGGTATCAGTGGGAGGAATAGTGCCCCATCATTTGTATCAGTGGAAGGAATAGTGCCCCATCATTTGTATCAGTGAAAGGAATAGTGCCTCATCATTGGTATCAGTGGAGGGAATAGTGCCCCATCATTGGTGTCAGTGGGAGGAATAGTGCCCCATCATTGGTATCAGTGGGAGGAATAGTTCCCCATCATTGTTGTCAGTGGAAGGAATAGTGCCCCATCATTGGTATCAGTTGAAGGAATAGTGCCCCATCATTGGTATCAGTGGGAGGAATAGTGCCCCATCATTGGTACCAGTAGGAGGAATAGTGCCCCATCATTGGTGTCAGTGGGAGGAATAGTGCCCCATCATTGGTGTCAGTGGGAGGAATAGTGCCCCATCATTGGTATCAGTGGGAGGAATAGTGCCCCATCATTGGTATCAGTGGGAGGAATAGTGCCCCATCATTGGTATCAGTGGGAAAAATAGTGCCCCATCATTGGTATCAGTGGAAGGAATAGTGCCCCATCATTGGTATCAGTGGGAGGAATAGTGTCCCATCATTGGTATCAGTGGAAGGAATAGTGTCCCATCATTGGTATCAGTTGGAGGAATAGTGCCCCATCATTGGTATCAGTTGGAGGAATAATGCACCATCATTGGTGTCAGTGGGAGGAATAGTGCCCCATCATTGGTGTCAGTGGGAGGAATAGTGTCCCATCATTGGTATCAGTGGAAGGAATAGTGTCCCATCATTGCTATCAGTTGGAGGAATAGTGCCCCATCATTGGTGTCAGTGGGAGGAATAGTGTCCCATCATTGGTATCAGTGGAAGGAATAGTGTCCCATCATTGGTGTCAGTGGAAGGAATAGTGCCCCATCATTGGTATCAGTGGAAGGAATAGTGTCCCATCATTGGTATCAGTGGAAGGAATAGTGTCCCATCATTGGTATCAGTTGGAGGAATAGCGCCCCATCATTGGTATCAGTTGGAGGAATAGCGCCCCATCATTGGTATCAGTGGTAGGAAACATGTCCCATTGTTGATATCACTGAAAGGAACAGTGCCCCATCATTGGTATCAATGGCAGGATTTATGCCCCACTGTTGGTGCCAGCAAGTGGAAGAGTGCCCCAAGGGCTATCAAAGGCTATCAAGAGGTTGCAATTTGGATATCGCTGCTCTACAGCAATCATAATTTATTCACTACTAAAGGAAGAGGACAAAGAGGACCTGTGACATCACATGACAGGACAGAAGACTCCTGGAAATGGGTATGTATACAGGTTTTTTTCTAAGGGTTGGAGGTGCACCAACTGGGGGGATCCCATGCACCGAGTTGGACTCTAAAAACTCAGCCAGCACCATTTTTCCCACCACCTCACAACATCAATCTGACATATCCCTGCCAATTGCCTAGCAACACCACCCGGTTGCTCACAAAAAGGCAAGAGAAAGGAGGCAGCAGAAGGTTCTAGTGTGCAGAGCTTGAAGGAGGAAAACCGAATCATGCACTTGACCACACTTACACAGTTAGGCATCAAGTCGTAATTTCCCTGTTGTTCATATTTCAGCATGCAATGTGCAAAATGCCGGCAATGCAGTCTGCGACTGTTGGCGTCAGAGAACCTTTCAGAGAATGAAGCAGTACGCCGAAACCATAACACAACCACATGACCTAAAGCACCGTTTGAAGTGCTGACCCAGGACAGGAGGGGGGTTAACAGAAATTGTTAGCATTATCCCAGGATTCCGACTGTGAGATGCTTTAATTATGAATATAAGACACAAATTACAGGGAAGGTTGGGAAATTTAAGAATTGCTATGGAAACCCCTGAAGCATCAGTAGGGATTCCCCCTGTGAAGGAGCTGACCTTGTGCTGGTTTTTTTTTTCTTTTTTTCACAGACTTTGGTGCTCTTAGCGTACGTTGCTGGGGATAATGTATTCCATTATCTGGAACTGTGTTCTGAAATTCCCATATATTTGGCAGGCTGTTTTGTGTAAACCTCAGCCTTGATGTATGACGAGATTCATCCCTAATCAGCATTTTGCAGAAAACGTCTCAGCATCCTGCGGGGAAAAGTCACCATGGGAAACCCTTGGATTACAGTGTGTCTTTGTGGATGGAATCTTCTTATCTCCAGAGGTTCTTGAGAAGGAAGGGTTAACAGTAGACTTCAGAGTAGCCTCTTAGAAGAAAGTGATGAGGTGCTTATACATTTTAGAACCTAAAGGTTTGGTCCACCACAATATTTCAGAATTTGGTAGATGCTTGGTTGGGAGGAAATACAGGTTCGGCACTACCATGTGTGATATTGTGGTGGTTTCGCTCACGTGTAATGCTTTTCATCAAGTTTAGACCAGCCAGTATAGTACATTTTCAGGGCTTTTGGACCACTTTTATGCAAAAGAAAAGTTTCAAAAATAGCTCACAGGGTTACCTTTGCAAGGGGTTTTCTAACATCACCATGATAGAACATAATTTCAGCATCCTGGCTATTTAGACTTCGTAGTCTCTGAGTCTGTAAGGGACCACCTGGCAGTACCACTAGCACTCCACTGATCAGGCGTCCCCAGCGTACGGAGTCTAAGCCCCAAAGTACTTGTTCACCAGAGCCCCTGATGGTGGGGATGGACTTGGAGCACCCCGGGACCAGGTCGTGACTACTGAGGATACCCGTCAGTGGTAAGGGTATTCACCAGGGGCTCCCACGGGAGAGAGCCAGATATGAGGAGGTCTGGAGACCCCGTTGAGAGGGATGGATGGCTGAGTAAGTGCAAAGTCAGGCAGGCCGGGTCGGTAACTATGGGGACGGTGCGGTACAAGGCAGCGGGCAGAGAATAGTCGGGTCACACGCCAGGTCAGCAACAGTAGGTCAGGTCCAATAGGGGGCATCCAGGAGAGAGGTCAGGCAAGCGAGGGTCAAGACAGGAGAAAACAGCAAGGTCAGGGCACAATCTGGGTCAGCAACTCACTATTCACAGGTTCACAGGATACAAGGAGACCAGAAGGCACTGAATGACAGCTCAGGGCCATTTAAATATCCCGCCCTGCGCTGTCATTGGTGCCAGGCGCGTGTGCGCAAACTCGATTGCCGCGGTCGGCCAGGTCCCAGTGCCCGCGTCCCTGCACAGGGTGGTGCACTGCGCCTGTGCCGAGCCCAGCGCCGCGGCGATCCCCGACAGAGTCTATCTCCGCACAGTAGTCCACATGCAACATTCCCAATGCACACGTTCCTGCAAATGGTTATTCGGTATTGCTGGGTGCTGTAGTGACTCACAGGCTGGGAATCGTAGACAATCCAAATGGAGAAATGTGCCCAGCACACCAAGGATTCCTCAAAATGGGTCCAAACATAAGACAACGTTTTGGAGTCTTGCAGGGCTCCTTCACTTGCCTGATGAAGGGGTCCTGCGTGGCTTCGAAATGTTGCCTTCTGTTTACCATGTCACCACGAAATAAAGCTTTGGACCAGGGGCGGACTGACAACTCATGGGGCCCCCGGGCAATAGGGGATCATGGGCCCCCTGTGTCCTTGCCCAAACTCAAAAAAGCCTATGAAAAAGGTACCAGGGGCATCTCATGGGGCCCCCTACTGACCCCGGGCCCTCGGGCAGTGCGCAAGTTTCCAAATGGTCAGTCCGCCCCTGCTTTCGACCCATTTTGAGGAATCCTTGGTGTGCTGGAGACATTTCTTCACTTGGATTATCTCTGCACAGACTCACCACACTGTCTCAGTTAGCTCAGCTTTCTGACAAATGAAATACCCACCTGAGGTGCACAGGCTCCTGCTAATGACACCCGGTCTCTTAGTGACTCTCAGGCGAAGGCCTGGTCAGATCTGGCCACCTATCCTCGAGGCCAGGGTAGACATTCTCCTAGTGTCGTTCTCCACACACTTTTGCTACTGCAGCAGCAACTTTTCTCCAGGGAAAAAGGGCCCCCGAATCACAGCCAGCCCCTTGATTAAAAAGGCTGTGCACTCTCTGGTTTGCTTCAAACGCTATTTCATATTACGATCCGTAGGGATGCAAGGGTGGCCCTCCTGCATTGCCCAATTTTGGGCCTCTCTAGATCTCAACAGAAATTGGCAGCCTACCTATTCATTTTGGCTAAACGTACTATAGCTCAAGCTTGGAGAACCCCTTCGGTAGTCTTTCAAGAGGTGAGGACTCTGATGAATGCTATGTTGTTCAATGAGCAGATGTCTAGCATTCTTCATGATTCTCATCTGAGATTCCTTAAGGTTTGGGAACCTTGGAGCTATTCCTTACCATACCTGCCTCCTACTAGTTATGGCCTCCTTTAGTCGCTGCTGGTGCTAGCCGCAGATCCGTGATCCCTTTAGTTTCCCTTTTTTTTGTTTTCTTTTCTTTCTCTTCTAACTTCCTTTCTTTTCTCTTTTTTTCCAATATTATGTTGGATTACTGCTGCTATTTGGCTCGGCTGTTTGCCGTCCCTTCTTGAAGTCATCAGACTTTTTGTTATTTGACTAATACCAGTCAGCAGGATATCCTGTTTATATGTTATTGTTCTGCCCCTGTGAGGGCGTATTTTGAGCTTGCTATATTCTTAAAAATCAAAACTTTCTTAATAAAAAATATTGAAACAGAAAAAGGCTGTGCACACCTGCAGCATCAGGCTGCTGGAATCCAGGAAGATATGGACATAGGGTTAGAGGCTTCATGCCTTCAAGATTTTTCGAAGCTTCTAGACTACAGAACCCAATCCAGTAATTACCAATCCTGGAGAAAATTGCGAAACCAGTTTTCTTCACTTAGAATAGAAATCCTGGAGCCCATCCACCTGTATTAATGAGACATTTATTAGTGTTTTCACCATGGCAGGGCACAGCACTGTCATACATGGGTTTTCGGGGAATCCCTAGGATTTGAAAAATTTGCTGATCACAAGCTTTTGGTTGAAAACTTTGCAGAAATAAGGGGCAACCTATAATGAAGCTCAATGCCTTTTTACCTGGTCAGCTGAGTCGCAGAGCCAGTAATTTGAAGGACTGGATAACCCATCCTCTTTTCTAAAAAAAAGGGGGGGATCTCAAAGCAGCCATAGGGGGGATTTCCTAAAACTGGAGCACTCAGAATCTGGTGCAGCTCTGCATGGTAGCCAATCAGCTTGTTCACTTAAGCTTTAAAACCTGAAAGCTGATTGGTTTCTAAACAGAGCTGAACCAGATTTTGCACTCTCCAGTTTTGGTACCCCCCCAGTATCAATGTGTGTTGAAACTATAAGGAAGAGCTGACTATTCTTTGTAGGGAGAGACAATTTTTTTTATTTTTGTATTTTGACATTGGTACATGCCCCCCCATGGCAGCGCAGCACTTCCCATGCCTTCATGTTTAATAATAGCTTTCTTATTAGCCCTAAAAACTGCCAGATTTGATTACAAAGATGTACCTCCCATAGCTTTCTATAGGACTATTTGCAAACTGAACCTAAGCAGATTCGCTCATCCCTTCCCGGAGAATTAAAGTTAATCTGCTTATATCTTGCCTTTCCTGGTTCCTCTTCTTCACATATGTGTACAGCCAGCTTTAACTAAACCCAGCTGTTACTAAACCCAGGACCCTGCATTCATTATATCCTGTCTCCCCGGACCCCGCATTCATTATATCCTGTCTCCCCGGACCCCGCATTCATTATATCCTGTCTCCCCGGACCCCGCATTCACTATATACACTCTCCCCGCACCCTGCATTCACTATATCCGGTCTCCCCGGACCCTGCATTCACTATATCCGGTCTCCCCGGACCCTGCATTCACTATATCCGGTCTCCCCGGACCCTGCATTCACTATATCCACTCTCTCCGGACCCTGCATTCACTATATCCACTCTCTCCGGACCCTGCATTCACTATATCCACTCTCTCCGGACCCTGCATTCACTATATTCGGTCTCCCCGGACCCTGCATTCACTATATCCGCTCCCCCCGGACCCTGCATTCGCTATATCCGCTCCCCCCGGACCCTGCATTCACTATATCCACTCTCCCCGGACCCTGCATTCGCTATATCCGCTCCCCCCGGACCCTGCATTCACTATATCCAGTCTCCCCAGACCCTGCATTCACTATATCTGCTCTCCCCGGACCCTGCATTCACTATATCCGCTCTCCCCGGACCCTGCATTCACTATATCTGGTCTCCCCGGACCCTGCATTCGCTATATCCGCTCTCCCCGGACCCTGCATTCGCTATATCCGCTCTCCCCGGACCCTGCATTCACTATATCCGCTCTCCCCAAACCCTGCATTCACTATATCCGCTCTTCCTGAACCCTGCATTCACTATATCTGGTCTCCCCGGACCCTGCATTCACTATATCTGGTCTCCCCGGACCCTGCATTCACTATATCCGCTCTCCCCAAACCCTGCATTCACTATATCCGCTCTTCCTGAACCCTGCATTCACTATATCTGGTCTCCCCGGACCCTGCATTCACTATATCTGGTCTCCCCGGACCCTGCATTCACTATATCCGCTCTCCCCGGACCCTGCATTCAGTATATCTGGTCTCCCCGGACCCTGCATTCACTATATCCGGTTCCCCGGCCCCTGCATTCACTATATCCGCTCTCCCCGGACCCTGCATTCACTATATCTGGTGTCCCCAGTCCCTGCATTCACTATATCTGCTCTCCCCGGACCCTGCATTCACTATATCTGGTCTCCACGGACCCTGCATTCACTATATCTGGTCTCCACGGACCCTGCATTCACTATATCCGCTCTCCCCGGACCCTGCATTCACTATATCCTCTCTTCCTGAACCCCACATTCACTATATCCGGTCTCCCCGGACCCTGCATTCACTATATCTGGTCTCCCCGGACCCTGCATTCACTATATACGGTCTCCCAGGACCCTGCATTCACTATATCCGCTCTCCCAGGAACCTGCATTCACTATATCTGCTCTCCCCGGACCCTGCATTCACTATATCCGCTCTCCCCGGACCCTGCATTCACTATATCCACTCTCCCACAGTACAAAGAGCATGGAAATTATTTTAGTAAATATAAACTGCTAAATACTTTTTCTCACCAGCAGTATATAGCAGTCTTGTGACTTCTATCAGTGTCCAGCTGAGCACTGGTTAAAGCTTGTAGAAGGCGTTTTCAGTCTCCCTTGATTGTCTTATGAGGATGCACGACCCCTGATCCTCTGTCTGGACAGTGCTTATTGACCCTGTGCTGATCACATGCACTCTCCCAAGGAAAAAAAATAACTCTCTAGCAATACACAGCAAAGTGAGCATGCGCAGCTTTCCTCCAAGGCTCTGTTCTATCAGGAGCTGGATTGGGGACAGTAGAAGCAGGGGAGGATCAGTGAAGACAGGATCAAACAGCCTTTTTACACAGTGCTGAGGATTAACCCCTTAAGTTCCACCATGAGTTTAACCAGGGGTGGACTGACAACTCATGGGGCCCCCGGGCAATAGGGGATCATGGGGCCCCTGTGTCCTTGCCCAAACTCAAAAAAGCCTATGAAAAAGGTACCAGGGACATCTCATGGGGCCCCCTACTGACCTCGGGCCCTCGGGCAGTGCCCGAGTTTCCAAATGGTCAGTCCGCCCCTGAGTATAACAAGCATGCTTTACTGCATCTACAGACTGATTGTACTGTTGGGGGTTTAGTAACACTTCAAGGCTTGCCGGTGTGCCGTTGCATATGTGCGTTACGCCGACGGGAACAAAAAGTAGGCCAGAATTACAGTTTATTGTGTAAAAACAGTGTTTCAAAATTGTACTCTCTGCAGATGATAAAATAATAAATAATTAATAATAATTAAACAAAACATCTAACAATAAAATCCCACCAAAAAAAACCCCCCATATAAATCTTCACGACTCCAATAATGCATACTAAAGCACATTAAAGAGAAAAGTCTGTGAATGACCGATCAGAAATGAACACCGCAAAGCGTGTTCACCACCAAAATGTGTATTTCAATGTTCAAATCCATTCTTCGTAAGTGCAGCACTTAATCCATCACCATGTAGACAACCAACTCACCGGAAGAGATGGACCTCTTATTATAAAAGGTCACATGCTGCTTAAAATGATCCACCAAGATAAATTGTTTGAGATTATAACTTCCTCCGTATGCTCCCACCATGAGATCTTTTTAGAAATATCATTCAGAAAAACACAAAGGAAACATTCTCAATGCATAACTTTGTTTATTAAAGCTTTATATAAAATACTGTACAAAAAAAAACCCCATGTATACCTGTTGTAAGGTTCTTCCCAGGGCCATGTGGCTGATCAATGATGGCTTCTGATTTGTCCATGCTTTTGGCCAATCTAATGGTGGCTGGTGATGAGCCTGGGTCTGATGTTGGGTTTACAGAACTTCAAAGAAGTTCAGATGCCAAACCCAAACCCAGTTGAAATCAATGAGAGTTGAATATGCCAAATCCAAAATGCCAATTTTCTGGGTTAATATGCAAGAGGTATGCATGGTGGTAGGACAATGCCCTGGTGAATATGCTACAGCAAAAAAAATTTGCTGGCATGGTTCCTCACAAATAAATACATGAGGGCACCCCCAAGGAAATCCATACCAGACCCCTCAAGTCTGGTATGGATTTTAAGAGGGACTCACAAAAAAAAACTGTGTGAGATCCCCCCAAAAATCCGTACCAGACCCTTAATCCAGGCATGTAGCCTAGTTTACCAGGAAAGGGGAGGGGGTACAAGCATGTGCCATCATCCTCCTGAACCATGCAACGTCACATGCTACTAACACGGAGGGACCCATTTTCATATAGTTAGTCTGGCTGAAAAAAGACAAAACTCCATCCAGTTTTGATGAAGTCCATCCATTTTGATGAAGTCCAGGGCATCTCTCCCACAACTCTTGCCCAGTGGTTGTGAGGGGCATATCGCAATGTCCTTTTTTTATTTTTTTGTATTCCTCTTTGATGGGTAAAGATTTGAGTCCAGCTCCTCATTTCCACCTCTCCTTCGAATTCTCGTAATTTAACAATCATCATATGTTACTAAACGAGTTTGATAACAAGTAAAAAAAGTGCAGCGCTAAAAACATATATAAAATTACTAATGTCCATAAATGAATTAATATGCCAAATTATAAGGTGTCAGTCTGTACAGATCTGGGCAAGAGATAACAGTAGGATCCAAATAATGGTGCTCCAAAAAGCGTGGTAGAATTACGCACTCACCAGATGCGTAACATAAATACGCATTGTATAAATATGGACAAGGTCCTACTCCAGGATGATCCTCCCTCTAGATATGGTGGTGCTGCCAGGGGTTCACAGGAAAATACAGGATCCAGCTGACCAGAGATTTCTTTAAGGGATGGACGGGTGTAGGTGTCAGCTCCAAGGAACTCCCCTCTTCCTGGATCAGGATGGGTTCTAAAAGTAAATAGCTTTTAGCTGTTTCTCAGGAGAAGGAGTCATGGCTGACTCCAAGGATAGATGTCTCAGTTTGGGTAACCACTTTTTTCCTTGTGGGGCTCCCCGTTTTCTGGAGAGTTGCCAATTGCAAACTGATGGACTCAGCCAAGGATTCCTTTTTGATTGGTATAGATATGAGGTCAACACCTTACTTCTACCTCTCCTTCGAATTCTCATAATTTTAACAATTATTAAAACAATGCTGCTAAAAGATGTCTCAGTTTGGGTGACCAATTTGTCGGGGTCCTTTGTTCCATGGGGAGCTACCAATTTCAAGCCAACGGACTCAACCAATGACTCCTTTTTAACGTGCATAGATTGGAGTCCATCTCCTCCCACTTCTCCTTCGAATTCTCATAAATTGAACAGATATTAAAACAATGTTGCTAAAAAATGTCTCAGTTTGGGTGACCAAATTTGTCGAGGTCCTCTGTTCCATGGAGAGCTACCAATTTCAAGCCAATGAACTCAACCAATGACTCCTTTTTAACGTGCATAGATTGGAGTCCATCTCCTCCCACTTCTCCTTCGAATTCTCATAAATTGAACAGATATTAAAACAATGTTGCTAAAAAATGTCTCAGTTTGGGTGACCAAATTTGTCGAGGTCCTCTGTTCCATGGAGAGCTACCAATTTCAAGCCAATGGACTCAACCAATGACTCCTTTTTAACTTGCATAGATTGGAGTCCAGCTCCTCCCTTCCACCTCTTCTTCGAATTCTCATAAATTGAACAGATATTAAAACAATGTTGCTAAAAAATGTCTCAGTTTGGGTGACCAATTTGTCGGGGTCCTTTGTTCCATGGGGAGCTACCGATTTCAAGCCAACGGACTCAACCAATGACTCCTTTTTAATGTGCATAGATTGGAGTCCAGCTCCTCCCTTCCACCTCTTCTTCAAATTCTCATAAATTGAACAGATTTTAAAACAATGTTGCTAAAAAATGTCTCAGTTTGGGTGACCGCTTTTTCTTGGGGGGTCCCTGGTTTTTTGGAGAGCTACCAATTTCAGGGCATTGGACTCAACCAATGACTCCTTTTTGATGTGTATAGGTTGGAGTCCAGCTTCTCCCACTTCTCCTTCGAATTCTCATAAATTGAACAGATATTAAAACAATGTTACTAAAAAATGTCTCAGTTTGGGTGACCAAATTTGTCGGGGTCCTCTGTTCCATGGGGAGCTACCGATTTCAAGCCAACAGACTCAACCAATGACTCCTTTTTTCAAAATGTCTCAGTTTGGGTGACAGGTTTGTCTTGGGGGGTCCCTGGTTTTTTGGAGAGCTACCAATTTCAAGGCAATGGACTCCAGCACCTCACTTCCACCTCCCGTTTGAATTCTCATATTAAAACAATGTTGCTAAACGAGATCTCAACTTGGGTGACCACTTTTTCCATGTGTGGATTCCTTTTTTAATGGGTATAGCACTTCTCCCTTAGGAGTTGCAATAGATATTTCAGGTCCCCCTATAGTCCTGCATTGCCAGGCAACACACATTTCCACATTGACTTGCATTCAGAGTTAGAAATCAGTCCTGGAGTCTTGTTTTTTTAATTTTTTTATTAGGGAATTTGAACTGGGATAGGGTTAGGGGTGTACAGGATGCCCATGGGAACTGATGAACTGAGCACAGTCCTTATTGGAGAGCTAACCAGCATCTCCTAATGTACCACTCCAGACCCCAGATGAACTGAGCAGGGGTTCCGGTTCCTGTCACTTTAGGAAATGGACAGTCCCAGGTAGGTGGCGAATCTGGTTCAGTGCTCCTTCCCCTATCTGCCCAGGTGCAGGGGTACTCATTCAGATCCTCTCCTGTACCGCTGATGGGTTGGTGGCTGCTACCAAGCCTTTTAGCTGGGCCACTCCTTCCCTACTGTACAGGTGGTCCTTGCTCTGGGGGCCAGTGAAGCTCTGAGCTTTCCTCCTATGTAGCTACACTGCCTGTAGGTGAGCCCCTCTCTCCATCTGGGCCCCCTCTCAGGCTCCTGCATTCAGCCTTACATCTTCCTCTGTCTTCCACCTGAACTCTCCTGCAGCTGAGCAGGCTCAGAAACCCTTAAAGGTTGTCCCAGCCCCTTTCCAAGCCTCCTGTTGGGGATTGGCCAGAATCCTTCAAGTGTTCAGGCCAGCCACTCCTCAGGTCTACCCACTGCTTCTAGACCTTTCTCCAAAGATCTAGAGCAGGGGGAAATACCAGAGGGCTGGTCTGCAGAGCCTCTCAGCTCCTGACCCAAATTTGACCTCCTGACTATTGCACCCAGGGTGCTACTCAACCCTCCTCTCCAACAATCAAGACTCTAGCCAGGGGCAGACTGACAACTCATGGGGCCCCCGGGCAAAAGGGGATCATGGGGCCCCTGTGTCCTTGCCCAAACTCAAAAAAGCCTATGAAAAAGGTACCAGGGGCATCTCATGGGGCCCCCTACTGACCCTGGGCCCTCGGGCAGTGCCCGAGTTTCCAAATGGTCAGTCTGCCCCTGACTCTAGCTCCCCCCTAACTAACTAGGAGGCTGCTACATGGGTAAAGATTTGATTGCACCTCTCCTTCTAATTCTCATAATTTACCAATTATTAAAACAATGTTGCTAAATGATGTCTCAATTTGGGTGACTACTTTGTCATGGGGAAGGGGGTGGGGGTTCCCCGTTTTGTGGAGATCTGGCAATTTTTAGTCAACAGGCTCACCTAATGACTCATTTTTGATGGATATAGTTTGGAGTCCAGCGCCTCACTTCTACGCCAACTTCGAATTCTCATAATTTTAACAATTATTAAAATCATGTTGCTAAAAGATACTTCAATTTTGGTAACTGCTTTGTCCTAGGGGCAGGGGCGGACTGACCATTTGGAAACTGGGGCACTGCCCGAGGGCCCAGGGTCAGTAGGGGGCCCCATGAGATGCCCCTGGTACCTTTTTCATAGGCTTTTTTGAGTTTGGGCAAGGACACAGGGGCCCCATGATCCCCTATTTCCTGGGGGACCCACGAGTTGTCTATTCGCCCCTGGTATACATATACCAAATGGTCAGTCTGCCCCTGGTTTGGGCAAGGACACAGGGGCCCCATGATCCCCTATTGCCCGGGGGCCCCATGAGTTGTCTGTCTGCCCCTGGTATATATGTACCAAATGGTCAGCCCGCCCCTGGTTTGGGCAAGGACACAGGGGCCCCTTGATCCCCTATTGCCTGGGGGCCCCATGAGTTGTCAGTCTGCCCCTAGTGTGGAAAGAATGCCCTTTCCACTTGTCGTCATCTGAAGATTTACCCTCTTACAGATTGCTAAAAAGGTCAATGGTGTCAGTGGGAGGCAGAAACTGCTCATTGCTCAAGGGACCCCTAGCGACCTTTGGAGGAACCCTGGCTAAGAGACCCTTGGCTGGAGTAAGGAAGGGTTAGAACCTGCATGAAGTTTTATTGATGTCTGTGTTACTGCTCAGGAGATTCACCCTATATGTGATGGTAACAGGGGCGGACTGACAACTCATGGGGCCCCCGGGCAATAGGGGATCATTGGTCCCCTATGTCCTTGCCCACACTCAAAAAAAGCCTATAAAAGGTACCTGGGGCATTTCATGGGGCCCCCTACTGACCCTGGGCCCTGGGGCAGCGCCCGAGTGTTCGAATGGCCAGTCCACCCCTGGATGGTAACCACCTTCACCAATACTGGATTTTTGGTAACAGGGGCGGACTGACAACTCATGGGGTCTCTGGGCAATAGGGCCTCATGAGTTGTCAGTCCGCCCCTGCCTAGGGGTGTGCAGTTTTGTGGAGAGCTGCCGATTTCAAGCCACTGGACTCAACCAACGCCTCCTTTTTTGATGGGTATCGATTGGATTCTGTCAAGGTCCTACCTTTCCTCAGAGCTTGTGTTGCTCCATGTGCTGGCATCTATCTGAGGTTTCTGCAAAGCATGGGGGGAGCCTTTATGCTTTCAGGCCTCTGCGGCTCCTCCTCCAGGAGGGTGTGGCTGATCACATTTAAGCCTGCTGTCTGTAGTTGCTCTTTGCATTCATGTCCTGTATGTTACATTGCAGCAAGCTCTCGTTCAGCTCTCGTGACTTTCCTGGAAACCGACTTGGCTTTGACAAGACTATTCTCTGCCTTATCCCATTACCTGACCTCCCGTTGCTGATCCCGGCCCGTGACCTGAGTATTCTTGCCTACCGTCTTGTACTGTCTGTTCCGCTGTTATCGACCCGGCCTGTCCGACCACGCTATACGTCTTCCCATCTCGTCCCACCAGCTATACGCCATTGGCGGCAGCCGTTACCGCAGCTGGGGTTACTCGGGGGCCGCGACCTGGTCTCAGGCTGCGTCAAGTCCATCCCCACCATCAGGGGCCCTGGTGAAAGCCAGCCTGGGGCTTTGACTCCGCGCCCTGAGGGACTCCGGCCTGTGGGTGGTGGCTGTCGTCAGTCGATGCGTGACCTTACCATAGGCCTGCCTGTCCATTCCACCCTGACAGATTCCAGCTCATCACTTCCACCACTCTTTCAAATTCTTAGAACAATTATTAAAACAACAATTATTAAAACAATGTCACAAAATTATTGGTGTTTGCATGAAAAGAACTGATCGATTTTAGACCCCCTTCACACATTTGTGCTTTAGACCCATTTTCCCACCCATAAAACTGCACCTTTATTTTCAGTGGTTCCCTGCCTTACGTCTGCATGTTAAATAACCTACAAAAACACACCTAAAATATAATAAGAAAAATGCAAAAAAATTCAAACTAAACAACAGCCGCCCTTAAAATCGGCCTTTTTCATAGCAGTGCGAACGGGCTCCCTATCCTTCGGCCATACGCAGCAAGGCAACCACTCGGTGCGCCACGGAGAAACAGATTTACTCCATCAATAAAGAAATAAAAAAAAAATAAAATTACAATATCATATTATTATGTGCCATTAGGCCATGATAAATGAAACGATCCGACGTTTAGGTTTGACACGGGAATCGTTGTTTATTTAGAACACCCGCCACAAAGCACAATGGGGAATATGACATTGTGTTATTGTCTGACTTCAACCTCCAATTACCGCTGACCAGGCAACCAGATGTCAAAATACGTCAATTTGCAAGTCATTTTAGTATAAAAACAATTCCGGGGAAAAACAAAGTGCCGTTTTTTTTTTGCTTCAGAGAACTGCGGAGAAAGAGAGAGAGAAGGGGAAGAAAAAAAAAAAAAAAAAAAAAAAGGTTCCGCTAAAGCCAGTCCATGGCCATAGGAGGGAAAAAATGGTACTTTTGTTTCCCACAATGAAGCCGTGGAAATTAGCATTGAAATCGTCCCTATGTCTTTCCTAAGTCCTCGGTGAATGAAGCCCTTAATGTTTACTTACCCATAATTACTGATTCTTTTATATAATTTTGGTTTATTGTCATGGAAACTGTGCCACAATTTCCCCACTCATGTTAATTGTGTCGTTCAGTGGCTTAATCACCGGCTTTTCACGTCGGGCTCTCTGTTCTGCTACCTAAGTGGATGTAGTTTAGTAGGGGGACAAGCTAACAGCTTTTTGACTGAGGGGACCAAGTGATTGTTAGAGTCTTGGCCATCGAGGGATCGCTAACCCTCGAAATTCCACTTTATACATAGGAAGTCCTGGACAAAAAAAAAAAAAAAGAAAGAAGCCCTTTGGTTGGGGAGAAGTGGAAAGCTGCAGGTGACTGGAGGAACCGCCAAGGCCTCAGCTGCTCAGCCGGCCACCTATACCCCGGCCATGCAGCACTCTCCACGTTTTTTCCTTCTTCGGTTGAATTTAAGATCTTGGTAATGTTTGCTTTTAAGGTGTTTTATTATTTTTCTGGTTGCCTCCTATGTGTCTGTGTGTTGTGTTCAAAAGTCCAGGCTTCATCTGTCATTACGTTAGCTTTCCATGCTAACAGATCGGTGATGGTAGTTTATTGTGCAGACTTTCTTTTACTGAAAAAGACACCCTACCCTCAGGTCCTGTCACATTAATCCTCCCTGTAACCCCGACACTGTCCCTTCATGTAACCCCAACACTGTCCCTTCATGTAAACCCAACACTGTCCCTTCATGTAACCCCAACACTGTCCCTTCATGTAACCCCAACACTGTCCCTTCATGTAACCCCAACACTGTCCCTTCATGTTACCCAAACACTGTCCCTTCATGTTACCCCAACACTGTCCCTTCATGTTACCCCAATACTGTCCCTTCATGTAACCCAAACACTATCCCTTTATGCAACCCCAACACTATCCCTTCATGTAACCCCAACACTGTCCCTTTATGTAGCCCCAACACTGTCCCTTCATGTTACCCCAACACTATCCCTTCATGTAACCCCAACACTGTCCCTTCATGTAACTCCAACACTATCCCTTCATGTAACCCCAACACATCCGTTCATGTAACCCCAACACTATCCCTTAATGTAAGCCCAACACTGTCCCTTCATGTAACTCCAACACTATCCCTTCATGTAACCCCAACACATCCGTTCATGTAACCCCAACACTATCCCTTAATGTAACCCCAACACTATCCCTTCATGTAACCCCAACACTATCCCTTCATGTAACCTCAACAGTGTCCCTTCATGTAACCCCAACACTGTCTCTTTATGTAACCCCAACACTATCCTTTCATGTAACCCCAACACTGTCCCTTCATGTAACCCCAATACTGTCTCTTTATGTAACCCCAACACTATCCCTTCATGTAACCCCAACACTAAGCCTCTCTGTAACCCCAACGCTGTTCCTTCATGTAACCCCAACACTATCCCTTTATGTAACCCCAACACTATCCCTTCATGTAACCCCAACACTAAGCGTCTCTGTAACCCCAACGCTGTCCCTTCATGTAACCCCAACACTAAGCGTCTCTGTAACCCCAACACTATCCCTTCATGTAACCCCAACACTGTCCCTTCATGTAACCCTAATACTAACCCCAACACTATACCTTCATGTAACCCCAACACTGTCCCTTCATGTAACCCCAACACTGTCCCTTCATGTAACCCCAACACATCCCTTCATGTAACCCCAACACCAGGGGCAGACTGAAAACTCATGGGGCTCCCGGGCAATAGGGGATCATGGGGCCCCTGTGTCCTTGCCCAAACTCAAAAAAGCCTATGAAAAAGGTACCAGGGGCATCTCATGGGGCCCCCTACTGACCCCGGGCCCTCGGGCAGTGCACGAGTTTCCAAATGGTCAGACCGCCCCTGCCCAACATCCATTCATGTAACCCCAACACTATCCCTTCATGTAACCCCAACACATCCCTTCATGTAATCGTAATACTAACTCCAACATTATCCCTTCATGTAGCCCCAACACTATCCCTTCATGTAACCCTAACACTAACCCCAACACTATCCCTTCATGTAACCCTAACACTAACCCCAACACTATCCCTTCATGTAGCCCCAACACTAAGCCTCCCTGTAACCCCAACACTATCTCTTCATGCAACCCTAATACTAACCCTCTAACCCCAACACTATCCATTCATGTAAACCCAACACTAACCTTCTTTGTAACCCAAAAAATTAACCCTCGCTGTAACTCTAACCCTCCTTGTAACCCCAACACTATCCCTTCACGTATTCCCAACACCAAGCCTCCATGTAACCCCAACACATCCCTTCATGTAACCCCAACACTAACCCTCCCTGTAACCCCAACACTAAGCCTCCCTGTAACCCCAACACATCCCTTCATGTAACCCCAACACTAACCCTCCCTGTAACCCCAACACTAACCCTCCCTGTAACCCCAACACTAACCTTCCCTGTAACCCCAACACTAACCCTCCCTGTAACCCCAACACTAACCTTCCCTGTAACCCCAACACTAACCCTCCCTGTAACCCCAGCCCTAATCCCTGCTATATTCTCAACTCTAATCTTTCTTGTAATCCCAATCCTGACCCTCCCTGCAACCCTAACACTAACCCTTCATGTAAAACTACCCGTCCTTATAACTCTCATTAACCCTCAGTGTAAAACTAACCCCTTCCTGTAAACCAAATACTAATTCTACCTGTAATATTGACAGTGGCCTTACCTGTAACCCCAACACCAATCATTTCCATAACCCCAAAGCTCGTCCTCCCCTTAACCCTAACACTAACTCTCCCCTAACCCTATCACTAACCCCGCCTGTAACCCTAACACTAACCCTTCCTGTATTCTTGACTCTAATCTTTCTCGTAACTCCAATGCTGACCCTCCCTGCAACCCTAACACCAACCCTTCATGTAAAACTAGTCCTTCTTATAACCCTTATTAACCCCCCTATAACTTTAACCCTGTCATGTAAAAATACCGCTCCCTGTAACACAAGTCCTACCTTTAACCCCAACACTAGACTTCCCTTTAACCTTAACACTAGCCCTTTATGTAACCCGACCACTAACCTTCCCTGTAACCCTAACACTAATCCTCCCTGTACCCCTACAGTAACCCTAACACCAACCTTCCCTGCAACTTTCACACAAACTTGCCCGTAACCTCAACACCAACCCTCCCTTTAACCCTCTCACTAACTCACCCTGCAACCCTAACACTAACCCTCCCCGTATACCTAACAATAACCCTCTCTGTAACCCCAACACCAACCTTCCCTACAACCACCTCACTTACCCTCTATGTAACCCCAACACCAACCCTCCCTGTAACTTTCACACCAACTCGCCCTGTAACCCTAACACTAACCCTCCGTGTAACTTTCACACTAACTTGAAGGGGAGTTCATTCTTCATCAAAGCCAACCTCTGTAATAATTATTAGTAAAAAAAAAACACACACACACACATACACTATATTGACAAAAGTATTGGCCCCTCCAAATCATGTGATTCAGGTGTTCCAATCCCCTCCATGGACACAGGTGTATACAATCAAGCCCCTAGGCATGCAGACGGCTTCTACAAACATTGGTGAAAGAATGGGTCGCTCTCAGGAGCTCAGTGGCTCCAAGCGTGGTCCCGTGATAGGTGGTCACCTGTGCAATAAGTCCATCCGGGACATTTCCTGGCTACTAAATATTCCACGCTCAACTGTTAGTGGGATTATAACAAAGTGGAAGCAACTGGGAACAACAGCCACTCAGCCACCAAGTGGTAGGCCACGTCACATGACAGGGCGGGGTCAGCGCATGCTGAAGCGCACAGTGCGTAGAAGTCGCCAACTGTCTGCAGAGTCAATAGCTAAAGACCTCCAAACTTGGTGTGGCCCTCAGATGAGCCCAACAACAGTGTGTAGAGAGCTTCATGGAATGGGTTTCCATGGCAGAGCAGCTGCAGCCAAGCCTTACATCACCAAGTGCAATGCAAAGCGTCGGATGCCGTGGTGTAAAGCACGCCACCACTGGACTCTAGAGAAGAGGAGATGTGTTCTCTGCAGTGACCAATCACACTTCTCTGTCTGGCAATCCGATGGACGTGTCTGGGTTTGGTGGTTGCCAGGAGAACGGTACTTGCCTGACTGCATTGTGCCAAGTGTAAAGTTTGGTGGAGGGGGGATTATGGTGTGGGGCTGTTCTTCAGGGGTTGGGCTTGGCCCCCTAGTTCCAGTGAAGGGAACTCTTAAGGCGACATTTTGGACAATTTCCTGCTCCCAACTTTGTGGGAGGAGTTTGGGGATGGCCCCTTCCTGTTCCAACATGACTGAGCACCAGTGCACAAAGCAAGGTCCATAAAGACATGGAGGAGCCAGTTTGGGGTGGAGGAACGTGACTGGCCTGCACAGAGTCCTGACCTCAACCCCATAGAACACCTTTGGGATGAATTAGAGCAGAGACTGTGAGCCAGGCCTCCTCCCCCGACATCAGTGCCTGACCTGACAAATGTGCTTCTGGAAGAATGGTCCAACCTTCCCATAGACACCCTCCTAAACCTTGTGGACGGCCTTCCCAGAAGAGTTGAAGCTGTTATAGCTGCAAAGGGCGGGGCCAACTCCATATTGAACCCTACGGACTAAGACTGGGGGGCCATTAAAGTTGTGTAAAGGCAAGTGGCCCAATACTTGGGGCAATATAATGTGTGTGTGTATATATTTTTTTTTTCTTGTGAACCAATAAATAGTATTTTAATTAATTTGAATATTTAAGAAGTATTTTTGTATTTACTACTACTGTGTACCAGGGGCGGACTGACCATTTGGAAACTCGTGCACTGCCCGAGGGCCCGGGGTCGGTAGGGGGGCCCCATGAGATGCTCCTGGTACCTTTTTCATAGGCTTTTTGTGAGTTTGGGCAAGGACACAGGGGCCCCATGATCCCCTATTGCCCGGGGGCCCCATGAGTTGTCAGTCCGCCCCTGCTGTGTACTACTATTTATTTTTTCTTGTGAACTAATAAATATTATTTGAATATTTAAGCAGTATTTTTGTATTTACTACTACTGTCTACTACTATTTATTTTTTCTTGTGAACTAATAAATATTATTTGAATTAATTTGAATATTTAAGCAGTATTTTTGTATTTACTACTACTGTCTACTACTATTTATTTTTTTCTTGTGAACTAATAAATATTATTTTAATTAATTTCAATTTTTAAGAAGTATTTTTGTATTTACTACTACTGTGTACTACTATTTATTTTTTCTTGTGAACTAATAAATATTATTTTAATTAATTTGAATATTTAAACAGTATTTTTGTATTTACTACTACCGTCTACTACTATTTATTTTTTCTTCTGAACTAATAAATATTATTTGAATATTTAAGCAGTATTTTTGTATTTACTACTACTGTCTACTACTGTTTATTTTTTCTTGTGAACTAATAAATAATATTTGAATATTTAAGAAGTATTTTTGTATTTACTACTACTGTGTACTACTATTTATTATTTCTTGTGAACTAATAAATATTATTTTAATTAATTTGAATATTTAAGAAGTATTTTTGTATTTACTACTACTGTCTACTACTATTTATTTTTTCTTGTGAACTAATAAATAATATTTGAATATTTAAGCAGTATTTTTGTATTTACTACTACTGTGTACTACTATTTATTTTTTTCTTGTGAACTAATAAATATTATTTTAATTAATTTGAATATTTAAGCAGTATTTTTGTATTTACTACTACTGTCTACTACTATTTATTTTTTTCTTGTGAACTAATAAATATTATTTTAATTAATTTCAATTTTTAAGAAGTATTTTTGTATTTACTACTACTGTGTACTACTATTTATTTTTTCTTGTGAACTAATAAATATTATTTTAATTAATTTGAATATTTAAGAAGTATTTTTGTATTTACTACTACTGTCTACTACTATTTATTTTTTCTTGTGAACTAATAAATAATATTTGAATATTTAAGCAGTATTTTTGTATTTACTACTACTGTGTACTACTATTTATTTTTTCTTGTGAACTAATAAATATTATTTTAATTAATTTGATTATTTAAACAGTATTTTTGTATTTACTACTACCGTCTACTACTATTTATTTTTTCTTCTGAACTAATAAATATTATTTGAATATTTAAGCAGTATTTTTGTATTTACTACTACTGTGTACTACTATTTATTATTTCTTGTGAACTAATAAATATTATTTTAATTAATTTGAATATTTAAGAAGTATTTTTGTATTTACTACTACTGTCTACTACTATTTATTTTTTCTTGTGAACTAATAAATAATATTTGAATATTTAAGCAGTATTTTTGTATTTACTACTACTGTGTACTACTATTTATTTTTTCTTGTGAACTAATAAATATTATTTTAATTAATTTGAATATTTAAGCAGTATTATTGTATTCACTACTACTACTAAAAACATGATTTTACACCGTTAATAAAATATAATGAAAAAAATGCAACCTTTTTTGTTAAATATTTTGTAAACGGTTCATTGCATTTGAGCTCCAGTAATATAGCTTGGTAAGGATATTGCTATAATAATAATAAAAAATAATAATAAAATGCCACAGCCAGAAATAAAAGGTTTTAATTTTGCGTCTTTGGAATTAAGATGCTGACTTGTTTTCTAAGACTTGCTAGCGTAAGGCGTATTCTTTCAAAGGAGATTATTTGAGGATAAACAAATTAAAAAGTGACCAACATGTAAAAAAAAAAAATTCCTTGCCCATGACGTAGCTGTTGTCAGTGGAAAGAATTAGCACCAGACCCTCAATAATAGACGTTGGCTGTCAGTCTGGCCGAGTGTGTGAAAAGATGAATTGTTTAAGGTCAGAAACAAATAAATTCTAAATAAAAAAGAGAGGCGAGAGAAAGAGATGTTAGGGGGGCCGACAGAGGGGAAGTGGCCGAAGTAGGGGAAACAGAAGCAAGGCCCGAGTTTAAAATTCCGACAGAGGACCGTGGCTCCTGTCTAGACTGTTATTCAACAGCCGGGGCCCCAATTGTCCGCCCGAGAATACTATTGTCTTAATTAGCCGTCTTTGCTTCTAGGATTCAGACCTTTTCCCTGGCCCACAATACCACGGGACACAGACATAGGCGTCCACCCAAATCGACTACAAGGGGGGAAAGAAACCCAAGGGAACTGGATGGCCTTGTTCGAAGGCATGAGAAAATGAATGTCGCCTTAGGAGAATAAAAAGGATTAGCAAAATGTATATAGTCAAATAAAGGACTACAAAAGCAAATAGTTGGATTCCATCAGATGGCGTTGTAATTACCAAGCAAATGGACTTTTGATGACTGTCGCTGACACGCTACTTATTTTAGCGGCATTTTTTGCTAAATTATTCCTAAATTATTCACCAGGTCCTTTTTTTTTTTTTTTGTTAAATAAAAAAAATTTAAGGAGAAAAATAGAGACATTGTGCTAAAATAATTTATGTTGATCTGTTTCGTGACGGGAGCATTAAAAGTCTTTATAAGGCGGCCATAGATTTCCGATTTTCTTGCCAAATTGCCGAAAAAAGAAGAGAAACAACATTGTATCTATTTGTATCCGAATAGAAACATCTGTATCCGAAATGCATACAAATAGATACAATGTTGCAACTTTTTAAAGTTTGGGCAAGAACACAGGGGCCCCATGATCCCCTATTGCCCGAGGGCCCCATGAGTTGTCAGTCCACCCCTGTCCGCTATTATATTTGACAGAAGAAATAGATTATGCAGAAGAAGAAGAGAAACAACATTGTATCTATTTGTACTTGAAAAGAAACATCTGTATCTGAAATGGATACAAATAGATACAATGTTGCAACTTTTTTTCTTCTCCGTCTTCTTCTGAAAAATCTATTTCATCTTCTCCTCTTTTCTTCTATTCTTCTTCTTGATATTCTATTTCTTCTTCTCCTGCAAAATCTATTTCTTCTATTTCTTCTTTTTCTTCATAGTCAATTTATTGTCAAAACGGTCATCAGAACGGCCGATTTGACCATAAATTACCACGAAAATCGGCCGATCTAACAAATCGTCCCAGGATTTTCCAGCTTGGACGATTTTCAAAATCTCTTAAAAGTAAGAAAAATGTCGGCCGTTTTTTTCTTACTTTTAAGAGATTTTGAAAATCGTCAATTTATTGTCAAATCGGCCAGAAGAACGGCCGATTTGACCATAAATTACTGCGAAAATCGGCCGATCTAAGAAATCGTCCCAGGATTTTCCAGCTTGGACGATTTTCAAAATCGCTTAAAAGTAAGAAAAATGTCAGCCATTTTTCTTACTTTTAAGAGATTTTGAAAATCGTCAATTTATTGTCAAATCGGCCAGAAGAACGGCCGATTTGACCATAAATTACCGCGAAAATCGACCGATCTAACAAATCGTCCCAGGATTTTCCAGCTTGGGCGATTTTCAAAATCTCTTAAAAGTAAGAAAAATGTCGGCTATTTTTCTTACTTTTAAGAGATTTTGAAAATCGTCAATTTATTGTCAAATCGGCCAGAAGAACGGCCAAAACGGACGATTTGGCCATAAATTACCGCGAAAATCGGCCGATCTAAAAAAATCATCCCAGGATTTTCCAGCTTGGACGATTTTCAAAATCTCTTAAAAGTAAGAAAAACGGCCGACATTTTTCTTACTTTTAAAAGATTTTGAAAATCGTCAATTTATTTGTCAAATCGGCCAGAAGAACGGCCAGAAGAACAGCCGATTTGGCCATAAATTACCACGAATATCGGCCGATCTAACAAATCATCCCAGGATTTTCCAGCTTGGACGATTTTCAAAATCTCTTAAAAGTAAGAAAAATGTCGGCCGTTTTTCTTACTTTTAAGAGATTTTGAAAATCGTCCAAGCTGGAAAATCCTGGGACGATTTGTTAGATCGGCCGATTTTCGCGGTAATTTATGGTCAAATTGGCCGTTCTTCTGGCCGATTTGACAATAAATTGACGATTTTCAAAATCTCTTAAAAGTAAGAAAAATGTTGGCCGTTTTTTTCTTACTTTTAAGAGATTTTGAAAATCGTCCAAGCTGGAAAATCCTGGGACGATTTGTTAGATCGGCTGATTTTCGCGGTAATTTATGGTCAAATCGGCCGTTCTTCTGGCCGTTCTTCTGGCCGATTTGACAATAAATTGACGATTTTCAAAATCTCTTAAAAGTAAGAAAAATGTCGGCCGTTTTTTCTTACTTTTAAGAGATTTTGAAAATCGTCCAAGCTGGAAAATCCTGGGACGATTTGTTAGATCGGCCGATTTTCGCGGTAATTTATGGTCAAATTGGCCGTTCTTCTGGCCGATTTGACAATAAATTGACGATTTTCAAAATCTCTTAAAAGTAAGAAAAATGTTGGCCGTTTTTCTTACTTTTAAGAGATTTTGAAAATCGTCCAAGCTGGAAAATCCTGGGACGATTTGTTAGATCGGCTGATTTTCGCGGTAATTTATGGTCAAATCGGCCGTTCTTCTGGCCGTTCTTCTGGCCGATTTGACAATAAATTGACGATTTTCAAAATCTCTTAAAAGTAAGAAAAATGTCGGCCATTTTTCTTACTTTTAAGAGATTTTGAAAATCGTCCAAGCTGAAAAATCCTGGGATGATTTGTTAGATTGGCCGATTTTCGCGGTAATTTATGGTTAAATCGGCCGTTCTTCTGGCCGTTCTTCTGGCCGATTTGACAATAAATTGACGATTTTCAAAATCTCTTAAAAGTAAGAAAAATGTCGGCCGTTTTTCTTACTTTTAAAAGATTTTGAAAATCGTCCAAGCTGGAAAATCCTGGGACGATTTGTTAGATCGGCCGATTTTCGTGGTAATTTATGATCAAATCGCCCGTTCTTCTGGCCGATTTTACAATAAATTGACTATGAAGAAAAAGAAGAAATAGAAGAAATAGATTTTGCAGGAGAAGATGAAATAGAATATCAAGAAGAAGAATAGAAGAAAAGAGGAGAAGATGAAATAGATTTTTCAGAAGAAGACGGAGAAGGAAAAAAGTTGCAACATTGTATCTATTTGTATGCATTTCGGATACAGATGTTTCTTTTCAAGTACAAATAGATACAATGTTGTTTCTCTTCTTCTTCTTCTGCAGAATCTATTTCTTCTGTCAAATATAATAGCAGGCAGGGGCGGGCTGACAACTCATGGGGCCCCCAGGCAATAGGGGATCATGGGGCCCCTGTGTCCTTGCCCAAACTCAAAAAAGCCTATGAAAAGGTACCAGGGGCATCTCATGGGGCCCCCTACTGACCCCGGGCCCTCGGGCAGTGCCCGAGTTTTCAAATGGTCAGTCCGCCCCTGATCAGAGGTCACTGTTAAAAAGCCAACAATAGTTACTAGACGTGTATGGCTTAAAGTGTATCTAAAACCAAAATATTTTTTTTTTCTTGGTTTTGACTCAGGGGCGGACTGACCATTTGGAAACTCGTGCACTGCCCGAGGGCCCGGGGTCAGTAGGGGGCCCCATGAGATGCCCCTGGTACCTTTTTCATAGGCTTTTTTGAGTTTGGGCAAGGACACAGGGGCCCCATGATCCCCTATTGCCCAGGGGCCCCATGAGTTGTCAGTCCGCCCCTGTTTTGACTACAACCTTTTCGACTCAGAGGAACCCTGGAAATTACTTTTCCATCTCAGGGAACACCTTCTAAATATTATTATATTTACAACTCATGAAACATTAGGGTGATGGTCAGTGTGGAACAGGGGCGGACTGACCATTTGGAAACTCGTGCACTGCCCGAGGGCCTGGGGTCAGTAGGGGCCCCATGAGATGCCCCTGGTATCTTTTTCATAGGCTTTTTTGAGTTTGGGCAAGGACACAGGGGCCCCATGATCCCCTATTGGAGGACTCGGGGTCAGTAGGGGCCCCATGAGATGCCTCTGGTACTTTTTTCATAGGCTTTTTTGAGTTTGGGCAAGGACACAGGGGCCCCATGATCCCCTATTGGAGGGCCCGGGGTCAGTAGGGGGCCCCATGAGATGCCCCTGGTACCTTTTTCATAGGCTTTTTTGAGTTTGGGCAAGGACACAGGGGCCCCATGATCCCCTATTGGAGGGCCCGGGGTCAGTAGGGGGCCCCATGAGATGCCCCTGGTACCTTTTTCATAGGCTTTTTTGAGTTTGGGCAAGGACACAGGGGCCCCATGATCCCTTATTGGGGCCCGGGGTCAGTAGGGGGCCCCATCGCAGCTCAGAGATGCTGTGACAGAAAAGATAGTGAGCTGCACATGTGAGAGAGTTTGAGAGCTCACTCCTGTGATGGTGGAGGTGAGCAGTAAAGACTGGAAGTGCCTTAGCAACATCTTAGCAACGAGACAGGATGGGTTGATGCCATGTCTGGGAGTTTTTCATCCAGGCTTCAAGAATGGCCTACACCGATAGCAAACGCATTATTCATCTTTAGTCAGAGCTGCACAGCTCATTTTTATCTACAGAGGCCTCTCACCTGTGGGGGCAGTTTTTGGTGAAGGTGAACCAACCCGATGAACATTGTATTCCTCGAATGTAGTCATTAGGTAGGTGGTATCGGTGTTGAGTCAGAGTCAGGGGCGGACTGACAGCTCATGGGGCCCCCGGGCAATAGGGGATCATGGGGCCTGTGTCCTTGCCCAAACTCAAAAAAGCCTATTAAAAATGTACCAGGGGCATCTCATGGGGCCCCCTACTAACCCCGGGCCCTCGGGCAGTGCCCATGTTTCCAAATGGTCAGTCCGCCCCTGGTTTGGGCAAGGACACAGGGGCCCCATGATCTCCTATTGCCCAGGGGGCCCCATGAGTTGTCAGTCCGCCCCTGGTGTGGAAAGAATGCCCTTTATACTTGTCGTCATCTGAAGATTTACCCTCTTACAGATTGCTAAAAAGGTCAAGGTGTCAGTGGGAGGCAGAAACTGCTCATTGCTCAAGGGACCCCTTGCAACCTTTGGAGGAACCCTGGCTGAGAGACCCTTGGCTAGAGTAAGGAAGGGTTAGAACCTGCATGAAGTTTTTATTGCTGTCTGTGTTACTGCTCAGGAGATTCACCCAATTTGTGATGGTAACAAGGGCTGACTGACAACTCATGGGGCCCCCGGGCAATAGGGGATCATGGGGCTCCTATGTCCTTGCCCACACTCAAAAAAAGCCTATAAAAAGGTACCAGGGGGCATTTCATGGGGCCCCCTACTGACCCCGGTCCCCCGGGCAGTGCCCGAGGGTTCGAATGGTCAGTCCACCCCTGGATGGTAACCACTTTCACCAATACTGGATTTTAGGGAAAATCCAATATTTTAATATTGTCATCAGAACAGGAATCAAGGGGAAATCTTGACACGTCTTTTGGTGACTACTGTAAGAGGAGATTTCCCTAATTTTGGAGAGATTTCCTATTACTTCCTTTTGCAACTGTGCATGTGACAGAAAGGGAAGTCTCCTTAAAGAGAAAAAAACCTGAAAAAAAGGTTTTAACCAATCTATATATCCAAAGCTTAAAAAACTATTTTTTTTAGAGCAATCTTAAAACATTTATTATATGAGGGCTGTACCAAAGGTAATGCAAAAAAATCACTTTATTTATTAGCCTTCCTATATGGTTACTCTTCTTTTTTCATTGCAGGTAAGTAATGATTTCAAGTAGACAAAACGTGCCACCATTGCGTTCTTGATGAATGAGGTGTGCAGGCTGTCCGACATCCGCAGAAGGCTACAGAATGTTTATAGAGATGACACCAGTGATCAGAGCGATGTCTTGTCATTGGTGACTTTTGGACTCTTGGTTATGGAGATAACACCAATGACCAGAGTGATGTCTTGTGATTGGTGACTCTTGGACTCTTGATTATAGAGATGGCACCATTGACCAGAGCGATGTCTTGTAATTGGTGACTCTTGGACTCTTGGTTATGGAGATGGCACCATTGGCCAGAGTAATGTCTTGTCATTGGTGACTCTTGGACTCTTGATTATGGAGATGGCACCATTGGCCAGAGTAATGTCTTGTCATTGGTGACTCTTGGACTCTTGATTATGGAGATGGCACCATTGGCCAGAGTAATGTCTTGTCATTGGTGACTCTTGGACTCTTGATTATGGAGATGGCACCATTGGCCAGAGTAATGTCTTGTCATTGGTGACTCTTGGACTCTTGGTTATGGAGATAACACCATTGACCAGAGTGATGTCTTGTCATTGGTGACTCTTGGACTCTTGGTTATGGAGATGGCACCATTGGCCAGAGTGATGTCTTGTCATTGGTGATTCTTGGACTCTTGGTTATGGAGATAACACCATTGACCAGAATGATGTCTTCTGATTGGTGACTCTTGGACGTTTGGTTATGGAGATAACACCATTGACCAGAGTGATATCTTGTGATTGGTGACTCTAGGTTATGGAGATGGCACCATTGACCAGAGTGATATCTTATCATTGGTGACACTTGGACTCTTGGTTATGGAGATGACACCATTGACCAGAATGATGTCTTGAATTGGTGATTCATGGACTCTTGGTTATGGAGATAACACCATTGACCAGAGTAATGTCTGGTGATTGGTGACTCTTGGACACTTGGTTATGGAGATAACACCATTGACCAGAGCGATGTCTTGTCATTGGTGACTCTTGGTTATGGAGATAACACCATTGGCCAGAGTGATGACTTGTCATTGGTGACTCTTGGACTCTTGGTTATGGATATAACACCATTGACCAGAGCGATGTCTTGTCATTGGTGACTCTTGGACTCTTGGTTATGGAGATAACACCATTGACCAGAATGATGTCTTGCCATTGGTGACTCTTGGACTCTTAGTCATGGAGATGATACAATTGACCACAGCAATGTCTTGACATTGGTGACTCTTGGACTCTTGGTCATGGCGATGATACTATTGACCACAGCAATGTCTTGTCAATGGTGAAATCTCCGTACACTTTCTGTAGCCTTCTGTGGATGTTGGACAGGCTGCACACTTTCTTAGTCAGGAACTCAATGATGGCACGTTACTTCTCCTTGGAATCCATTATTTACTTGCAATAGAAAAAAAAAGAACAGTTTCTCTACCAACGTGTGAAATTTGAAGAACCTATGCAAAGCCAGCCATAGATGGATCAAAATTCAGCCACTATTTATTACAGGTACTATATAGCGCCAACAATTTGTGCAGCGTTTTACATATATTGTACATTCACATCAGTCCCTGCCCTCAAGTAGCATACAATCAAAGTTCTCTAACTCACATTCATACATACACATACTAGAGCCAATTAGACAGGAGCCAATTAACCTACCAGCATGTCTTTGGAGTGTGGGAGGAAACACACGCAGGCATAGGGAGAACAACCTCCAGGCAGGTTGTGCCATGGTTGGGATTTGAACCAACAACCCTAGTGCTGTCAGGTGGAAGTCCTAGCCACTTAGCCACTGTGCTGCTCATTTGACTCCTGTCCAACCAGAGTGCCCATACATGGATCAAAATTCAGCTGGTCCCTGATAAACCGGTTAAAGTATGATCCATGTATGGCCAGCTTCATGGATAGCTTCATTGCTACGAAAACCACTTAGTAAGGCATAGTGAAGGCAGCCATTTTGTGGGCTAATTATCAAGGTTCTTGGTGAAAACAGCTGCCAAGCTAAGCTCTTAAACAGGAAAATCTCTATCTGTTCTGAGCCAGTTAAACATTCTCTCAGGCTAATTTTTCTCCAGGAGTGTCTGGACTGGCAATCCCTCACGTTTTAGTTTTTGTGAGGGGAATTAAAATACGAGTGAAAAGAATACCGGGTCACAAGATGTGTGTATTTTTTATGAGGCAAAGGGAATCCCAGGTCTTTACTGTTGTGTTACACGTTGGCTATACCAAATTGTCTTCTTCTGCAAGGTACGTTCCAACGGTTCCAGCAGTTAAGATGGCAGATATTTAGTCATCTTACTTAAAAAAATAATGTAATGGGAACTATCCTATAGCAACCAGTCTTTAGTTGCCAAATTTCTACTACAAGGTGGACAACTCAAGTTAAGAATGATTCTATGGGCAATGGTATGGGCTGCTTGAGAGTTGTCTCATGGAATTACACACAGTCTTGTTTAATAAAAAGTTTTTCATTCTTAAGTGCATTAACCCAAAGCCACCAACAGAGAGTCACCTAGTATAGGTTGGACTTATCCAAAGTAAACTGTCATGGCTTTCTGCGCTTAAGGATTGGTGCTTAAAGTGTTACCAAACCCAGAACCCTACATTCACTCTATCTGGTCTCCCCGGACCATGCATTCACTCTATCTGGTCTCCCCGGACCCTACATTCACTCTATCTGGTCTCCCCGGACCCTACATTCACTCTATTTGGTCTCCCCGGACCCTGCATTCACTCTATCTGGTCTCCCCGGACCCTGCATTCACTCTATCTGGTCTCCCCGGACCCTGCATTCACTATATCCAGTCTCCCCAGACCCTGCATTCACTATATCCACTCTCCGCGGACCCTGCATTCACTATATCTGGTCTCCCCGAACCCTGAATTCACTATATCTGGTCTCCCCGGACCCTGCATTCACTATATCGGGTCTCCCCGGACCATGCATTTACTCTATCTGGTCTCCCCGGACCATGCATTCACTCTATCTGGTCTTCCCGGATCCTGCATTCACTCTATCTGGTCTCCCCCAGTACACACTACATGGAAATGCAATAATTTTAGTAAATGTAAACTGCTAAATACATGTTCTCATCAGCAGTATGTAGCAGTCTTGTGACTTCTATCAGTGCCCAGCAGAGCACATGTTAGAGCTTGTAGGAAGAGTTTTCTTTCTGCTCTAGGAGGATGCAAAACCCCTGACCTTTGTCTGGACAGTGCTGATTGGCCCTGTGCTGATCACATGCACTCTCCAAAATAAAAAAAACTAGCAGTACACACCAAACTGAGAATGTGCAGAGTGTCTCCAGAAGATGTCTTACCAGGAGATGAGGGAGACACTGGAAGAAGGGGAGGACCAGAGAAGTAAGTATCAAAGGGCATTTTTACACAATGCAGAGGATTAACCCCTTAGGGTTCCACAGTGAGTATAACAAGCTTGCTTTACTGTATATACAGACCAGGGGCGGACTGACAACTCATGGGTCCCCTGGGCAATAGGGGATCATGGGACCCCTGTGTCCTTGCCCACACTCAAAGCACACCCAAAAAAGCATATAAAAGGTACCAGGGGAATTTCATGGGGCCCCCTACTGACCCTGGGCCCTCGGGCAGTGCCCAACTGCTCGAATGGTCAGTCCGCCCCTGATACAGACTGATTTTATTGTTGTGGGTTTAGTAACACTTTAGGGGAGCTTAATTCACCTCCCATCCAGCGATGCGATGGACATGAGCACAGTTCACCCTTTTTTTTCATTGATAAGAAAACGTATGACCCTTAAAGCATCAGTTCACCCAAAAGGAATATTTTAGCTATAGGTGGAGGCTAAGATGGTCCGTGGATTCTTAAATGGCTTAAATACTTCAACAGAGAAATTTGCCCTCCCATAATTCCTGATTATGTACCTTTCCACCTGGAATCTTTAAGTGCTCTGGGTCACTTTTGTGTTTTGTGACTCCTCACGGTAAATTCTCCACAATACATTCAAATCCAACAGGGACTCCTGTATCTTCTGAACACCAAAGCATCAATCTTGGGTTGACTGACCCTTTTGAGAGCAATCAGGGGCCACATTTGATGTCTCAAAGCCTTAACTGGTTGACCCAGATGTCTGTGTGAGTATTTATAGTCTTCCTTTGGTTGCCCCATTATAAACCTGACCAGACCATAAGTGTCAATCCATGTCTCAAAGCCTTAACTGGTTGACCCACAAGTCTGTGTGAATATTTATAGTCTTCCTTTGGTTGCCCCATTATGAACCTGACCAGACCATAAGTGTCAATCCATGTCTCAAAGCCTTAACTGGTTGACCCACAAGTCTGTGTGAATATTTATAGTCTTCCTTTGGTTGCCCCATTATGAACCTGACCAGACCATAAGTGTCAATCCATGTCTCAAAGCCCTAACTGGTTAACCCACATGTCTGTGTGAGTATTTATAGTCTTCCTTTGGTTGCCCCATTATGAACCTGACCAGACCATAAGTGTCAATCCATGTCTCAAAGCCTTAACTGGTTGACCCACATGTCTGTGTGAGCATTTATAGTCTTCCTTTGGTTGCCCCATTATGAACCTGACCAGACCATAAGTGTCAATCCATGTCTCAAAGCCCTAACTGGTTAACCCACATGTCTGTGTGAGTATTTATAGTCTTCCTTTGGTTGCCCCATTATGAACCTGACCAGACCATAGTGTCAATCCATGTCTGAAAGCCTTAACTGGTTGACCCACAAGTCTGTGTGAGTATTTATAGTCTTCCTTTGGTTGCCCCATTATGAACCTGACCAGACCATAGTGTCAATCCATGTCTGAAAGCCTTAACTGGTTGACCCACATGTCTGTGTGAGTATTTATAGTCTTCCTTTGGTTGCCCCATTATGAACCTGACAAGACCATAAGTGTCAATCCATGTCTAGTGAAGTTGTATCCACAACCTGATCAGTTAACAAACCACCAGGAGCTATCAATCAACCTTCCAGTGGTGCTGACATCACGGAGGAGACACGACCCTAGCCACCATTGTGAGTTAGCAAGTGTCAAGCTGTGAGTTTTCCTCTGTTTAATTTAATGAGGGAATTTTATATATATTAGTCTCTAGAGATGTCCCACCTCCTCGTAATCTTGTAGAGAAAGCCACAGCGGTCCTTTGCCTCCAGAGGTCCATCTGCTAGCCGTCTCAGAGACACCTGTCAATAAAGTGACCTCTTCTTTCACAGAGTTGCCTTGATTTTCATATTGGCTCACTAGCTCACTGTCTCACGGACCTTGGAGTCCTTTGTGTGGCATTGGCCTTTAGAACAATGCGAGGGTTATCACCAAGCCCTGTGATGGTATGACTGCAACAAGCAATAAAATTATTTAGAGTCATGTTCCCTAATCAAATTGTCTGCCCTTCGGTACATACTCGCCTCTTGGCTACGCTTTGCTCTCTGAGAATGAAGTCCACAGGATTTGTCTTTGTCACACGCCTCTTTAGAAGACACTGGGACAAACAAAAGCCATAAACTAATTAAAGAGTTTTATTATCTAACAACCAGTTCATTTGTATTCTCTGGAACATCATTGTAAACTCTATTGGTATCCCTTTGGTCCCTGTATGAGGAAGAAATCAACTTTCATTAGAGTGGACCTGTCAGTAACTTTACAAGTCCACAAAAATACATTTCTGACATGTCAGGATATACAGCAACAGTATCATTTTCCTAAAATTCTCCACCTTTTATCATTAGAAAGTAGTCTATGGACCCTAGTCCAGTAGCTTAGGCCAGGCTGAGATGATGCCACTGATCTGCTTCACGAAAAAAGAAAGAATTTCCTCACATTGGTGAACAAGAACTTCACGAGCACCAGGATTTACGTGACCGTGTCATCTCTGAGCATGGATCTCAGTCCAGTAAGTAGATGCTGACCTTGGATTATGCCTGAGCAAAGATGGTGTTGCCTTTTTTTGGGGGACAAAAGCAGATGAAGATATCGTTAGGGGGAGTAATATGATCCCTGCCAGAGATAATACATACCTGGAAGTGTTCCACTTACACATTACTTGGCATGTATGCACTTAAAATTACCAGGAGAAGATGGCATTGTGCTTGGAAATTACCACTCCACAATCATGCTCACCTTACCAGCGATTCCTTGCCTAGCATTGGCTACTAAATATCTCCCAATTGCTCCTGCAAACAGGAAAAAGCTAGCAAGCCATCGTGTCCCTCAGTCCCCCTGATCATGGTAATTTCAGTGCATGGTTGGGCATTGCTGGTAGAAGACTCCATAACTGCAGAAGAATAAATTAAAATTCCCAAACACTTCTTGGCCTTTTGGCTAAGATCAAGTGTGGTATCTGTTCTTTTCGGGAGGAAGAAAGCTGGTTCCCTTTAAACAGTGGTTTAGTATTCCTCCTTATGGTATAAGGTGGGAAAGTGGGTGGGACCCTTTTCCTCGCGAGTTGAATCTTGCTGGTCTACCAGGCTTGTCCCTGGTTGATAGCAGGGCTCTCCTTAAGTTCTAATACCTGATTTAACTACTTGCCAACTGCAGATAGCCAAATGATGGCTACACTGCGGCCGGCTAGTTCTGGGAGGGCCTCATATGACGTCCTCCCAGAACGCGCTCTCCTGGCGATCTCTGTGATCGCTGTGTCCTACGGACACAGCTGATGACGTGATGTGGTAAAAGGCCAATCACAACAGCCTTTTACCACGTGATCAGCCGTGTCCAATGACACAGCGATCACAGAGATCGCCAGGAGAGTGCGTTCTGGGAGGACGTCATATGAGGCCTGTCAGAGCGTGAGGAAAGTACTGCCGAGAACTGGCAGTTGTCAGAGCAGGGATCGGCACCGATCATCAGGGCACTGATGATTAGTGCCCTGATGATCGGTGTCCAGCAGTTCCGCCAACCTGTGCCAAGCAGTGCCGCCGACTAGCTCCACCCACCTGTGCCCAGCAGTGCACCCATCTGTGCCCAGCAGTGCCCCCCCCAGTGCCACCCAGCAGTGCCACCTACCTGTGCCCAGAAGTGCCACCTACCTGTGCCAAGCAGTGCCACCCACCTGTGCCCACCAGTGCCACCCTCCAGTGCCCATCAATGCAGCCCAACAGTGCTGCCACCAGTCAGTGCCCAGCGGTTGTGCCAGTCAATGCCTAGCAGTGATGCCAGTCAGTGCCACCTATCAGTGCTGCCTATCAGTACCCATCATCAGTGCCGCCTATCAGTGCCACCTATCCGTGACACCTCATTAGTGCTGCCTATCAGTGCCGCCTATCCGTGCCCTTCAGTGCTGCCTATCAATGCCCATCAGTGCCGCCTATCAGTGCCCATCAGTGCTGCCTCATCAATGCACATCAGTGAAAGAGAAAAATTACCTGTTTGAAAAATTGTATAATAGAAACAAAGAAACTTTTTTTTTTTCAAATTTTTTGCACACTTTTTGTTTATAGCGCAAAAAGTAAAGCGCCCAGCAGCGATTAAATACCACCAAAAGAAATCTCTATTTGTGAGAAAAAAGGGGTACAATCTTGCATGAGCGCGCAATTGTCAATCAAAGTGCGACAGCGTTGAAAGCTGAAAATTGGCCTGGTAAGGAAGGGGGTATAAGTGCCCGGTAGGCAAGTGGTTAAATGGGACTGCATTTGCATGGTCTGGGACTGGGAGGTGCAAGGAGCCTCTAGGAGGTGGCATCCCAGGGGTGCTGGAAAAACACCATTGAGCGGCACCACACCATTAGTGTTTCACCTGCACAAGGACATGTCACTTCGTGCTTCACCTGCACTTCACCATTTCAAGTGGCCTTTTGGTTAGCCAGGGCCATATTTATATTGGCTGGAAGGCCCTCTATGTACTGCACATGGCACCTTTTTTTGTTGTTGTTCTCACGTCTTCACTACACCACACTGTGCATGTGTATTTATTATGCAGAGAGGCGGAGGGCAGACCATTAAGAGGGGGGTCTGTAGACATGAGGTCTTTTGCCTCTTCTCATTGGAAGAAAGGTCCCTCTTTGGGGGAGCCCCTCACCAAGTACTTGGTGGACCATTTTCAGTTGGTTTCTACAGTGTAGGGTCCACCTGGCTTCAGCCTAGGTAGACCATGGTGTACCTTGCTGAAGCCAGGTGGACCCTGCTCTATAGAAACCAACTGAAGATGGTCCACTAAGTGCTTGGTGAGAGGCTCTCCCAAAGAGGGATCTTCTTGGATGGGAAGAGGCAAAAGACCCCAAGTCCACAGAACCTCCCCTCGATGGTCTGTCCTCCATCTCTGTGCAAAATAAAGACACACGTGAAGTGTAAGTGATTGTGGTGAAAACATGAGAACAACAACAAAAAAAGGTGCCATGTGCATATAGAGGGCCTTCCGGAAGAGGCAAAAGACTTGGGGTATTTTGCCTCTTCCTATCTGAAGAGAGGTCCCTCTTTGGGAGAGCCCCTCACCAAGTACTTGGTGGACCATTTTCAGTTGGTTTCTACAGTGTAGGGTCAACCTGGCTTCAGCCTAGGTAGACGATGGTGTACCTTGCTGAAGCCAGGTAGACCCTACACCAGGGGTCTGCAACCTTTAAGACATAAAGAGCCACTTGGACCCGTTTCCGAGAGGGAAAAAAAGACTGGGAGCCGCAAAACCATTGCAACATTTAAAACAAATCCGACACTGCATATATTGCAAAAAACGCTCTGGTCATGAAGGGGGTTTAAGGGCCCAGTAAGCAAAGGGTTAATCAGGGCCACAGTGTATCGTCATAATCACAATCATAGCCTTAGGTCAGTGGTGGGCAACCTTTTTTTTCGACTGAGCCAAATCTCGCCAAAACCACGATTGAAATTTATTTTGAGAGAAACATTTTTAAAACTGAAAATACATCCCCCATATAGTAATTCATCCCCCATATAGTAATTCATCCCCCATAGTAATTCATCCCCCCTATACTAATTCATCCCCCATATAGTAATTCATCCCCCATAGTAATTCATCCCCCATATAGTAATTCATCCCCCATATAGTAATTCATCCCCCATAGTAATTCATCCCCCATATAGTAATTCATCCCCCATATAGTAATTCATCCCCCATATAGTAATTCATCCCCCATAGTAATTCATCCCCCCTATAGTAATTCATCCCCCCTATAGTAATTCATCCCCCATATAGTAATTCATCCCCCGTAGTAATTCATCCCCCATAGTAATTCATCTCCCCTATAGTAATTCATCCCCCATATAGTAATTCATCCCCCATATAGTAATTCATCCCCCCTATAGTAATTCATCCCCCATAGTAATTCATTCCCCATATTGTGTGAATTCACTTACCTTTGCTCCGCGCGTTCCTCTCGCTGGGTTCCCGCGCCGTTCTGGTCTTCAGGGCGGACTGTGAGAGGAGAGGAGTTCGTCACGCTGCCCTGCCTACATCCGGGCTGCCTCGCCTACATCCTGACAGCCAATGTTTGCCAGCGGGCGCCCGGCACACAGAAGATCTGCATTAAAAGAGCCGCGGCTTGCCGACCCTATTGCCTGTCACCTGGTGGGCAGTGTGCTCCGGAGCCGCAGGAAAGGTGAAAAAGAGCCGCATGCGGCTCCGGAGCCGCGGGTTGCCGACACCCGCCCTACACCATAGAAACCAACTGAAAATGGTCCACTAAGTTTAGGGTCCACCTGGCTTCAGTAATGCAGGAACCTTTCAAAAGTCGCTGCAACTTTTTAAGTCGCACAGATTGGAACGGGTGCCATTGAAATCAATGGGCTGCAACTTGTAATCCGAATTTATGTGTCCAAAGTTGCATAACAAGTCGCACTAGTGGGAATGGAGCCTTACGGTCCCCCAACACGGCCCTTTCATGTGTTCTGCAGCGGGCCCCCTTCCTGCTGTCTTGGGGACCCCCCACGGTGGTGGAAAGCCAGGGCCCAGTGGCAAGTCTTTTACCTCTTCCCATCTGAAGAGGTCCCTCTTTGGGATAGCCCCTCACCAAGTACTTGGTGGACCATTTTCAGTTGGTTTCTACAGTGTAGGGTCCACCTGGCTTCAGCCTAGGTAGACCATGGTGTACCTTGCTGAAGCCAGGTAGACCCTACACCATAGAAACCAACTGAAAATGGTTCACTAAGTGTAGGGTCCACCTGGCTTCAGTAGTGCAGGAACCTTTTCAAACTTTAAGTCGCACAGATCGGAATGGGTGCCATTGAAATCAATGGGCTGCGACTTGTCATCTGAATTTATGTGTCCAAAGTCCCATGACAAGTCGCACTAGTGGGAACGGAGCCTTACGGTCCCCCAACAGGGCCCTTTCATGTGTTCTGCAGCGGGCCCCCTTCCTGCTGTCTTGGGGACCCCCCCATGGTGGCGGAAAGCCAGGGCCCAGTGGCAAGTCTTTTACCTCTTCCCATCCGAAGAGGTCCCTATTTGGGAGAGCCCATCACCAAGTGCTTGGTGGACCATTTTCAGTTGGTTTCTACAGTGTAGGGTCCACCTGGCTTCAGCCTAGGTAGACCATGGTGTACCTTGCTAAAGCCAGGTAGACCCTACACCATAGAAACCAACTGAAAATGGTCCACTAAGTGTAGGGTCCACCTGGCTTCAGTAGTGCAGGAACCTTTTCAAAGTCTCTGCAACTTTAAGTTTCACAGATCGGAACGGGTGCCATTGAAATCAATGGGCTGCGACTTGTCATCCGAATTTGTGTCCAAAGTTGCATGACAAGTCACACTAGTGGGAACGGAGCCTTACGGTATCCCCAGAAGGGCCCTTTCATGTGTTCTGCAGCGGCCCCCTTCCTGCTGTCTTGGGGAAAGCCAGGGCCTGGTGGCAAGTGCACCCTTTGCGACCCTGGTAGTTCCGCCACTGCTCTGTTTATTGGGCGACTATAAATGCTTGTTGTGTTTCTATTATCTATGAAACGCTCCAGTAAAAATTTATTGAAACATAAAAAAAATGGGGGGGGGGGGGGCCCTTGTCGTGTTCTGAGCGAGTCCCCAGCACGTCCTTGGCGGTGAGCTGTGCAGCATGTTGAAGATTTTCAGCGCAGTCACGTTAAATCTGCTTTTCTAAGGATTTCTTCTTTCTCCCGACAGAACAGGAGCTTGGTACGGGAGGGTTTTGAAATTGCAAATCGCAGGCATGTGATCAGATTAGTGGCTCAATCTCATGTATGGGGGGGGGGGGGTGGAAGAAATCCCCGGAGTTTCAAACAAGGGGCTTAATTCTGCAGCCTGGTGGGCGACGTCCATACGGTGGAAGAGAAACCGCCGGGCGCGGCCTCCCTTTCCTCCAGCTGACGACTCTGTTGCTCTTTAAGGTGACAAGTCCCGCACTCCTTTATCGGCCAATCAGCCGCTAATCGCAGATTTCTGGTGTCGGTTTCGAGGTCAAAGATTGGACGTGATAAAGAGACGGTGAATCTTTCACAAAGTTTTAGATTTGCTGTAGAAGGTGTGGCGTCACGTGACGGCCAATCAAAAGCTTTAGCTGATGGAAAGAATGGTTTTATTGGTTGTTAAGGCGCAACATAAGCATGCAAGATAAAAAAAAAAACCCTGAAAAAATCGCAGAAAGTTGAGTCAGCAGAAAGTGCTGGTTTATGCGTTGTTCGGGGGACCGTGTGCGTTTAGGCGCTAGGCGTTCCTACCACCAAGGAAACAGACATCATTCATCGGGAAAATAAATTCACTAGCCCACCCAGGACATTTAAGAAAAAAATATCCCTTGCGCACCAGGTGAAATTTACGATCAGGCTGATGGTGGGAATACTTGATGGAACGAGAGAGATGTCAGAGAACAGGGATGACGGGTATGGATATCTATGCATTAAAACAGGGGTCTCCAAACTACGGCCTGATGGGGGGACTCTGATGGACACTCCTGGCAGTAAGCAGTAAGGGGTGGGGGGGGACTCTGACCAGGGGCGGACTGACCATTGGAGGGCCCGGAGTCAGTAGGGGGCCCCATGGTACCTTTTTCATAGGCTTTTTTGAGTTTGGGCAAAGACACGGGGGACCACATGATCCCCTATTGCCCGGGGCCCCATGAGTTGTCAGTCCACCCCTGACTCTGACTCAACACCGATACCACCTACCTAATGACTACAGAGGGCCCGGGGTCAGTAGGGGGCCCCATGAGATGCCCCTGGTACCTTTTTCATAGGCTTTTTTGAGTTTGGGCAAGGACACAGAGGCCCCATGATCCCCTATTGCCCGGGGGCCCCATGAGTTGTCAGTCCGCCCCTGGTTGGAGGGCGTCATCTCTGGGAGTTTCTCAAAGCTACTACAATGGGATGGAGTATGTGCATGCTAGGGAGTTTGAATCCGAGAAAGAACTCACTCCTGTGATGGTGAGGTGGGTAGTAGTGGTTGGGAGTGTCTTAGCAACATCCTAGCGACAAGGTAGGACAATGCAGGGTCACAATTTCTAGGAGTTTTTCAGAGCTATTGCGATGTCGTAGAGGGTTTGAATAAGAAAAACAGCTCGCTCCTGTAATGGTGGGGGGTGAGCAGTAATGGCTGGAGTGTCTTAGCAATGTTCTAGCAACAAAGCAGGACAGGGCGGGGTTGTCATCTCTGGAAGTTTTCCAGAGCTACTGCGATATGATAGAGTATGTGCATGCTAGGGGGTTTGAATCAGAGAAAGAGCTTGCTCCTGTAATGGTGGGGGGTGAGCAGTAGCGGTTGGGAGTGTCTTAGTAACATCCTAGCGACAAGGCAGGACAAGTTGGGGGGCGCCATCTCTGGGAGTTTTTCAGAGCTACTGCAATGGGATGGAGTATGTGCACGCTAGGGGGTATGAATCAGAGAAAGAGCTCACTCCTGTAATGGTGGGGGTGGGCAGTAGCAACTGGGAGTGTCTTAGCAATGTCTTAGCAACAATGCAGAATAGGGTGCCATCTCTGGGAGATTTTCAGAGCTGCTGCGATGGGATAGATTTCTTGCATGCTAGGGGGTTTGAATCAGGGAAAGAGGTCTCTCCAGTAATGGTGAGGGTCGGCAGTAGTGACTGGGAGTGTCTTAGCAACGTCTTAGCATCGTCTTAGCAACAACGCAGGATGGGGAGCCATCTCTGGGAGTTTTTCAGAGCGAATGCAACGGGATAGATTGCTTGCATGCTAGGGGGTTTGAATCAGAGAAAGAGGTATCTCCTGCGATGGTGGGGGGGGGGTAAGCAGTAACAGCCAGGAGTGTCTTAGCAACGTCCTAGCAACAGGACAAGGCAGTGCATATGCCCCATCTCTTGGAGGTTTTTCAGAGCTACTGCAATGGGATAGAATATGTGCATGCTAGGGGGTTCGAATCAGAGAAGGAGCTCACTCCTGTAATGGTGGGGGTGGGCAGTAGTGACTGGGAGTGTCTTAGCAAGGTCCTAGCAATAATGCAGGATGGGGGGGGGGGGGGGGTGGGGGCGCCATCTCTGGGAGATTTTCAGAGCTGCTGCGATGGGATAGAGTGCCTGCATACCAGGGAGTTTGAATCCGAGAAAGAGATCTCTCCTGTGATGGTGAGGGGGGGGGGGTGAGCAGTAACAGCTAGGAGTGTCTTAGCAACGTTCTAGCAACAGGACAAGGTGATGCAGGGGCCCCATCTCTTGGAGTTTTTCAGAGCGACTGTGATGGGGTGCGTACATGCCAGGGTGTCTGGATCAGAGAAAGAGCTCCCTCCTATGATGGTCGGGGTAGGCAGTAACAGCTAGGAGTGTCCTAGCAACGCCCCTAGCAACAAGGCAGGACAGGGCTGGGGCGCCATCTCTGGGAGTTTCTCAGCCAGGCTTTGGGAGGTACAATACATAGATGGACATTACCCAACTTTTGCCAAAGCTGCAGAAATTAGCGGTTGCGGGTAGCGGTTGTACTCAGGGGCGGACTGACCATTTGGAAATTCGTGCACTGCCCGAGGGCCCGGGGTCAGTAGGGGGCCCCATGAGATGCCCCTGGTACCTTTTTCATAGGCTTTTTTGAGTTTGGGCAAGGACACAGGGGCCCCATGATCCCCTATTGCCCGGGGGCCCCATGAGCTGTCAGTCCGCCCCTGGTTGTACGTTTATTTCCCGCTCGTCAAAACGCTGGTGTGAAAAACACTCAAAAACCGCCCGTTGCAAAAGGCGCTTGGCTTGGTGCCAAAATTTAGTGCATGAGCTGCTTTAGCGCATTTTCGGAGTGAACTAAATGAATGGGTGCCGCTGCAAAACGCGCTAAAGTGCTAAAAAACGCGCCGCTGAGGTGTGAACGGGGCCTTAATGTGGAATGGCGCTGTGAAATAATCGCCACATTTAAAAACCTGACCGACGCCGCGCGGTCACATCGCTCCTGAACTCGGTTGAACTAGGTTACAAAAAGAAAAAAACCCACCCAGCGGAGTCAAAGGGAACAGAAAATGGAAGCTCATCTGTAGTTTCCGGTCGCGCCGAGCCCGAACAATCCCGTCTGCGCCCCCAAAGTGACGTCTCCCGGGCCCCGTCTGTGGCCCCGCTCAATTGAATACTAATTTAACCCCATGATAAACAGATGTGGGCTTGTTTCCTGGGGTCTGGATGGCGGGGCCCTGCCGCCCGGCCCCGATCAGTTTGTACACAGCTGTCATGGGCGATTCATTCGGCGGCCTCCGTCGCCGGGGCGGCCATGAGCCAGACTCGTCTTTCTTCCATTTTGTGTGTTTTTTCTTCATTCTTAGTGTCTTATTTACAGTCTGACAGAGAAACAGTATCCTTTACAAGCTCCTCCAGAAGCTTTAATGGTGGGGATAATGGGGGCTGTCTGGGGATGAATGGACTTTAGTGGACAGATTGTTCCACCGTCGCAGGTTGGGGGTAATTTATTTCTGTGAGCGCTTGTCAGGCACAGAATGGGAAGGCAGATCAGTATGCGGGGAGGATGGCGGCCGAGCTGAAAGGGCCCGGCGGAACAGATATACCAGGGAACGCGCCGCTGTATACCCTATATTGTGTGTATACAGTGAGAAATATTTATATACCATTCATAGATATATATGTATATATATACAAAGCGAGAAATATTTATATACCATTCATAAAAATATAATATATATAAATATACAAAGCGAAAATATTTATATACCATTCATATATATATATAACTGCGAAAATATTTATATAAAAAATTCATAATATAATATATATAAATATATAATACAAAAAAAATCAAAAGAAATATTTATAAACCAAAAATAAATATATATATATACTGCGAAAAATTTATATACCAAAAATAAAAATATAAAATATAAATATATATATATAAATAACAAAAAAAAATAAAAAAATAAAATTAATAGATATAAAATATAAAAAAAAAATATAAAATACCATTTATAATTATAAATATATAAATATAAAATGTGTATATGTAGAAAATATTTTATGTGTATAGTATACAGTAAAATATTAAATATTTCCATATGTGTAATATATATATAATATATATATATATAATAATATATTAATACATATATGGAAATATTTTCATAGAGAAATATTCATATATACTGTGTGTGCATATATATATATCTATATAATAAATAATATATATATAGAACACAAAAAAAAAAAATATTTTACATATACCATTCATAGAAAAAAAAAAAAAAAAATATAATATATATAAAAATAAATATATATATACATACACAGAGCGATTAAAAATATTTATATACTATTCATAGATATATATATATATATATATAAAAAAAAAGTGTTATATGTAGAAATATTTTAAATGTATAGTATACATTTAAAATATTAAATATTTCCATATGTGTTATAAAAATTCTATATATAAAAAAATAAATTTTATAGAAAAAAATTAATTCATATATATTGTGTATAAATGTGTGTTATATATATATATATATATATATATATATAAACAAATAAAATATTTTTAAAAATATACCATTCATAAAATATATTTATATATATGTAGAAAGATTTAAAAAAAAATGTAAATTTTAATTTATACTAAGATATACAATAAATATATCTGTATAAATTAAATGTATACTTTGTTTTGAAATATAAGTACCACTATCATCAATATATATACCAATATTAGTAAATGATAATAAACATATCATATTATTTAAAAAAAAAATTAAAAAATAATATATAAAAAATACTGTGTCTATCTATCTATCTATCTATCTATCTATCTATCTATCTATCTAAATATCTATCTATCTATCTATTTTTTTATATATATATATATATATAAATATATATATCTCAGTATTAACTAAAAATATATATATATATATAATATATATCAGTATTAATTAAACTCATATATATATATATATATATATATAATATATATATATATAATATATATAAATATACATACATGATACAGTTAAAAAAAATATGAGCAGTAAAATAAAATATGAGCAAAAAAAAAAAAATTAAAAAAATGTAAATTTAATTTATACTGATATATACAATATATATCTGTATAAATTAAATTTATATTTAAAAAAATATAAATACCAATATCAATATATATATACCAATATTAGTAAAAATAATATATAACATATCGTAATTATAATTTAAAAATGTAAAAAAAAAATATATGTTTAATATATATGTGTACAGCTAATAAAATATGCAAAAAAAAAATAATTAAACATAATATACTGAGATTTAGAAATATACATCTGTATAATTACATTATATTTTAAAAAATAAAATATACCAATATTAGTAAAATAATATCTAACATATTGTTAGTATAAAAAAAATAGATAAGTTTAATTCATACTGATATATATATATCATTTTAATTTATACTGAGATATACAATGTATATCTGTATAAATTAAATTAATATTTTGTTTTGAATATAAATACCAATATCAATATATATACCAATACTGGTAAATAATATCTAACATATCGTTTATTATCTAAAAAAAATGTAAGAAAAAATATACTTATATATTGTACAATAAATATATCATATTATTATTTAAAAAATTTAATGTGCTGACAGCTCCATTGTCTGATGGCATTTCAGGGTTTCAGTAACACAGGGGATCAGGGTGATTGAATGGTCGGGGGTTAAGGGGTTGAGGTTAAGTGTTAGGGTCAAGGTCAGGGAGCTTCTTCCTGTAAAGCGAAGGGTTACATTTTTTCATTCAAATTAAATCAGTATTAAACCCAAAAGTAAACATTTATTATATATTGCAGCTTACCAAGCCTTAAGCTGACCATACATGACACAATTTTCTCGTTCGATTTTCCTTTAGATTTAGCTTCAGCTATGTACTGCCGGGGCTTGCCTGATTGGATACAAATTGAAAATGTGCAGGTTTGATCTCATATATGGTTTTGGTAAATTTAAAGGAAAATTGTATCATGTATGGCCAGCCTTAGATGGGATGGCTGCATTCCTTTTTTTTTTTTTAGGCTTTCTTTATTATATTTTTCGCTTGGTGATCCAGCCAGTAAGTCTGTTGTTTTTCAAAAGAACAAGCTGTCATGAGACAAACGCTGACATTTAACGCTGACTTTTATTTATTTCTGTAAAGCCTTTACCTCGAAAGGAATACAAAATGTTTGCTGTAGCTGATTATAATGTATTAGCTGGAGTTTGGCTTTAATTTGTTAGTGCATTTAAATCTGCTAGTCCATCTAACACTCACCCCCCCCCCAGACTGACAATGCTGCTGTCCAAAGGTGCCCCCTGTGCTTCTTCATCCAGGGTGGGGGCGCTCTAATACAGGAGGTGTGTTATTGGATCACCAGGTTACTTAGTCTGGCTGAAAAAAGTCTATCTAAAAAAAAAAAAACGAATTATACTCCTACAACCACAGTTGATCCAAATGCCGGCCATACACGGGCCGAATTCCGAACAATTTTTCATTCCGAAAAGGGAAAACGTTCGCTCGGTAATCCGATGGCGCCATCAATGATTTCGAAAATCGTCCAACCGAGTCGTAAAGTTCGCCCCATATAACAGCTGAAACTTCTGTTCCTTCCAGGTCACGGCTCATGCACATATTCTTTTTGGAAAAAACGATCGTACGATTTGACCATCATTGAGTCGAAAATCAGTTGCTTTTTACGAATTTTCCAAATGCCCCAATTACGAAAAGGGGAGGAACCACAAAAAATCGGCCTGTGCCATTGACCCCACTAACAGAGCGAAAATCAGCCGATTGTTCTTAGGTCCGATTTCGGACGAAGAATAGGTCGAATTTCGGTCGGCATTAATGTAAGATTTAATGAAACACTTAAAATGAAATCTGAAAGAGGTATTACACCCAAAATCAAAAATGTAATACATGGCAGCTATCCAATCATTAGATTTGGTGGCTGCATTAGTTTTCTCTTCTTAGGCTTTTTTCCCCTCTGTTTTCACCTGGATACTAACATTTGCAGGTAACGTTGATCAGGGGAATATCCGAATATCTCGGGGAATCAGGAAAGAATCAGGAATGAATTTATTCCCCGCAGGAGCAAATTGGATTGTGCTTTGCTGGGTTTTTTGCCTTCCTTTTTCCGGCCATACACCTGTCACGTGTCCCAAAAGACTACAGGGAGGGAGGGAGGACACCTTCCGTTTGGTGATCAGACCGGAGGTTGGAGCAGGTACCTGTCACATTCGGGTATCCGCTCCCCCCCACTCCCCAAAGGTGCCAATCCTTAATGGGGAGGGGGGAGTAGTCCTTAAAGCAGAACATCCCTTTTGGGTGGAGCTCCGCTTTAAGTGGATACCATAGACACATCGATCAGTTTTCAGTTTTAGGTGGATGTGTAAAGCAGCAGCATATTTATGAAGGGACAGAGAAGAGACGTTCAGATGAGGCAGAGCAGAAGTGTACACACTTAATTAAGGAACCCACTTTATTGAAGGAACCCCAGCCATGCGGCATTCAGATGGTAGGGTCAGAACTTGGTGTAACCATCAGGAAAGCATGAATCCATCCTGCCTTGTATCAATGGTTCAGGCTGGTGGTGGTGGTGTCATGGTGTGGTGGATCCAACCTACCTTGTATCAATGGTTCAGGCTGGTGGTGGTGGTGTCATGGTGTGGTGGATCCATCCTACCTTGTATCAATGGTTCAGGCTGGTGGTGGTGGGTGTCATGGTGTGGTGGATCCATCCTACCTTGTATCAATGGTTCAGGCTGGTGGTGGTGGTGTCATGGTGTGGTGGATCCATCCTACCTTGTATCAGTGGTTCAGGCTGGTGGTGTCATGGTGTGGTGGATCCATCCTACCTTGTATCAATGGTTCAGGCTGGTGGTGTCATGGTGTGGTGGATCCATCCTACCTTGTATTAATGGTTCAGGCTGGTGGTGATGGTGTGGTGGATCCATCCTACCTTGTATCAATGGTTCAGGCTGGTGGTGGTGGTGTCATGGTGTGGTGGATCCATCCTGCCTTGTATCAATGGTTCAGGCTGGGGGTGGTGGTGTCATGGTGTGGTGGATCCATCCTACCGTGTATCAATGGTTCAGGCTGGGGGTGGTGGTGTGGTGCCATGGTGTGGTAGATCCATCCTACCTTGTATCAATGGCTCAGGCTGGTGGTGTCATGGTGTGGTGGATCCAACCTACCTTGTATCAATTGTTCAAGCTGGTGGTGGTTGTAGTGTCATGGCGTAGTGGATCCATCCTACCTTGTATCAATTGTTCAGGCTGGTGGTGGTGGTGTCATGGTGTGGTGGATCCATCCTACCTTGTATCAATGGTTCAGGCTGGTAGTGGTGGTGTCATGGTGTGGTGGATCCATCCTACCTTGTATCAATGGTTCAGGCTGGTGGTGTCATGGTGTGGTTGATCCATCCTACCTTGTATTAATGATTCAGGCTGGTAGTGATGGTGTGGTGGATCCATCCTACCTTGTATCAATGGTTCAGGCTGGTAGTGGTGGTGGTGTAATGGTGTGGGGGAGATTTTCTTGGCACACTTTGGGCCTCTTAGTACCAATTGAGCATCGTTTAAACTCCACGGCCTACCTGAGTATCGTTGCTGACCATGTCCATCCCTTTAGGACTCCAGTCATCCTGAGAACTACTTCCAGCAGGATAATGTCACAAAGCTCAAATCATCTCCAACTAGTTTCTTGAATGTGACAATGAGTTCACTGTACTCCAGTGGCCTCCACAGTCACCAGATCTCCATCCAATAGAGCACCTTTGGGATGTGGTGGAACGGTGGTGGAAAGATTCGCATCATGAATGTGCAGCAACTGCGTGATGCTATCATGTCAGTATGGACCAATATATGGAACAATAGAAGATTGGAAAAAAAACGTTGCCTGGTCTGCTGAGTCTTGATTTCATTTGCGACATTCAGATGGTAGGGGCAGAATTTGGTGTAAACATCAGGAAAGCATGGATCCATCCTACCTTGTATCAATGGTTCAGGCTGGTGGTGTCATGGTGTGGAGGAGATTTTCTTGGCACACTTTGGGCCCTTTAGTACCAACTGAGCATCGTTTTTAAACTCCACGGCCTACCTGCGTATCAGAATTTGGTGTAAACATCAGGAAAGCATGGATCCATCCTACCTTGTATCAATGGCTCAGGCTGGTGGTGGTGGTCTAATGTTGTGGAGGAGATTCTCTTGGCACACTTTGGGCCCTTTAGTACCAATTGAGCATTGGTTAAACTCCACGGCCTACCTGAGTATCATTGCTGACCATGTCCATCCCCTTTAGGACTCCAGTCATCCTGATAACTACTTCCAGCAGGATAATGTCACACAGCTCAAATCATCTCCAACTGGTTTCTTGGATGTGAGAATGAGATCACTGTACTCCAGTGGCCTCCACAGTCACCAGATCTCCATCCAATACAGCACCTTTGGGATGGGGTGGAACGGGAGATTCGCATCATGGATGTGCAGCCAACAAGTGTGAAGCAACTGCGCGATGCCATCATATCAATATGGACCACAATCTCTGAGGAATGTTTCCAACACCTCGTTGAATCTATTCCATGAAGAATTAAGGCAGCTCTGAAGGCAACAGGGGGTCCAACCCGATACTAGCAAGGTGGACCTAATAAAGTGAGTGCATATACTGTATATATATATATAATTATTTTTTTTGGGGGGGGGTAAATTATACGTGGATAAACTGTTTCTTATTTATTAACGAACAGTAATTGATTCTATGCTTACTTAAAAAAAAAAAAACCCATTGGGTGCTGCCATCCGTCACCATTTAGTCTCCTGTAATATTGGCCAAGTGGTGAGACTACTAACTGGTGGCATTGGGTTGGTAGAGATGCGAATCTCCCGTTCCACCACATCCCAAAGGTGCCATGACCTAAAATAACATATGTAAATACAGTTGCTTTCAGTATTGTCCAGTTGCTTAGCGACCATCTGCCACTAACACATATTTAGCTACTCGATAGGTTGTTGATCTAATCCGTAATTGGCCTCTACTCTGTCCAAAATTGCCGAGCTTCTTCTCCAGAAAATTTGGAAAAGGTCCCAGACTTTGAACACTGATCAACTTGGCAATAACTGTGTGCAAGTCTACCTAGAAGAATTGATGCTGGTTTGTAGGCAAAGGGTGGTCACACTAAATATTGATACGATTCAGATTTTTCTTCTGCTTGCTCACTTTGCATTTTATAAACCAATAAAAGTAATCAATAAATATGTATATTTTCGAAAGCATTCTTAGTTTACAGCATCATAGCCGAGGCGTAACTAGAACTTTAAAGTGTTACTAAACCCACAACAGTAGATGCAGTAAAACATGCTGGATATATTCACTGTGGAACCTAAGGGGTTAATCCTCTGCATTGTGCAATAAGGCTGTTTGATCCTGACTTCTCTGATCCTCCCCTTCTTGCAGTGTCCCCTTCTTATATTTTGACATATCGTGTGGAGTCACGCTGCGCATGCTCAATTTGGTGTGTATTGCTAGAGAGGGTTTTTTTCTTTTCTTGGGAGAGTACATGAGATCAGCACAGGGCCAATCAGCACTGTCCAGACAGAGGGTCAGGGGTCCTGCATCTTCCTAGAGCAGAATGAAAACTGCTCCTACAAGCTTTAACCAGTGCTCTGCTGGACTCTGATAGAAGTCACAAGACTGCTCTAACTGCTGATGAGAAAAGGTATTTAGCAGTGCATATTTACTACAGTAATTGCATTTCCATGTTCTGTGTACTGTGGGAGACCAGATATAGTGAATGCAGAGTCCGGGGAGAGCAGATATAGTGAATGCAGAGTCCGGGGAGACCAGATATAGTGAATGTAGGGTCTGGGGAGAGCAGATATAGTGAATGCAGGGTCCGGGGAGAGCGGATATAGTGAATGCAGGGTCCGGGGAGACCAGATCTAGTGAATGCAGGGTCCGGGGAGAGTGGATATAGTGAATGCAGGGTCCGGGGAGAGCGGATATAGTGAATGCAGGGTCCGGGGAGACCAGATCTAGTGAATGCAGGGTCCGGGGAGAGTGGATATAGTGAATGCAGGGTCTGGGGAGACCAGATATAGTGAATGCAGGGTCCGGGGAGAGCGGATATAGTGAATGCAGGGTCCGGGGAGAGCGGATATAGTGAATGCAGGGTCCGGGGAGAGCGGATATAGTGAATGCGGGGTCCGGGGAGAGTGGATATAGTGAATGCAGGGTCCGGGGAGAGCGGATATAGTGAATGCGGGGTCCGGGGAGAGCGGATATAGTGAATGCAGGGTCCGGGGAGAGCGGATATAGTGAATGCAGGGTCCGGGGAGAGCGGATATAGTGAATGCGGGGTCCGGGGAGAGCGGATATAGTGAATGCAGGGTCCGGGGAGAGCGGATATAGTGAATGCAGGGTCCGGGGAGAGCGGATATAGTGAATGCAGGGTCCGGGGAGACCAGATATAGTCTTATAGATATATAAGGTACTAGGGGCATCTCATGGGGCCCCCTACTGACCCTGGGCCCTCGGGCAGTTCCACCACTGGCTCACAGGTAGTAGGCCAAATGATTATTGAACGTTTTACCTGAGACAAAGTAGGTATTGCACAAGAGCTGCTTTTTGCACAATTATTTTTTAAAATCTATTTAAGCTGGAGTTGGGCTTTAAAGTACATCAAAGTATGTTGTAGTTCTGGATAGAACACTAAGGTTAAAACCTGGTCAGGTTTTAATTGCAGTTTGCCCCCCTAAGGTCAGATTCACTCTTTCTAGAAAGTGAAAGTGATGGGAAATTCACAATTTTACAGTAGTCCCTGGAACAAGAGGAGAAATTTTCATTGGGGACACTAGTTCCAGTAACTGCCTAAGAGGGAACTTCCTCTTACTTTGGAATAACTTTTGGGTTTCCCATCTCTCTCTGTCCCAGCAACGATGGTCACCAGTGTAAAAACAGAGAGGGAAATACTTCCCAGTGGCAGCAATTAAAACCCATCAAAGGTTCCATCAATTTTCCACGGAATTCAAAAACTCAGAGAGATTTACCTTCATTTCCTGCACCAGTCAAACTTTGGAGTGTAGCACTACCCTTGTAAAGGCAGCTGGATTTGGTTTGGGTCCACCTAAGGCAACACGTATTTTCCACACTTGTATCTTCAGAGTCAGTAAAAAGTCCTTGAGCTGTTTTTTTGCTTGTTTTTATTAAGTGCTGAACAACTTGGATGATATCTAGGGGTATACGGGATGCCCAAGGAACTGTAGAAATTGAGGGAGAACGTCTTATCAACTATGTACAAAAAATATAGCACTGTCCCTTTACGGAGCACTGTAGTCCCTTTTTGGTGTACCTTCTCGGACCCCGGATGAATCCTCCTCTCCAACCAGCTGTACTGGGGGCATCCTTGAGAAAGAGGTCCCATAAGCCTGCAGTTAAGCAGTCCCAGATGAGGACTAGTTTGCTATTGCACCTGACCGCCCTCTCTCTTTATCTGGCCCAGGGGGTATAGGAGTTCTCACACTGCCCTGTCCTGTCAGCGTGGTGGGTTGGTAACTGCTTTCAGGCCTTTCGCTGGACTGACTCCTTCCCTGTTGCTCAGGAAGTCCTCCCTAAGAGACTTTGGGCAGTGGAGATCCTCCTGTACACCAACCAGCCTGCAGGTAGGCTCCCCTCCCAGGCTTAACACTCCAGCCCTCATCTCAGTCCATCTTCCACCCAAGTCCCCTTGCTCCCCAGGCTCTGTCATATTTGAGTGTTGCCCAGGTCACCATGCCCAGCCTCCTGCTAAGGGATTGGCAAGGTCCCTCAAACATGCAGATCTGAGCCTCCTCCCCTCCTTCACCTCTCTTCCAGAAAGTTCTTCAGTTTCTGGAAAGGTGGGAGGGCTCCAGAAGCCCTGACCTGTAGAACCTCCCAGCCTGTCCTGAGGTGAACTCCTGCCTCACTCCCAGACTGACTCATCCCAGGCTGCTACCCAGCCTCTGTCTAAAAAAACAAACAAACCTAGCTAACCTGGAGGGTGTTACAGGAGTATTATCATATCAGGTAGATGGAAGGGTTTAACACTTCCCGGTTTTCGTGAGTTTGGGAGATATGGCCTTTAGTCTCTAGTGTTATACTAAGGTGCTCAGAAGGACATATCCACCACACTTCGAAGGAAATCCCATCAGCTGTCTGAGCTTTCATCCTATATGGCTAAGGGCGCATTTCACCCTCATGACTAAGCCCAATAGAAAGTGGAATGCATCAATGGGGGGGGAGTTCAGGCAGATGATGGGGTTTCAAGCAGGTGGTGGGATTGATAGACTATCACATGGACGACCTCAGAATGTGATGTATGTTCTTTTTCTAAGTTAGGGTGGATGGACCAGTACAGCTGGCTCCTGGAGATGGAGAGAAGATATCACAGACACCTAGAATCGAACACTGTGGGATTATGGGTGTTATTTTTTTAGGGCTCACTATAGCTTGCCTTTGGAACTGATCTTGATATGAGTTATGCTCCCATGTCACTGGTCATAAAGGTGCCCAATTCACAATAACTACAGGCGGAGATGCATTCTAATGTGACCAGAAGCCCAAAAAAGAAGGGTACAGCACTGTGGAAACAATACCTTTAAAAGTATAACCAACAATAATCACACTTTAATAATTGTGAAGTGATTAGAGAAGCCTTTCTCAACATTTTCAACACAGAGGAACCCTTAAAACAACTTTCGGATCTCAGGGAACCCCTGCTAAAAATTACTGTTTTTACAACTCACATTAGCGTGATGGTCATTGGAAGTGATGGTCCTTACACTTGTGGACATTGGAAAGAATACAGATAGCTAAAAAAATCAACGGCGTCAGTGGGAACTTATCTGAGTGGCAAAAATTGCTCATTGCTCTGGAGGAACCCTGGTTGAGAAAGCCTGGATTATAGCGTTGATATCAAGTCCAAATTACCAATGTGATCATCAAAGTCCAAAAATTGTGGTAGTGCTCTGTGCCATTCCAAATTACATCAACATTAGTGCAACAAATGTTTCATCCAAAGTGGGTGCTTTCTTACACCCTCCTAAAGCATCATCCTCAACTTCACACCACAGTCAATGTAAGGAATTGACCCCTTGGGTTACCAAGTGAGCCAAATTACACCAATGAACCTCAGGTATGGGTACAACCCAGGGGCAGACTGACAACTCATGGGGCCCCCGGGCAATGGGGGATCATGGGGCCCTTGTGTCTTTGCCCAAACTCAAAGCACACCCAAACAAGCCTATAAAAAGGTACAAGGGGCATTTCATGGGGCCCCCAACTGACCCCGGGCCCTCGGGCAGTGCCCGAATGCCCAAATGGTCAGTCCACCCCTGGTACAACCAATGCTCCAATCAATATTTCTTCATGGCTTTTTTCTCCATGGCTCTTGAACCGGCTTCAGTAGGTCACATTATTTCCCAAATATACATATCAGATATAGGAAGAAAGCAGAAAAAAGACTCATCTTGAAACACCACTTTATTGATCAAAATATTAAAATCCAATGCACTTACATTCATATTATCAGTGACTGAATGTAGACCAGGAAGCAGCGCTCTCACTATCCTCATGTTCTCTCCCCTGAGTGGATGTGACGTCACCAGGAAGTCCCGTCCTACGCGTTTCATCATAAATGTGCTCAATGTGCTCCCAGCTTCATCTCCGCTTAGTATATGGAAAAACCCTCGCCACCCAATGCAACATATTATCACTCCCTTATTTTAACCATTTGCACTAGATTTCCGGGGTGGACGCCATTTGGCGTACCGGGGTCAGTAGGGGGCCCCATGAGATTCCCCTGGTACCTTTCATTGGCTTTTTCATAGGCTTTTTTGGGTGTGGGCAAGGACACAGGGGCCCCATGATCCCCTATTGCCCGGGGGCCCCATGAGTTGTCAGTCCGCCCCTGCTCCCGCACATGCACAGTTTTCGCACTTGCAGAGCCGTGTACCTCGGACATGGCGGATGACAGATCTGAGTACCGGCCCCTGTTGCCGGTACCATGTGACCTGCTGTGACCAATCACAGCAGGTCACATGACAGTTGTATACAATGGATGGCTTCATTCATGCTATCCATTGGGGGGTCCAAGCACTAATTGGTATCAACCAGAGCTTTTGATGGCGGAGATGGGTTTTGCTAGTGTTAGCATCATGTCATGGTCTTTAGGATCACCCCACCAGTAGGTGAGCACGCCAGGGTTCAGTAGCAGGTGTAACAGGTAGGGTTCCAGCAGAAGCATAATCAGTAAAAAAGCCAAAAGTGGTCAAGGGACTAGCCAAAGGTCGGTAACAAGTGGTAGCGAAGATATGGATGGCAGCAGCAGTGACAAAAGAGAGATATTGGCTGGAGAGAGAACAATAGTTTGGCAAACAGGAAATGAAAATGTATGGCTAAAAAAGGAAGTTGATGGGAGAAGCAAAGAGTTCAAGGTTCAAGAGAAACAAGGTAAATGGCACGATTGTCCAATGAATTGTCCATCAAGCTGTCCAGCATTTCAGGTAGCTCAACAAAAAAGAGATACTGCCAGACACAGCAGACATTGTAGGTTCACATACAGGTCCTGACAGTCTAATTTTTGTTACTGTCTTTGTCCCCAGGGAAGAGACTTCTCTTCTTGGTCTGTCTGACCTATCACCTGGATAGTAAGTGAGGAGCTAAGCCCTGAGATCTTCTTTAAATGAATAGACCCTCACATCTTTGATGTCTTTTAATTAATGTCCAATTTCTCCTTTCCCTCTTCTCAGATTCATATTGCTATCTCTGTCCTTGGTAGGAGCGGGAATTCCTCTTTCTTCCTTTTCTTCCTGACACCAACCAATCCAATAGAACAGAAGTAAAAAAGATTTTCCATATTTTCTGTTCTATCTCCAATCAAAGACAGGAAGTGCGGACAAATCTTCCAAATTAGGGACAAAGAAATACAAAAGTTGAGGAAAGTTGTAACCATTCCCCATTCTATTAAAAAAAATGGATGCAGATGGACTTTAAAGATTTGAAAGAGTCAAGGCCCATGTTGGTTCTCCATATACCAAGCTTAATAACTGACATGATAAGATGATGTAAGTTCAGGGGCGGACTGACCATTTGGAAACGCGGGCACTGCCCGAGGGCCCCGGATCAGTAGGGGGCCCCATAACATGCCCCTGGTACATTTTTCATAGGCTTTTTTGAGTTTGGGCAAGGACACAGGGGCCCCATGATCCCCTATTGCCCGGGGGCCCCATGAGTTGTCAGTCCACCCCTGTGTGGGTTCTTCCTGAAATTGATCTATCCAATAAATTAGAAATATGAAGATTTCTGTTGTTCTATCTCTTATCAAATAGGCAGGAGCAGGGCCGGACTGACAACTCATGGGGCCCACGGGCAATAGGGGATCATGGGGCCCCTGTGTCCTTGCTCAAACTCAAAAAAGCCTATGAAAAAGGTACCAGGGGCATCTCATGGGGCCTCCTACTGACCCCGGGCCCTCGGGCAGTGCCCGAGTTTCCAAATGGTCAGTCCGCCCCTGGGAAGGAGTAAAGGAGAAATCTTCTAAATTAGGGACATAGAAATACAAAAGATGATGAAGATTCTAACCTTTCCCCATTTTTTTCCAAAAAGGAAAAACTTGTGGGGTAGGTGCAGCATGGTGTAGTAGTAGAAATGACACTGAGGCCCAGGTTACAGATACCAATGTATTAAAGAACTTGCAGTCAATGCAGCCGAGAGTCAGCAGTGGTAGGCCCGAGCTGAAGAGAGCACTTGCCAAGGGAGGTGGAGTGCGGCCTTGCCGGTCCACCCTAAGAGAAGGTTTGCAGAAATGTAGATGTAGGCCCTGCTTTTTCCCTACTCCTCTGGAACCCTTCCCTCCCACTTGTGCTGTCCCTGACACATGGGTAAGCTCTCCCTACACTAGCCAGTTTGCAAATGCGCACCAAAACTTAGGGGCATGGACTTAAAAAGACTCTCTTTGACCCAAGACAGCCACTGGGGTCACCTGGAAGCAGTGTAGCCAACCAGAACACCGGTCTAAGGGGTTGAGGAAACCCTAGAGAAGCCAGGTTTCTCTTGACTTCCTCTGAAGTTGCAGTACTGCTCCAGTCGAGCTCCACCTACAGTGGAGGAACAGACTGCACCTGCTTACACACTGGCTGCAGATGGGCTTTAAAGACAAGACCTCCTACTTTCTAGCTCCCTGGTCTCCACCTCCCACGCCCGACTGCAGGACTTCTCCAGGACTTCCCCCTTCTTCTGGAACTCTCTACCCCAATCCATCAGACTGTCACCTTCCCTCCTCACCTTCAGGCGCACCCTGAAAACCCATCTCTTCAGGGAAGCCTACCCCACCCTCACCTAATTGCTGATCTACACTCTACACTCCTCCTACCACTCCATCCCCCACAGCCACTTCTTCCTGTACCACTATCCCCTCCCTCCTAGATTGTAAGCTCGAAAGAGCAGGGCCCTCGAACCGCTCGTGTTTTGTCTTGTTACTGTATTGTCTCATGTACTGTCCCCCACTATAATGTACATTGCTGAGCAAACCTTTTGGCGCTATATAAATACTGTATAATAATAATAAAGATTTGAAAAATTCAGTCCCAAGCAGGGGCGGACTAACAACTCATGGGTCCAAGCAATAGGGGATCATGGGGCCCCTGTGTCTTCACTCACACTCAAAGCCACTCCCAAAAAAGCCTATGAAAGGTACTAGGGGCATCTCATGGGGTCCCCCTGTTGACCCAGTGCCCTAGTGCCTGATTGGTCAGTCCGCCCCTGGTCCCATGGCCCAATGTTGGCTCTCTGTAGACCTAGGTTGAAAAAGCTTCATAATAATATGACATGGGTGACATCTTGGTAGGGTGACATTGAGTAGCCTAATGTCCAAATCAGACCCCATGATGAAATTACCAAAAAAAAAAATACACATTTATATATATATATATATATATATTTTAATTTAGTCTTTTTACAATCATTAGAAAGGACATATAATAAAAAGCTTAAAGCGTCACGGATGTCCTTGCAGCCCGCAGTTGTCGATTGACACAGTTTCCCATCCTCCTTCTCCCTGACTTTCTATGAGACGCTGGTCAGTCTATGTTCTCGAGTAGAAGCCGGATTAGAATTTCACGGACATTCCAAAAGAATAGCTGACAATGGGCAAAGGGCGAGATCACTTAGACCGACTTAAGTCTGAGAAGACCACAGAGGACGCCTATATTTACTGATCTCTTGGATAATCCTGCCCTCGTCAATTGGCGTTGAGTTTAATCTGTTTAAAAACCTCTTCACCTTGTTTCTTCTTATTAATATTTTTTTTTTTCAGTTGTTTTTTTTTTTCCTCCCTCTTTTCCCAGTTCTACAGCCCAGATCACCCTTCTGCCAACAAGTCGAGAGCACAATGGCCATCTTTGTTTGTGACAAAGGGTGGCGAGGGAGGGGAATCAACACCCAAAACAATTAGGAGTTTGTGAATCGTCCAGACCACTGCTAAGGTCTGTCTCAGCTGTGTTTCATTAATAATAGTCGCTGTCTATCAGAGGACCTAATCATTTTCCATCCTGTCTCTTTCCCACCATTGGCACAAGCACAATATCCATAGACACATGGGTGTTTAGGCAATCAGTGCATACATCGACGTGTCTAGCCGTACGCTTACACGCGTTATGAATAGACCCCTACTATATTACACAAATAAACAAATTGACGCTGTCAGCCATATCTCTTAACGCCATAGTGAGTGGCATTTATGGGAATCTTTTCTTACCGCTGTACAATTATTGCTGTCCGATGGTTCCAGAAGCTCTCTCCGTGGAATTTTGCAAAATATGCCCCGTTCTGTTGAATTTTAGGGTTACTCCATTTTTTTTAAATTGTAATCATCCGCCTTTTTAAAAAAAAATATATTTAAATATTTTACATTTTTTCCCATGAAGCAATTTATAAAAACAAAAAAAAAAAATTGGAATATAATAATTTATCTTTTTTTTATCAATATTTTTGAATTTCTTAATTAGCTTTTCTCATCTCATATAAAAGTTAATAAAGGGTAATATAATTAATTTGTGATCATTTTTGTTAAGTTCCTGTTTGATTTTTTTCTTTTAATTTCTTGATTTTTAAGGATGTAATAATTGTAAGTCATTGGATATAAAAAGTGTATGCCCAAGGTTCCAAACCAAGGTGACCATAAGGAACATAAATAAAATGTTTTGCCTGTGGTTCTCAGGTTGTTCATTATTACATTACATTACATTACATCGAGTTTATATAGCGCCAAAGGGTTTGCTCAGCGCTGTACAATAGAGGGGGGGGACAATACATGAAACATTACAGCAACTACAAACAGCACACGAGGGGTTATAGGGCCCTACTCTTTCGAGCTTACAATCTAGGAGGGAGGGGGTAGTGGTACAGGAGGAAGTGGCTGTGGGGGATGGAGTGGTAGGAGGAATGAAGGAGAGCAGCAGTTAGGTGAGGGTGGGGTAGGCCTCCCTGAAGAGGTGGGTTTTCAGGGAGCGCCTGAAGGTGAGGAGGGAAGGTGACAGTCTGATGGATTGGGGTAGTGAGTTCCAGAGGATGGGGGAGGACCTGGAGAAGTCTTGCAGACGTGCGTGTGAGGAGGAGACCAGGGAGCAAGATAGAAGGAGGTCCTGTGAAAAGCGAAGGGTATGGGTAGGGTGGTACCTGGGAATCAGGTTGGTTAGGTAGTTAGGGGCAGTGTTGTGAACGGCTTTGTAGGTCAGAGTGAGTAGTTTGAATCTGATGCGTTGGGCGATAGGGAGCCAGTGGAGGGAGAGGCAGAGGGGGGTGGCAGAGGTGGAGCGGTTGGTGAGGTGGATGAGTCTAGCCGCTGAGTTCAGGATGGTCTGCAGCGGGGAGATCCTGCACTGGGGTAGGCCGGTGAGGAGGGAGTTGCAGTAGTCAAGGTGTGAGATAATCAGGGAGTGTACGAGTAGTTTAGTGGTGTCTGGGGTAAGGAAGGTGCGTATTTTGGCGATATTGCGGAGGTGGAGCCTGCATGTGTTTATAAGTGATTTGACATGAGGTTGGAAGGAGAGGTTAGAGTCCAGAATGACTCCAAGGACTTTGGCTTGTGGGGCGGGATTGATGGTGGTGATGTTAGTAGTGATGGATAGGATGGGGGGGGGGGCGCGGGCAGGGGGGAAGACGAGAAGTCTTCACTAGTATGCCAACCAAGTCACTAACCTGGCAAGTTTTAACTTTTTTTAACTTTTAATTTCTTGATTTTTAAGGATGTAATAATTGTAAGTCATTGGATATAAAATGTGTATGCCCAAGGTTCCAAACCAAGGTGACCATAAGGAACATAAATAAAATGTTTTGCCTGTGGTTCTCAGGTTGTTCAATTATTCACTAGTATGCCAACCAATTCACTAACCTGGCAAGTGTTTACTTTTTTTTTTTCGGAAAAGAGGATTAGAACAGGGCCCTGTTGTTTTGGTTTACTCTTTCTGTGTCCTTGTTCAAGATCTTTCCTGATGTCATATCTGGTAAAAACCACAGCAGGTCAGCAGGACAGGAATTGAGAAGAAATCTTTTTAAAGGTGCCCCAGATAAAAGTAAAAATCCAACAAGGGTTCTAATTCTTCCACATTTTATTTATAACTTGAAAAAAAAAAAGTTTCAAATGGACAATAGAACCCTGTCATGGTGGAAAGGTCAGCCACTTTTTTGGCATTTTAGCACCCTGAAAGCACTTAGTTTTTTTTTTTATGCACGTATGCACTTCTGATTTGTGGAATGTAGGTCCTCAAATTTGTCCTGAAAGTCATGGGGTAGGGCACGTGGTCTTACGGATAGGTTCTCCCCTCTCATAGGGTCTCCTTTTGGTGAAGCCCCATCTAGTACTTTAGTGAACCTTACCTTGGTAGGTCCCCTGATGAATGGGTCCACCTGGTTTTGGCCAAGTGAACCACAAGTATCCCTGTCATGTAATAAAACCCTTTCATCAAAGATCAAACCTTTCTTGCGCTCTAACACTCCCCGAAAGCACTTATGTTGCACATTTTTGCACAGCACGTATACATTTTACTTCTGATTAGCAGGGTGTAGGTCCTCAGACTTGTCCTGAAAGTCTTGGGGGGAGGGCACATGACCTTATGGACAGGTTTTCCCTTGCCATGGGGTAACCCTTCATGGGAGCCCCACCTAATACTCAGGTGGACCATACCTTGGTAGATCCCCTGAAGAATGGGTCCATCTGGTTTTGTCCGGGTGAACCATAAGTACCCCAGAGATCTTGTCATATAATAAAACCCTTTAATCAAAGCATAAACCTTACTTGCACTTTACTTGCACCCTGAAAGCACTTATTTTGGACAACATGTATACGCTTTACTTCTTATTAGCGGGGTGTAGGTCCTCAGACTTGTCCTGAAAGTCTTCAGGGAAGGGCACATGGCCTTATGGACAGGTTTTCCCCTTACCATGGGGTACCCCTTAATGGGAGCCCCACTTAATACTCAGGTGGACCTTGCCTTGGTAGATCCCCTGAAGACTGGTTCCACCTGGTTTTGGCCGGATGAACCACAAGTACCCAAGAGATCCTGTCATGTAATAAAACCCTGTAATCAAAGCATAAACCTTACTTGCACTTTACCACCCTGAAAGCACTTATTTTGGACAACATGTATACACTTTACTTCTTATTAATGGGGTGTAGGTCCTCAGACTTGTCCTGAAAGTCTTGGGGGGAGGGCACATGGCCTAATGGACAGGTTTTCCTCTTGCCATGGGGTATCCCTTCATGGGAGTCACACCTAATACTCAGGTGGACCTTACCTTGGTAGATCCCCTGAAGAATGGGTTCATCTGGTTTTGGCCGGGTGAACCACAAGTACCGAGAGATCCTGTCATGTAATAAAACCCTTTAATCAAAGCATAAATCTTACTTGCACTTTACCACCCTGAAAGCACTTATTTTGGACAACATGTATACATTTTACTTCTTCCTAATGGGGTGTAGGTCCTCAGACTTGTCCTGAAAGTCTTCGGGGGAGGGCACATGGCCTTATGGACAGGTTCTCCCCCTCCCATGGGGTCTCATCTTCAGGGAAGCCTCACTTAGTACTTGGGTGGACCTTGCCTCGGCAGGTCCCCTGAAAAATGGGGTCCACCTGATTTCAACTTGATAGACCACATGTACCCCAGAGACCCTGTCATGTAATAAAACCCTTTAATAAAAGCGCAAATTTGTAAAAAAAAAGAGACTATATCAAAATGTTGATGCTAAGAAGAAGTTTATCACAGGCATTAATTAGAAGTCAATCTGCCTTGGAGGACTGAATTTGATTGGTGATAAAGAAACTTACACTGAACATGCTTCAAGACGTTCTACTCATCGTCTATGGATGGTGAGTAGAAGGGCTGTAGTCTACGCTACTATAGATCTATATTTTTTTTTTGTTTGTTGCACAGAATGGTTCAAGAGAAACCTAAAACGTTCCATCTATATATCTACAGAATCTATAATATGGCTACTGTTGAAGAGCAGCCATAAAGACTGAGAGTTATTTCACACTGCTTGATGTTATACGTTTATGTCAATTTATTATTGCTGCTTCGTCCATCCATCCATCTTCATAACATAATTTTAATCTAAGCAAATCACGTACACCACAATCAGATTGTGTGTCCCTTTTAAATTTGATTCATACATTGCAGCTCCACGATTACACATCAAACCCCCTGGAATCCCACCCACCAGCATACTTAGAACACTGTAGGAAAAAAAATGGTGGCAGTTGAGTCAATGCTTATTAAAAAGGTTCTCCTTCAATTCAAAGGTATGCTACCCAAGGCTGCCAGCTCAACCTTTTAATTATTGATTGAGGTGAGTTACATAGGCTACGTCTGATGAAGTGCATAGGAAAGTAATTAGAGGAATGTAATGATAGCTCCGGTGCTTCCTTTAGAAGTGTGCTTTGCTAAATTTTGGGAGCAGAGAAATATAAATAAAATTCATAACTATATCTTATATTTATGGCTTTTGCAAACGTAGTCATTTTTGGTCTATGGTGCTTCTGAGGTCCATGTTGACTGCGATTAACTGACTTGACCAGGCCCACAGGGCAACCAAAGCCAACAATGTTATCCATATCCTTTGACATTGAGTTACACTTCAACATTCTTGGGTTGTGGAAAGGTCTATCACACATGCTATTCCTTTGGCAAACGTAGAAGTAGTTTTTAGTCTTCTGCTTTACTTCTGAGGTCCATGTTGACTGTGATCAACTAACTTAACCAAGCCCATAGTGCAAGGAAAGCCAATGATCTCATCCATATCCTTTGATACTGGGTTACACTTCAACATTCTTGGATTGTGGAAAGGTCTATCAAACATGATACTCCTTTGGCAAACGTAGAAGTCGTTTTTAGTCTTCTGCTTTATTTCTGAGGTCCATAACTTAACTAAACCCATAGTGCAAGGAAAGCCAATGATGTCATCCATATCCTTCGACATTGGGATACACTCCAATGTGGTTGTGTTGTTGAAAGATCTATCATACATGCTACTCCTTTGGCATAGGTAGAAGACATTTTTGGTCTTCTATGTTGTTTCTGAGGGCCATGTTGACTGCGATTAACTGACTTGACCAAGCCCACTGGCAAGCAAAGCCAATGATGTCATCCATATCCTTTGACACTGGGTTACACTTCAACATTCTTGGGTTGTGGAAAGGTCTATCAAACATGCTACTCCTTTGGCAAACGTAGAAGTCGTTTTTAGTCTTCTGCTTTACTTCTGAGGTCCATGTTGACTGTGATTAACTAATATAACCAAGCCCATAGTGCAAGGAAAGCCAATAATGTCATCCATATCCTTTGACACTGCGTTACACTTCAACATTCTTGGGTTGTGGAAAGGTCTATCAAACATGATACTCCTTTGGCAAACGTAGAAGTCGTTTTTAGTCTTCTGCTTTACTTCTGAGGTCCATAACTTAACTAAACCCATAGTGCAAGGAAAGCCAATGATGTCATCCATATCCTTCGACATTGGGTTACACTCCAATGTGGTTGTGTTGTTGAAAGGTCTATCGTACATGCTACTCCTTTGGCATAGGTAGAAGTCATTTTTTGGTCTTCTATGTTGTTTCTGAGGGCCATGTTGCCTGCGATTAACTGACTTGACCAAGCCCACTGGCAAGCAAAGCCAATGATGTCATCCATATCCTTTGACACTGGGTTACACTTCAACATTCTTGGGTTGTGGAAAGGTCTATCAAACATGCTACTCCTTTGGCAAACGTAGAAGTCGTTTTTAGTCTTCTGCTTTACTTCTGAGGTCCATGTTGACTGTGATTAACTAATATTACCAAGCCCATAGTGCAAGGAAAGCCAATGATGTCATCCATATCCTTTGACACTGCGTTACACTTCAACATTCTTGGGTTGTGGAAAGGTCTATCAAACATGATACTCCTTTGGCAAACATAGAAGTCGTTTTTAGTCTTCTGCTTTACTTCTGAGGTCCATAACTTAACTAAGCCCATAGTGCAAGGAAAGGCAATGATGTCATCCATATCCTTCGACATTGGGTTACACTCCAACGTGATTGTGTTGTTGAAAGATCTATCATACATGCTACTCCTTTGGCATAGGTAGAAGACATTTTTGGTCTTCTATGTTGTTTCTGAGGGCCATGTTGACTGCGATTAACTGACTTGACCAAGCCCACTGGCAAGCAAAGCCAATGATGTCATCCATATCCTTTGACACTGGGTTACACTTCAACATTCTTGGGTTGTGGAAAGGTCTATCAAACATGCTACTCCTTTGGCAAACGTAGAAGTCGTTTTTAGTCTTCTGCTTTACTTCTGAGGTCCATGTTGACTGTGATTAACTAATATAACCAAGCCCATAGTGCAAGGAAAGCCAATAATGTCATCCATATCCTTTGACACTGCGTTACACTTCAACATTCTTGGGTTGTGGAAAGGTCTATCAAACATGATACTCCTTTGGCAAACGTAGAAGTCGTTTTTAGTCTTCTGCTTTACTTCTGAGGTCCATAACTTAACTAAACCCATAGTGCAAGGAAAGCCAATGATGTCATCCATATCCTTCGACATTGGGTTACACTCCAATGTGGTTGTGTTGTTGAAAGGTCTATCGTACATGCTACTCCTTTGGCATAGGTAGAAGTCATTTTTGGTCTTCTATGTTGTTTCTGAGGGCCATGTTGCCTGCGATTAACTGACTTGACCAAGCCCACTGGCAAGCAAAGCCAATGATGTCATCCATATCCTTTGACACTGGGTTACACTTCAACATTCTTGGGTTGTGGAAAGGTCTATCAAACATGCTACTCCTTTGGCAAACGTAGAAGTCGTTTTTAGTCTTCTGCTTTACTTCTGAGGTCCATGTTGACTGTGATTAACTAATATTACCAAGCCCATAGTGCAAGGAAAGCCAATGATGTCATCCATATCCTTTGACACTGCGTTACACTTCAACATTCTTGGGTTGTGGAAAGGTCTATCAAACATGATACTCCTTTGGCAAACATAGAAGTCGTTTTTAGTCTTCTGCTTTACTTCTGAGGTCCATAACTTAACTAAGCCCATAGTGCAAGGAAAGGCAATGATGTCATCCATATCCTTCGACATTGGGTTACACTCCAACGTGATTGTGTTGTTGAAAGGTCTATCGTACATGCTACTCCTTTGGCATAGGTAGAAGTCATTTTTGGTCTTCTATGTTGTTTCTGAGGTCCATGTTGACTGCGATTAACTGACTTGACCAAGCCCACTGGCAAGCAAAGCCAATGATGTCATCCATATCCTTTGACATTGGGTTACACTTCAACATTCTTGGGTTGTGGAAAGGTCTATCACACATGCTACTCCTTTGGCAAACGTAGAAGTCATTTTTAGTCTTCTGCTTTACTTCTGAGATCCATGTTGACTATGATTAACTAACTTAACCAAGCCCATAGTGCAAGGAAAGCCAATGATCTCATCCATATCCTTCAACATTGGGTTACACTCCAACGTGGTTGTGTTGTTGAAAGGTCTATCGAACATTCTACTCCTTTGGCATAGGTAGAAGTCATTTTTGGTCTTCTATTTTGTTTCTGAGGACCACGTTGACTGTGATTAACTAACGTAACCAAGCCAACTGTGCAAGGAAAGCCAATGATGTCATCCATATCCTTCGCCATTGATTTACACCTCAACGCTTTTGTGTTGTTGAAAGGTCTAACGCACCTGCTACACCTTTGGCAAACATAGAAGTCATTTTTGGTCTTCTATGGTGCTTCTGAGGTCCATGTATGACTTTGATTAATTGATCTCACCAAGCCCACCATACAATCAAAGCCAAATGATATCATCCATATCCTTCGACACTGGGTTACATTCCAATAGCTCTTGTGCCGTGAAAAGGTCTGTCGCACATGCTGCTCCTAAGGGAGGACATTGAGGGATTGTGAGGAGGAGAAAAAAGGAAGCTGAAGTGTAAATGGATGGCCAGAAAGAGTTGTAGAAAAGGACATGTCCTTTAAAAAAGATTGCTAAGCATACGTCTCCTAACACTACATCTATCTATTCACATCTTTCTTTTGTGATGTATTTTTCAGCACATTTGCGTACAATATTTAAGTACCTGTAACATTTACCCGGAAAGGTGCGCACCCTTTCTGAACAGCTGCTGAGATAAAACCAAATATCGAATCCTTCTATTTAACAGTGAGAGCTGAAGATAATGCCCACTCACAAAGTGTACACACCAGGATTCAGATACTTATTTTTGTAAAACGTGACAGTTATTTTCATCTCAGTCCCAATGAGATGATACAACCAGATTGTAATGTATATGGTGAGCATTGGTTACCCCAATGTCACCTGCAATTTTCATGTTTGACCACAACCAGTTAACCATACCATCCATGGATTACCACAGTGGTCACAGTTGTCATTTTAATCTCTTTTTACTGTCCACCTGGATATGATATTTGCTACACCAGCTAAGGGCCTCTGTCAACGGGCTTTGGGCTCAAGTCAATGGTATCTGTTTGAGCCATTTTGAAGATCATTCAGAATTCCTTGACAAGTGCAGTTGACCTCCTTCTAACCTGCATTTCACCTGCTTCAAGCAGATTGAGCATTCCCACAGACTCGTATGGGAATGCAAGACCCTTTAAAGTGGATAAAAGCCCATCAGCAGAGGTTCTCTGTCAAGACAAATTTCCACCGTATAAGATGTGGTATAGCAGAATTAAGCAGTAGACTAACCACTACCCAGGTTTTTAGGATTTTTTTAGATAGGTCAGTGCCAATGAGATGGTCATTTCCATTGGTCCCCATCTTACTCTCCTAGATTTGTTTGTACCTTAACGGTCGTCAGTGGAATGTCCACCTGCATGTTTTGAATGTGTGAGGTAGGACCTTCTAGAGAGAGTGGAAGTATGTGTGCAGAAAATATTCCATGTGTTTTGGGATCAAGCACCTCCTTCGGCGCTAAAGGCCTGAAAAATTGGATGATTCCGTGATGGTTTGGTGGAGCCTATATTGGTTCGATACATATGGTGAAGCTGAGCTTGTGTGCCGTTTTCCTGCGTGCTTTCCAAACTTCAGCACAAACTCAGCCTCAGTGAAGGTATCTAACCAGGCTTCAACAATCCACCAGGTACAGGTCAGATGACCCGAAGCATTTTAAGGCTTTTCTTTAACAGCACTCTCCGGTACTCTTTCCAGAAGGTCCTACCCCACATATTTAAACTATTGAGGTGGACATTCCTTTGACAGCTGTTGTGGTACAGAGGTTTGAAGGTAGGACCTTCTGGAGAGAGTGCCAGGGAGTGCCAATAAAGAAAATCCTTAAATACCTTCACTGAAACTGAACTTGTGCTGAGGCCAGCTCAGCCTCACCAAAGGTATCCAACTAGTCCAGGTTCCATCAGGCCACCGTGAACAGATCAGATGACTAGAGGAACTTCATCGCCTTTCTATAACAGTACTCCCTGACACTCTCTCTAGAAGGTCCTACCTCACACATTCAAACCTCTGTACCTCAACAGCTGTCAGCAGAATGTCCACCTTCATGGTTTGAATGTGTGAGGTAAGACCTTCTGGAAAGAGTGACAGGGAGTGCCGTTAAAGAAAAGCCTTAAAATGCTTCTGGTCATCTGACCTGTACATGGTGGATTGGTGAAGCCTGGTTAAATACCTTCAGTGAGACTTAGCTTGTGCTGAGGTGAGCTTGGCCTCACCAAAGGTTCCAACCAGTCCAGGATCCTTCAGTCCACCATGTACAGATCAGATGACTAGAGGCACTTTAAGGCTTTTCTATAACAGTACTCCCTGGCATTCTCTCCTGAAGGTCCTAACTCATACATTCAAACCTCTGTACCTCAACAGCTGTCCACCTCCAAGGTTTGAATGTGTGAGGTAAGACCTTCTGGAAAGAGTGCCGGGGAGTGCTGCTACAGAAAAGCCTGAAAGGGCTTCTAATCATCTGACCAGTGAATGGTGGGTTGTAGAAGTCCAGTTAGATACCTTCACTGAGACTTAGCTTGTGCTGAGGTGAGCTTGGCCTCACCAAATGTTCCAACCAGTCCAGGATCCTTCAGTCCACCATGTAAAGATCAGATGACTAGAGGCACATTAAGGCTTTTCTATAACAGTACTCCCTGGCATTCTCTCCTGAAGGTCCTAACTCATACATTCAAACCTCTGTACCTCAACAGCTGTCCACCTCCAAGGTTTGAATATGTGAGGTAAGACCTTCTGGAAAGAGTACCAGGGAGTGCTGCTACAGAAAAGCCTGAAAGTGCTTCTGATCATCTGACCAGTGAATGGTGGGTTGTAGAAGCCCAGTTAGATACCTTCAGTGAGCCTGAGCTTGTATTGAGGTTTGGAAGGCACCCAGGAAACTTGTGCTGAAGCTAAATCAGCCTTAACACAGGTATCCAACCAGTTCAGGTTCCATCAGTGCACCATGCACAGATCAGATGTTCAGAGGCACTCTAGGACTTTTCTTTATTAGCACTTCCTGACACTCTCTACAGAAGGTCCAACCTCAGACATTCAAACCTCTCTATCTCAACAGCTGTTATCCAACCAATGTAGGCTCCACCAATCCACCATGGACACACCCAAGTTTTCAAGCCTTTAGCCCTGAAGGAGGTCCTTGACCCCAAAACACATTGGCTATTTTCTGCACCCATCCATCCAAATAAACCAGATTTTTATTGATCCATAGCACTTTGAAGCTTCTCACCCATCGTCACACCACACCTTAACGTCGCCCATAATGTTGTCGAAGATGGTGGCACTTATCAACTACCAAGACGTCCTCCAAGAACCTGAAAATCGATCCCAGAGAAAATGCAACTTTCTCTTTAAGAAGAAAACCTTTCTTAATTCCTAATCCTTTGAATTAATCCCCTCAATTATAAATCGATGCAAGAAAAATAAAAAAAATCTCTTTTTGGGTCTACAAACCACGATCAAACAAAGAGGCGTCCCTCTTATCATTCTCGTTTATCTCACAAACCTCCAGTGTGATATAACGCACGTTATTTTTGTTTCAGGAAGGGCGCAGAGAAGGGGGGGGGGATGTGGGGAAATTATCATCGCCCACGCCGCTTATCTCACTAGCTAATTGATGCCTGACAATTAAAAACCGAGGAATGTCTCCGCAGACTGTTCCATGCAAATGAATTATCGGGCTCTTGCCAAGTTCAGCTGGGTAGGCTACGATATCATTCAGCTGGTTAACCGCGTAATACGGCGCCATTTTATACCCCTGCCTAGCTAAGGAAAGGAGGGTAGTGCCTCCCCCCCACCGCAGTACCTGTGCGAGAGTTCGGCCATCTTGTCGCTTTTTTTTTCCCAACCCCCCCCCCCCCCCCCCCCCTGCCTACTTAAAATGGTGGAGATCCTAGAGCCAATCCCAATCAGATGGAACGTTTCTGGAGGCGCGCGAGGAGAACAGGGAGACGCATTTATGGCTTTGAGAGCTCGTTTTCTCCTTTGTGACGGGCGGAAGGAAGAGGACTCAGAAAGGGGAACGTCGATCTTTTTTTTTCTTTTTCTTTTTTTTTCTTTCTTGGGGACAGAAACAAAAACACACACACACACATGCATTCTTCTGCAAAACAAAATCCCCCTTTTTACTTCTCCCATACAAGTCGCCAACCTCCAGGAATGCAAATGACATTCATTATGCAAATGTATGCAAATCAGGTTTAACTATTGGATGAGGGGCTCCATTTTCCTAATGGTTTAACTCTTTGTTACGCCGCCAGGGGCACGCTAGTAAAATGCCGTGTGTAAGCCTCTCTTGGCCCGTTCTCACCAGCAAATTATACAACCCCCATAAGGTAAGGGCGAAAGGAGGAGGGGGGGGGGGCGTTAATTGGTGCCAATTGAGTGCCACGGCTTTCTTCGGCAATCTGCTACGTTGGTAACACCCCTATACCACTCGCAGCTGAGCTAACTATAGGGTGAAAAAAAAAAAATAAAAACCAACGCTGGAAGGAGCATAAATCCCGAAGCTTTAAAGCCTAAAAAAAAAAAAAAAAATCAAAGTCAAACGAGGCGGCCATCTTGTTCAGCTGGGAGCCATTCCACCGAAGGAGCAGCTCCTCCGACGGGTTATCGGCGTTTTTCACCTTAGTTCTTTTTTTTTTTTCGGCGACATCTTCTCATTATTCGGTCGTGACTGTGATTAGCCGATTAGGCCTTTGATGAGAACCGAGAGAACGTTGGGACTCGTGCAGCCTTTCGGTTAAAGGGTTAGTCCGCCCCAAAAGTCGGAATTCAGTTAGAGGTGGGGCCTGGCTTCTTCTATGTCTTGGCTGCTCCAATGGCGAGATCTCCCCAACATAATTTCTGACCGCGTGTGGGAGAATTGGATGTCCCCACCGAACTTTGGGTGTTCCAGAGACTCCGGTTACATTGGCAGAGATACAGAATCTAGAAGGGATGGTGGGGACCCCTCATAATGGGCACAGTGTGTGTACAGACCTGGGAACTCAGCACATGGATTGGGGGATCCCCTCATAATGGGCACAGCGGGTGTACAGACCCGGGAACTCAGCACAGGGATGGGGGGAACCCTTCATAATGGGCTCAGCAGGTGGACAGACCTGGGAACTCAGCACAGGGATGGTGAGTACCTCCTATAATGGACACAGCAGGTGGACAGACCCAGGAACTAAGCACAAGGATGGTGGGAACCCCTCATAATGGGCACAGCAGGTGTACAGACCCGGGAACTCAGCACAGGGATGGGGGATCCCCTCATAATGGGCACAGCGGAGGTACAGACCTGGGAACTCAGCGCAGGGATGATGGGAACCTCTAATAATGGGCACAGCAGGTGGAGAAACCCAGAAAGTCAGCACAGGGATGGTGGGAACCCCTCATAATGGGCACAGGAGGTGTACAGACCCAAGAACTCAGCACAGGGATGGTGGGAACCCCTCATAATGGGCACAGCAGGTGGACAAACCTGGAAACTCGGCACAGGGGATGGTGGGAACCCCTTATAATGGGCTCAGCAGGTGGACAGACCCGGGAACTCAGCACAGGGATAGTGGGAACTTCTAATCATGGGCGCAGCAGGTGGACAAACCCGGGAACTCGGCACAGGAGATGGTGGGAACCCCTCATAATGGGCACAGAGGGGGTACAGACCTGGGAACTCAACATCCCCATCTCAGGCATTTACTATCACTATAAGTACAGCAATGGGCATTTCCATGCTGCAAATGTCCTCTCATTGTAGGAATGTCATTGGATGTTCGCACTTTGCAGTTATACTCGCACTACACTTCCATCTTTGGCTGTTCCCCTCTTAGAGATTCACTTTCACTGTAGATCCGCCATTAGGTGATCCT
>CATNWA010002669.1:2012500-2087500 GCA_951230385.1 Staurois parvus
TCATTGCTTACTACGTGTGAAATCTGTGAATGATCACAGAGATCACATGGTACAGGGCAATTCACAGCAGCCTTGTACCATGTGACAAGCTGTGACCAATCACAGCTCTCACAGTATTTATCAATGGCTGAAAGAATGCAGCCAGAGAGAAGGAGAAATGATTGATTTTACAGCATTTATGGGTGTAAAAGCAATGTGTAAAAAAAAAAAAAAAAAATCTTCATCACCCCCACAAGTAGTATAGTGTCACCATGGTGACACTGCACTGCTAGGGTGACAGTAAAAAAAACATAAATAATAATATAAAAAAATAAAAATTAAAAAAAAAATGTTTAAAAATTATAATTTTAGGTTATAAACTAATTTATTTTTTTACTAAAAAGATAAAGGAATACATTTTGGCCAAGATTTATGATGAAATATTATTTATTTGCAAAATTTAATAAGAAAAACACTTTTTTTCAAAATTTTTGGACTTTTTTATTTACATAGCAAAAAAAAAATAAAAATCCCAGCGGTGAATAAATACCACCAAAAATAAAGCTTTATCTGTCTCAAAAAAATGTGAAACAATTCATATGGGTACAGTGTTGCATGACCGCGCAATTGTCATTCAAAGTGTGATAGCGCTGAAAGCTGAAAATTGGCCTGGACAGGAAGGAGGTGAAAGTTTCTGGACAGGAAGTGGGTGAAAATTTCTGGACAGGAAGTGGGTGAAAGTTTCTGGACTGGAAGGGGATGAAAGTTTCTGGACAGGAAGTGGGTGAAAGTTTCTTGATAGGAAGGGGGTGAAAGTTTCTGGACAGGAAGTGGGTAAAAGTTTCTGGACAGGAAGTGGGTGAAAGTTTCTGGACTGGAAGTGGGTGAAAGTTTCTTGACAGGAAGGGGGTGAAAGTTTCTGGACTGGAAATGGGTGAAAGTTTCTTGACAGGAAGTGGATGAAAGTTTCTGGACTGGAAGTGGGTGAAAGTTTCTTGACAGGAAGTGGGTGAAAGTTTCTGGACTGGAAGGGGTGAAAGTTTCTGGACTGGAAGTGGGTGAAAGTTTCTGGACAGGAAGTGGGTGAAAGTTTCTGGACAGGAAGTGGGTGAAAGTTTCTGGACTGGAAGTGGGTGAAAGTTTCTGGACAGGAAGTGGGTGAAAGTTTCTGGACAGGAAGTGGGTGAAAATTTCTGGACAGGAAGTGGGTGAAAGTTTCTGGACTGGAAGGGGATGAAAGTTTCTGGACAGGAAGTGGGTGAAAGTTTCTGGACAGGAAGTGGGTGAAAGTTTCTTGATAGGAAGGGGGGTGAACGTTTCTGGACAGGAAGTGGGTAAAAGTTTCTGGACAGGAAGTGGGTGAAAGTTTCTGGACTGGAAGTGGGTGAAAGTTTCTTGACAGGAAGGGGGTGAAAGTTTCTGGACTGGAAATGGGTGAAAGTTTCTTGACAGGAAGTGGATGAAAGTTTCTGGACTGGAAGTGGGTGAAAGTTTCTTGACAGGAAGTGGGTGAAAGTTTCTGGACTGGAAGGGGTGAAAGTTTCTGGACTGGAAGTGGGTGAAAGTTTCTGGACAGGAAGTGGGGTGAAAGTTTCTGGACAGGAAGTGGGTGAAAGTTTCTGGACAGGAAGTGGTTGAAAGTTTCTGGACAGGAAGTGGGTGAAAGTTTCTTGACAGGAAGGGGGTGAAAGTTTCTGGACTGGAAGGGGGTGAAAGTTTCTGGACAGGAAGTGGGTGAAAGTTTCTGGACAGGAAGTGGGTGAAAGTTTCTGGACAGGAAGGGGGTGAAAGTTTCTTGACAGGAAGTGGGTGAAAGTTTCTGGACTGGAAGGGGGTGAAAGTTTCTGGACTGGAAGGGGGTGAAAAATTCTGGACAGGAAGGGGGTGAAAGTTTCTGGACAGGAAGTGGGTGAAAGTTTCTGGACAGGAAGTGGTTGAAAGTTTCTGGACAGGAAGGGGGTGAAAGTTTCTTGACAGGAAGTGGGTGAAAGTTTCTGGACTGGAAGGGGGTGAAAGTTTCTTGACAGGAAGTGGGTGAAAGTTTCTGGACTGGAAGGGGGTGAAAGTTTCTGGACAGGAAGTGGGTGAAAGTTTCTTGACAGGAAGTGGATGAAAGTTTCTGGACTGGAAGTGGGTGAAAGTTTCTTGACAGGAAGTGGGTGAAGTTTCTGGACTGGAAGGGGGTGAAAGTTTCTGGACAGGAAGTGAGTGAACGTTTCTGGACAGGAAGTGGGTGAATGTTTCTTGACAGGAAGTGGGTGAAAGTTTCTGGACTGGAAGGGGGTGAAAGATTCTTGACAGGAAGTGGGTGAAAGTTTCTTGACCGGAAGTGGGTGAAAGTTTCTGGACAGGAAGTGGGTGAAAGTTTCTGGACAGGAAGTGGTTGAAAGTTTCTGGACAGGAAGTGGGTGAAAGTTTCTTGACAGGAAGTCGGTGAAAGTTTCTGGACTGGAAGGGGGTGAAAGTTTCTGGACAGGAAGTGGGTGAAAGTTTCTGGACAGGAAGTGGGTGAAAGTTTCTGGACAGGAAGGGGGTGAAAGTTTCTTGACAGGAAGTGGGTGAAAGTTTCTGGACTGGAAGGGGGTGAAAGTTTCTGGACTGGAAGGGGGTGAAGTTTCTGGACAGGAAGGGGGTGAAAGTTTCTTGACAGGAAGTGGGTGAAAGTTTCTTGACCGGAAGTGGGTGAAAGTTTCTGGACAGGAAGTGGGTGAAAGTTTCTGGACAGGAAGTGGTTGAAAGTTTCTGGACAGGAAGGGGGTGAAAGTTTCTTGACAGGAAGTGGGTGAAAGTTTCTGGACTGGAAGGGGGTGAAAGTTTCTTGACAGGAAGTGGGTGAAAGTTTCTGGACAGGAAGGGGGTGAAAGTTTCTTGACAGGAAGTGGGTGAAAGTTTCTGGACTGGAAGGGGGTGAAAGTTTCTTGACAGGAAGTGGGTGAAAGTTTCTGGACTGGAAGGGGGTGAAAGTTTCTGGACAGGAAGTGGGTGAAAGTTTCTTGACAGGAAGTGGATGAAAGTTTCTGGACAGGAAGTGGGTGAAAGTTTCTGGACAGGAAGGGGTGAAAGTTTCTTGACAGGAAGTGGGTGAAAGTTTCTGGACTGGAAGGGGGTGAAAGTTTCTGGACTGGAAGGGGGTGAAAGTTTCTGGACAGGAAGGGGGTGAAAGTTTCTTGACAGGAAGTGGGTGAAAGTTTCTGGACTGGAAGGGGGTGAAAGTTTCTTGACAGGAAGTGGGTGAAAGTTTCTGGACAGGAAGGGGGTGAAAGTTTCTGGACAGGAAGTGGGTGAAAGTTTCTGGACTGGAAGTGGGTGAAAGTTTCTTGACAGGAAGGGGGTGAAAGTTTCTGGACTGGAAATGGGTGAAAGTTTCTGGACAGGAAGGGGGTGAAAGTTTCTGGACAGGAAGTGGGTGAAAGTTTCTGGACAGGAAGTGGTTGAAAGTTTCTGGACAGGAAGGGGGTGAAAGTTTCTTGACAGGAAGTGGGTGAAAGTTTCTGGACTGGAAGGGGGTGAAAGTTTCTTGACAGGAAGTGGGTGAAAGTTTCTGGACTGGAAGGGGGTGAAAGTTTCTGGACAGGAAGTGGGTGAAAGTTTCTTGACAGGAAGTGGATGAAAGTTTCTGGACTGGAAGTGGGTGAAAGTTTCTTGACAGGAAGTGGGTGAAGTTTCTGGACTGGAAGGGGGTGAAAGTTTCTGGACAGGAAGTGAGTGAACGTTTCTGGACAGGAAGTGGGTGAATGTTTCTTGACAGGAAGTGGGTGAAAGTTTCTGGACTGGAAGGGGGTGAAAGATTCTTGACAGGAAGTGGGTGAAAGTTTCTTGACCGGAAGTGGGTGAAAGTTTCTGGACAGGAAGTGGGTGAAAGTTTCTGGACAGGAAGTGGTTGAAAGTTTCTGGACAGGAAGTGGGTGAAAGTTTCTTGACAGGAAGTCGGTGAAAGTTTCTGGACTGGAAGGGGGTGAAAGTTTCTGGACAGGAAGTGGGTGAAAGTTTCTGGACAGGAAGTGGGTGAAAGTTTCTGGACAGGAAGGGGGTGAAAGTTTCTTGACAGGAAGTGGGTGAAAGTTTCTGGACTGGAAGGGGGTGAAAGTTTCTGGACTGGAAGGGGGTGAAAGTTTCTGGACAGGAAGGGGGTGAAAGTTTCTTGACAGGAAGTGGGTGAAAGTTTCTTGACCGGAAGTGGGTGAAAGTTTCTGGACAGGAAGTGGGTGAAAGTTTTCTGGACAGGAAGTGGTTGAAAGTTTCTGGACAGGAAGGGGGTGAAAGTTTCTTGACAGGAAGTGGGTAAGTTTCTGGACTGGAAGGGGGTGAAAGTTTCTTGACAGGAAGTGGGTGAAAGTTTCTGGACTGGAAGGGGGTGAAAGTTTCTGGACAGGAAGTGGGTGAAAGTTTCTTGACAGGAAGTGGATGAAAGTTTCTGGACAGGAAGTGGGTGAAAGTTTCTGGACAGGAAGGGGGTGAAAGTTTCTTGACAGGAAGTGGGTGAAAGTTTCTGGACTGGAAGGGGGTGAAAGTTTCTGGACTGGAAGGGGGTGAAAGTTTCTGGACAGGAAGGGGGGAAAGTTTCTTGACAGGAAGTGGGTGAAAGTTTCTGGACTGGAAGGGGGTGAAAGTTTCTTGACAGGAAGTGGGTGAAAGTTTCTGGACAGGAAGGGGGTGAAAGTTTCTGGACAGGAAGTGGGTGAAAGTTTCTGGACTGGAAGTGGGTGAAAGTTTCTTGACAGGAAGGGGGTGAAAGTTTCTGGACTGGAAATGGGTGAAAGTTTCTTGACAGGAAGTGGGTGAAAGTTTCTGGACAGGAAGTGGGTGAAAGTTTCTGGACAGGAAGTGGTTGAAAGTTTCTGGACAGGAAGTGGGTGAAAGTTTCTTGACAGGAAGGGGGTGAAAGTTTCTGGACTGGAAGGGGGTGAAAGTTTCTGGACAGGAAGTGGGTGAAAGTTTCTGGACAGGAAGTGGGTGAAAGTTTCTGGACAGGAAGGGGGTGAAAGTTTCTTGACAGGAAGTGGGTGAAAGTTTCTGGACTGGAAGGGGGTGAAAGTTTCTGGACTGGAAGGGGGTGAAAGTTTCTGGACTGGAAGGGGGTGAAAGTTTCTGGACAGGAAGTGGGTGAAAGTTTCTGGACAGGAAGTGGTTGAAAGTTTCTGGACAGGAAGGGGGTGAAAGTTTCTTGACAGGAAGTGGGTGAAAGTTTCTGGACTGGAAGGGGGTGAAAGTTTCTGGACAGGAAGTGGGTGAAAGTTTCTTGACAGGAAGTGGATGAAAGTTTCTGGACTGGAAGTGGGTGAAAGTTTCTTGACAGGAAGTGGGTGAAGTTTCTGGACTGGAAGGGGGTGAAAGTTTCTTGACCGGAAGTGGGTGAAAGTTTCTGGACAGGAAGTGGGTGAAAGTTTCTGGACAGGAAGTGGTTGAAAGTTTCTGGACAGGAAGTAGGTGAAAGTTTCTGGACAGGAAGTGGGTGAAAGTTTCTGGACAGGAAGGGGGTGAAAGTTTCTGGACAGGAAGGGGGTGAAAGTTTCTTGACAGGAAGTGGGTGAAAGTTTCTGGACTGGAAGGGGGTGAAAGTTTCTTGACAGGAAGTGGGTGAAAGTTTCTGGACTGGAAGTGGGTGAAAGTTTCTTGACAGGAAGTGGGTGAAAGTTTCTGGACTGGAAGGGGGTGAAAGTTTCTGGACAGGAAGTGGGTGAACGTTTCTGGACAGGAAGTGGGTGAATGTTTCTTGACAGGAAGTGGGTGAAAGTTTCTGGACTGGAAGGGGGTGAAAGTTTCTGGACAGGAAGTGGGTGAAAGTTTCTGGACTGGAAGTGGTTAAAAACAACCACACCAACTTTTTCCAGGAAGCCTGGATTTCTCCTGAGCGTTTTTCTTTGTATATATATTATATATAAAACATATTAACATATCACATCAAACGTTATAAAAAACAAAATATGAAAATATTATGTGGAAAATATTAGGATTATAAAATAAAATATATTAAGATATTAGATCAAATAAAATATTAAATATTAAATAAAACATAAAATTATTATATAAAATATGAAATGAAATTAATTAATAAATAATAAATAAACTACGAAAATATCATATAAAATTGTTTAAATGATAATAATATATTAAATAATAAATATATAATAATGAATATATAATGGGAGCCTAAAGGAGAAGAGCTGTGATGTCATCGGAATTTTCTGAAGTTGTTCCATCCTGCTGTGCCCTGTCTACCCCTCCAGCAATAGATCGCTGCAGCGGGGATCTGTTTGTTGCTGCTGGAGGTATTATAGGCTGCGTTGTATTCAGGGGCGGACTGACAACTCATGGGGCCCCCGGGCAATAGGGGATCATGGGGCCCCTGTGTCCTCGCCCACACTCAAAAAAGCCTATGAAAAAGGTACCAGGGGCATCTCATGGGGCCCCCTACTGACCCCGGGCCCTCGGGCAGTGCCCGAGTTTCCCAATGGCCAGTCCGCCCCTGGGTGTATTATAAGTGATCTGTTGCTGGTGATGGATTCCATCTTCCTGGACTTGATTACTTCCCACGAGAAAAAAATCTATTGCAGTGCTTCATTTTTGCAGCTAGATGTCCTCAGTTCTGATGGCCAGCATCATTCAAGCCGCTTCCCCTGAGCCCAGGTTATCCTGGAACTTCCTCCAGACTGCGACTGGACAGTAAAAGGAGAAGTAGCACAGTGATTGGGTTATCTCTCTGGCACCCCGCTCTCTCCTCCTATCAGCATGTTTTTTTTCGCGCTGCTGCTGCTTCCTCTCATACTCCATTTTCCTTTAATCCAAAGATTCCCCACCCTGCAGTACTTTATTTCTGCTGACAGATGTCCTCAGTCTGAAACCCAGCATCATTCAGTCCACTTCCTCGGAGCCCAGGGTTGTCCTAGACCCGCCCACCCCCACATACATCTCTTCGTAAAACTTATCCCCGCCATCATTATTCTGCAGGAGTGACTGAAGTTTACTTTGATCTCACTGCACACTGTGAGCAACAGAAGCTGCAGCAAATTAGACAGAGGACGTCCAGCATCATCTAGATCCTTCCTCCTCAGCCTGACTGTCCCTGTCCCCGCCCCTTTCATTCATTGGATTTCAGTTCTTTCAATCATAGAGGATCCGCATCACAAGAAGGCGTTACCAGGGTGTGCCTAGGAACACCCACCGCTCTGCACTGACATAGGGCGACTTAGGCGTTTTGTGATTTGCATAACTCCTCCCACTGCTCCAACACCTCTGAAAAGCAGTAGCTTTCCTCCTCAGCCTGACTGTCCCTTGCCCCGCCCCTTTCATTCATTGGATTTCAGTTCTTTCAATCACAGAATATTGCATAACTCCTCCCACTGCTTGCATCACAGCTGAGGGCCCCGGAGAGGAGTGCCGGTGATGTTTTCAAGAAGCTATGTGCGGAAAACCTCCCACCAGCCACGATCTGCCTGCATTGCATAGAGAAGCACAGAGGCCCGGCACCCAGCCTTTGCACTAGGGATTGCAGTTGAGCTGAGTTTTTACCACCCCAACCCCTCCCCCTTTAGCTGCAGAGGCACGGAAAACCTCCCACCAGCCACAATCTGCCTGCATTGCATAGAGAAGCACAGAGGCCCGGCACCCAGCCTTTGCACTAGGGATTGCAGTTGAGCTGAGTTTTTACCACCCCAACCCCTCCCCCTTTAGCTGCAGAGGCACGGAAAACCTCCCACCAGCCACAATCTGCCTGCATTGCATAGAGAAGCACAGAGGCCCGGCACCCAGCCTTTGCACTAGGGATTGCAGTTGAGCTGAGTTTTTACCACCCCAACCCCTCCCCCTTTAGCTGCAGAGGCACGGAAAACCTCCCCACCAGCCACGATCTGCCTGCATTGCATAGAGAAGCACAGAGGCCCGGCACCCAGCCTTTGCACTAGGGATTGCAGTTGAGCTGAGTTTTTACCACCCCCAACCCCTCCCCCTTTAGCTGCAGAGGCACGGAAAACCTCCCACTAGCCACGATCTGCCTGCATTGCATAGAGAAGCACAGAGGCCTGGCACCCAGCCTTTGCACTAGGGATTGCAGTTGAGCTGAGTTTTTACCACCCCCAACCACTCCCCCTTTAGCTGGGGGTGTGCACATGCCACGGCTGAGGTGCTTTGCTTTGTGGCCGAGGAAGGAATTTGTCACCCGCTGAAAGTGACCTCCATACTGCGGTTGCAGTTCACTAGTGCGGTGTTGAAGGGGTTAAAACAGGCACGCTAGCTGTGCTCAATGAAGAGCAATCTGCATGTGGGTTGCTTTTCAGATTGCATCCCCTCCTCACGGCCTGCCCTCTGAAAAGTGATCCGAACGCAGCTCTTCACAGGGCATAGCTGGTGGTAATGAGCCCTCGGCGCGGTGCGGGTGTCTTTCAGAATGAAAGGCGATGCAACGCACTGCGCGTGTTGATGTGCGTTTGCGGCGACACCCACCACGAACGAACAATGCAACTTCAGGTGCAACTTGCAAGACATCTGTGCGACGTCACGCGCAAGTCGCACCTCAACTTGCAAAAAAGCAGCGCGTGGAGCGCCTTCAAAATCGGAATCGCGCCGATATGACCGCTTCAATGGCGGACAATAGGGTGCGACTATTCCTGTGATTTTATCAAGTCGCAGCGGTACGACCGGGGTCTAAGGCTTTAGGGGGGGGGGGGGCAGTAAAACCAGTTGGTTGAGTCAGGGGCGTCCCTAGGGTTGGTGTCACCCGGTGCGCTAACACTTGGTGACACCCCCCCTCCGACGATCCCCGCAGGACGGATCGGATCTGCGGATTGAGCGTAATGGATCGGATCCATCCTGCGGGGATCGTCGTCTTGCTTTACAACTTACCTTTACCTTTTCGTGGAGCGGGTCCGGTGTCACCCCGTGCGGTAGGTGTCACCCGGTGCGGCGCGCACCCCCCACACCTGCCTCGGGATGCCACTGGGTTGAGTCATGGTTTTACCTCCCCCCCCCGCCATGACTTTTCTCTTGAACCCTAACCAACAGCCACTCACAGCTGTACATGTGCCGCAGACTGTGCTTCGCAGATGCAGCCAAAATTTTAACAACGGGCAGTGCCGCCACCGAATGCGACCAATGGGGCCGTGCTGCGACCACCCCGCAGCCGTAAATGTGGGGCGGTAATGCAGCAATGACAGGGTTAATACAGGAGGAGTGATACATCGTCTCTTCACCGCCTGTCACACACCTCTGAAAAGCGCTAAGAGTGTGAATCGCTTTTCAGAGCAGCACACAGCCCTAAGGCCAGATTCACACCTGAGGTTAGCTTCTTTTTTTTTTTTTTTACGTGTTTTGTCAAGCGTAGGGCAGACCACTGGCGACAAATGCGCAACAAACGCCCCCGAATAAGCGCCCAAACCCCTTTTTTGGAGCGAAGCGCCGGATGTTTTGTCACCTGTTTTGGCGTTTTTGTAACAGGTTTGCCGTAAAAATAAAACACGGGTCTGCTGCCGTCGCTTGGGGGGCAGCGCGTTTGCAAAACGCGCGGCGAGGCGTGCGTTTTCCGTGCGCTTTGTTGCGCGTTCCAGAAACAGGTGTGAACGGAGCCCTAGACTGTAATAGCTCTTTATGAATGCGTTCGAAAGTGCACATTTTTCACGCACTTACGACTTGTGGCGACATTCACCGCGTGTTTTGGCGCATTTGTAACATGACGAAGCGCACATCTGCTACCCTCGCTTGGGGTGCAAGACATTTCTGAAATGCGCATTTTCTGTGCGCTTTGTTGCGCATTCCGGAAACGCCCGGTGCGGATGGATCCTTAGGCTGCGTTCCCACCTGAGCATTTTGTGGATGTGCGCAAAATCGCACATTTTTCACGCACTCACGAAACGCATGTCGTGCTTGCGGCGACATTTAGCGCGTGTTTTTGCGCATTTGTAACATGACGAAGCGCATGTCTGCTACCCTCACTTGAAGTGCAAGACATTTCTGAAACGCGCATTTTTCTGTGCGCTTTGTTGCGCGTTCTGGAAACGCCCGGTGCAAATGGATCCTTAGGCTGCGTTCCCACCTGGGCATTTTGTGGACGCGCGCAAAAGCGCACATTTTTCACGCACTCACGAAATGCATATCGTGCTTGTGGCAACATTCACCGCGTGTTTTGGCGCATTTGTAACATGACAAAGCGCACATCTGCTACCCTCGCTTGGGATGCAAGACATTTCTGAAATGCGCATTTTCTGTGCGCTTTGTTGCGCATTCCGGAAACGCCCGGTGCGAATGGATCCTTAGGCTGCGTTCCCACCTGAGCATTTTGTGGACGCACGCAAAATCGCACATTTTTCCTGCATTCACGAAACGCATGTCATGCTTGTGGCGACATTCACCCCGTGTTTGTGCGCATTTGTAACATGACAAAGCGCATGTCTGCTACCCTCACTTGAAGTGCAAGACATTTCTGAAACGCGCATTTTTCTGTGCGCTTTGTTGCGCGTTCTGGAAACGCCCGGTGCGAATGGATCCTTAGGCTGCGTTCCCACCTGGGCATTTTGTGGACGCGCGCAAAAGCGCACATTTTTTTTCACGCACTCACGAAATGCATGTCGTGCCTGAGGCAACATTCACCGTGTTTTTTTGCGCATTTGTAACATGACAAAGCGCACATCTGCTACCCTCGCTTGGGATGCAAGACATTTCTGAAACGCGCATTTTTCTGTGCGCTTTGTTGCGCGTTCTGGAAACGCCCGGTGCGAATGGATCCTTAGGCTGCGTTCCCACCTGGGCATTTTGTGGACGCGCGCAAAAGCGCACATTTTTCACGCACTCACGAAATGCATGTCGTGCCTGAGGCAACATTCACCGTGTTTTTTTGCGCATTTGTAACATGACGAAGCGCACATCTGCTACCCTCGCTTGGGATGCAAGACATTTCTGAAATGCGCATTTTCTGTGCGCTTTGTTGCGCATTCCGGAAACGCCCGGTGCAAATGGATCCTTAGGCTGCGTTCCCACCTGAGCATTTTGTGGATGTGCGCAAAATCGCACATTTTTCACGCACTCACGAAACGCATGTCATGCTTGCGGCGACATTCAGCGCGTGTTTTTGCGCATTTGTAACATGACAAAGCGCACATCTGCTACCCTCACGTGGGGCGCAAGATAGTTCTGAAATGTGCATTTTGCTGTGCGCTTTGTTGAGCGTTCTGGAAACGCCCGGTGCGAATGGATCCTTAAGCTGCGTTCCCACCTGAGCATTTTGCGGATGTGCGCAAAATCGCACATTTTTCACGCACTCACGAAACGCATGTTCGTGCTTGCGGCGACATTCAGAGCGTGTTCAAAAGCGCAAATTTTTTGCGCGCATTCATTGTTAATGGCACCCCAAAAGCAGCAAGCAAATGCGTGTTTATGCTCAATGCCCAAAAAGGACCATGAGCTGCCTTTGGTGCGTTTCTCCTGCGTAGGGCAGCCCCTGGCGTGCAGCGTGAAAACACGCACGCAAAAAAAAAAAAAAGTGCAAAAAAAGTGCGTTCATTGGTGTGAACCTAACAGGCTTCAGGGGGCCACATAGGAAATGTTCATTGGCAGGGTCTGCATGCCCTTCTGACCCTCGGTTCATACTTACTGGGAAAGTATTGACGTTGATGCCACTTTGATGCGACATTGGATTGCTGCGGCTTGGATGCAACTTTTTTTTTTTTTTGTTAATAAGAAATTATAACAGTTCTATTTGTGTAGTGCAGCTGTGATGCGACTTTATTGTTTTTGCTAATAGGCAACCATAACAGTTCTGGTCATGTACTGCGACTTTGATGCGACTTTCAATGGGTGTGACTTGAGTGCGACTTTAGTGTTTTAAGCTAACAGGCAACTAAAACAGTTCTATTCATGTACTGCAACTTTGATGCGACTCTGATGCGACTTTTACTGGGTGTGACTTGGATGCAACTTTATTGTTTTTGCTAACAGGCAACTAAAACAGTTCTGTTCATGTACTGCGACTTTGATGCAACTTTGATGCGACTTTCAATGGGTGTGACTTGGGTGCGACTTTATTGTTTTTGCTAACAGGCAACTAAAACAGTTCTGTTCATGTACTGCGACTTTGATGCGACTTTTAATGGGTGTTACTTTGATGCGACTTTCAAACAGTTCTATTCATGTACTGCGACTTTGATGCAACTTTGATGCGACTTTCAATAGGTGTGACTTGGGTGCGACTTTATTGTTTTTGCTAACAGGCAACTAAAACAGTTCTGTTCATGTACTGCGACTTTGATGCAACTTTGATGCGACTTTCAATGGGTGTGACTTGGGTGCGACTTTATTGTTTTTGCTAACAGGCAAGTATAACAGTTCTGTTCATGTACAGCGACTTTGATGCGACTTTTAATGGGTGTTACTTTGATGCGACTTTCAAACAGTTCTATTCATGTACTGCGACTTTGATGCGACTTTGATGCGACTTTCAATGGGTGTGACTTGGGTGCGACTTTATTGTTTTTGCTAACAGGCAACTAAAACAGTTCTGTTCATGTACTGCGACTTTGATGCAACTTTGATGCGACTTTCAATAGGTGTGACTTGGGTGCGACTTTATTGTTTTTGCTAACAGGCAAGTATAACAGTTCTGTTCATGTACTGCGACTTTGATGCGACTTTTAATGGGTGTTACTTTAAAGCGACTTTCAATAGGTGTGACTTGGATGCGACTTTATTAATTTTACTACCAGACAACTAAAACAGTTCTGTTCATGTACTGTGACTTTGATGCGACTTTTAATGGGTGTTACTTTGATGCGACTTTCAATGGGTGTGACTTGGATGCGACTTTATTTTTTCTGCTAATAGGCAACTGTTACAGTTCTGTTCATGTAGTACAACTTTGATGTAACTGTGATGCGACTTTCAATGGGTGTGACTTGGATGCGACTTTATTGTTTTTGCTAACAGACAACTAAAACAGATCTGTTCATGTACTGCGACTTTGATGCGACTTTGATGCGCCTTTCAATGGGGTGTGACTTGGGTGCGACTTTATTGGTTTTGCTAACAGGCAACTAAAACAGTTCTATTCATGTGCTGCGACTTTGATGCGACTTTTACTGGGTGTGACTTGGATGCGATTTTATTGTTTTTGCTAATAGGCAACCATAACAGTTCTGTTCATGTACTGCGACTTTGATGCGACTTTTACTGGGTGTGACTTGGATGCGACTTTATTGTTTTTTGCTAACAGGCAACTAAAACAGTTCTGTTCATGTACTGCGACTTTGATGCGAATTTGATGCGACTTTCAATGGCTGTGACTTGGGTGAGACTATTGTTTTTGCTAACAGGCAAGTATAACAGTTCTGTTCATGTACTGCGACTTTGATGCGACTTTGATGAAACTTTCAATGGGTGTGACTTGGATGCGACTTTATTGTTTTTGATAATAGGCAAGTATAACAGTTCTGTTCATATACTGCGACTTTGATGTGACTTTGATGCGACTTCGATGCGACTTTTAATGGGTGTGACTTGGGTGCGACTTTATTGTTTTTGATAATAGGCAACCATAACAGTTCTGTTCATGTTCTGCGACTTTGATGTGATTTTGATGCGACTTTCAGTGAGTGTGACTTGGATGCGACTTTATTGTTTTTGCCAATAGGCAACCAAAACAGTTCTGTTCATGTACTGAAATTTGATGCGACTTTCAATGGGTGTGACATGGATGCGAATTTATTGTTTTTGCTAACAGACAACTATAACAGTTCTGTTCATGTCGTGCGACTTTGACGCGACTTTGATGCGACTTTACTCTCTCTGCCACTCAAGTCCCATCAAAGTTGCACGACATGAACAGAACTGTTATACTTTCACACAAAAAAAAAAGTCACGTCCATCCAAAGTCGCATCAAAGTCGCACCCACCCAGAAGTTGCATCAAGGTGGCATCAAAGTTAATACTTTCCTATAGGCAAAAAAAAAAGAAAAGAAAAGCAAAACACCTCAAAAACGCAAAATGCACAAAGCGCAATCTGCATGGATGAGAACGCAGCCTAATGCAGCCATAAACATTTGTTATACTGTAGCTTCGCATGCATTGTGATGGCCGCATTCGTTTTCTTTTTTTAGCCTTTCTTCTATTTTCACCTGGTGAACTGGCCAGCATGTCTGTGGTTTTGCACAGCTCAAACTCCCCAGCAGAATGTATCAGTTTACATGGATGAGACAAACCATTTAACATTGGCAGCTTTTATTGATTCATGTAAAATCTTTGTCCCTAAAAGGAAAAAACTGTTTGTTGTATCTGATTATAAAGTGTGAGCCGGAGTTTGGCTTCAGTTTGTTTGTGTATTTAAATCTGCTAGTCCGTCTAACACCCCCCCCCCAGATTGACAATGCTGCTGTCTGCTGTGCCTCCTGTGCTCCTTCATCCAGAGTGGGGGCGCTCTAATACAGGAGGGGTGTTACCGGCTTCATCCAGAGTGGGGGCGCTCTAATACAGGAGGGGTGTTACCGGCTTCATCCAGAGTGGGGGCGCTCTAATACAGGAGGGGTGTTACCGGCTTCATCCAGAGTGGGGGCGCTCTAATACAGGAGGGGTGTTACCGGCTTCATCCAGAGCGGGGGCGCTCTAATACAGGAGGCGCGTTACCGGCTTCATCCAGAGTGGGGGCGCTCTAATACAGGAGGCGCGTTACCGGCTTCATCCAGAGTGGGGGCGCTCTAATACAAGAGGTGCGTTACCGGCTTCGTCCAGAGTGGGGGCGCTTTAATACAGGAGGGGCGTTACCGGCTTCATCCAGAGAGTGGGGGCGCTCTAATACAGAAGGTGCGTTACCGGCTTCGTCCAGAGTGGGGGCGCTCTAATGCAGGAGGCGCGTTACCGGCTTCATCCAGAGTGGGGTGGGCGCTCTAATACAGGAGGGGTGTTACCGGCTTCATCCAGAGTGGGGGCGCTCTAATACAGGAGGGGTGTTACCGGCTTCATCCAGAGTGGGGGCGCTCTAATACAGGAGGGGTGTTACCGGCTTCATCCAGAGTGGGGGCGCTCTAATACAGAAGGTGCGTTACCGGCTTCGTCCAGAGTGGGGGCGCTTTAATACAGGAGGTGCGTTACCGGCTTCATCCAGAGTGGGGGCGCTCTAATACAGGAGGGGCATTACCGGCTTCATCCAGAGTGGGGGCGCTCTAATACAGGAGGGGCGTTACCGGCTTCATCCAGAGTGGGGGCGCTCTAATGCAGGAGGTGTGTTACCGGCTTCATCCAGAGTGGGGGCGCTCTAATACAGGAGGGGTGTTACCGGCTTCATCCAGAGTGGGGGCGCTCTAGTGCCGGAGGTGTGTTACCGGCTTCATCCAGAGTGGGGGCGCTCTAATACAGGAGGCGCGTTACCGGCTTCATCCAGAGTGGGGGCGCTCTAATACAGGAGGGGCGTTACCGGCTTCATCCAGAGTGGGGGCGCTCTAATACAGAAGGTGCGTTACCGGCTTCGTCCAGAGTGGGGGCGCTCTAATACAGGAGGTGTGTTACCAGCTTCATCCAGAGTGGGGGCGCTCTAATACAGGAGGTGTGTTACCAGCTTCATCCAGAGTGGGGGCGCTCTAGTGCCGGAGGTGTGTTACCGGCTTCATCCAGAGTGGGGGTGCTCTAATACAGGAGGCGCGTTACCGGCTTCATCCAGAGTGGGGGGCGCTCTAATACAGGAGGGGCGTTACCGGCTTCATCCAGAGTGGGGGCGCTCTAATACAGAAGGTGCGTTACCGGCTTCGTCCAGAGTGGGGGCGCTTTAATACAGGAGGTGCGTTACTGGCTTCATCCAGAGTGGGGGCGCTCTAATACAGGAGGGGCGTTACCGGCTTCATCCAGAGTGGGGCGCTCTAATACAGGAGGGGTGTTACCGGCTTCATCCAGAGTAGGGGCGCTCTAATACAAGAGGGGTGTTACCGGCTTCATCCAGAGTGGGGGCGCTGTAGTGCAGGAGGGGTGAAACAGAGGGGGAAAAAAACCTTAAAAAAGAATACAAATGCGGCCGCCACACCTAATGACCGGTAAGCTGCAGTAAAGGAAGTTTCCTGCCGCTGTCATATACCAGCCAATCCCTGCGCAGTACGGGGACTTTTTACGTCTCGAGGATCGGGGGGGGGGGGGGGGGGGGTCTGTCATTTCCTTTTAATGGGTTTCATTCTTTTTTTTTTGCTCTCATGGACGCCCTCCCGTCTTTTTTTTTTTTTTGGTAGATTTAACCCCACGACTGCCAGGAGGACTCCTTCCCCAGGCGGCGGGTTAAGAAAACGAAGCGCCCCCATCGCCTCCTCGGAAAGCCAACAGGAACAAAGAGCCTATAGAAAGTCGTCCAGACTGAGGCCCTCCAGCTCAATTAGTTAGGCACACACAGCCACAAGAATAGGGAAGGCATGCAAAAAAAAAACCAAAACTTCGCTTTCAGGCCCCCGGCTGGCCGCAAAGGACACGGAAGAAGAAAAGATCGCGCTCCGCCGCTTTCGCGGGGTGTCATAACAAGCGCAGAATGTCTCATTGTTACATGATTGGAGCTAAGAGCTCGCCGGAGGGGTTGGGACAGGATCTGACATCGCATACGCCGGAGGTGTGTGGGGGGGGGGTTCTATGTTAGTGGGGACTCGCCTGCTTGTGTCCTACAAGTCTCAGCATTCACAAGCATGAAAGAGGCCATGTAAGATTGGGGGGGGGGGCAACAACTGGGGCCCGGGACATGGGGTGCCTTGAGTGCAGCTCGGCACGACGGGCGACCGTCTAGGTGGCGTTTTATCGTCTGCTGTCGTTCTAATCCAATCTGGAGCAAGGGTGGAATGACAACTCATGGGGCCCCCTACTAACCCCGGGCCCTCCAATAGGGGATCATGGAGCCCCTGTGTCCTTGCCCAAACTCAAAAAAGCCTATGAAAAAGGTACCAGGGGCATCTCATGGGGCCCCCTACTGACCCCGGGCCCTCCAATAGGGGATCATGGAGCCCCTGTGTCCTTGCCCAAACCTAAAAAAGCCTATGAAAAAGGTACCAGGGGCATCTCATGGGGCCCCCAACTGACCCCGGGTCCTCCAATAGGGGATCATGGGGCCCCTGTGTCCTTGGCCAAACTCAAAAAAAGCCTATGAAAAAGGTACCAGGGGCATCTCATGGGGCCCCCTACTGACCCTGGGCACTCCAATAGGGGATCATGGGGCCCCTGTGCCCTTGCCCAAACTCAAAAAAGCCTATGAAAAAAGGTACCAGGGGCATCTCATGGGGCCCCCTACTGACCCCGGGCCCTCCAATAGGGGATCATGGGGCCCCTGTGTCCTTGCCCAAACTCAAAAAAAGCCTATGAAAAAGGTACCAGGGGCATCTCATGGGGCCCCGTACTGACCCTGGGCCCTCCAATAGGGGATCATGGAGCCCCTGTGTCCTTGCCCAAACTCAAAAAAGCCTATGAAAAAGGTACCAGGGGCATCTCATGGGGCCCCCTACTGACCCCGGGTCCTCCAATAGGGGATCATGGGGCCCCTGTGTCCTTGGCCAAACTCAAAAAAAGCCTATGAAAAAGGTACCAGGGGCATCTCATGGGGCCCCCTACTGACCCCGGGCCCTCCAATAGGGGATCATGGGGCCCCTGTGTCCTTGGCCAAACTCAAAAAAAGCCTATGAAAAAGGTACCAGGGGCATCTCATGGGGCCCCCTACTGACCCCGGGCCCTCCAATAGGGGATCATGGGGCCCCTGTGTCCTTGCCCAAACTCAAAAAAAGCCTATGAAAAAGGTACCAGGGGCATCTCATGGGGCCCCCTACTAACCCCGGGCCCTCCTATAGGGGATCATGGGGCCCCTGTGTCCTTGCCCAAACTCAAAAAAGCCTATGAAAAAGGTACCAGGGGCATCTCATGGGGCCCCCTACTGACCTCAGGCCCTCCAATAGGGGATCATGGGGCCCCTGTGTCCTTGCCCAAACTCAAAAAAGCCTATGAAAAAGGTACCAGGGGCATCTCATGGGGCTCCCTACTGACCCCGGGCCCTCCAATAGGGGATCATGGGGCCCCTGTGTCCTTGCCCAAACTCAAAAAAGCCTATGGAAAAGGTACCAGGGGCATCTCATGGGGCCCCCTACTGACCCCGGGCCCGAGTTTCCAAATGGTCAGTCCGCCCCTGATCTGGAGGCAGCTGAAAGTAGAACTCCAATCTGAGCTTTGGCGTGTTAACGTCGTTTTAATCTCTTTCGGATCTGCAGCTTTCATAGAAATAGTGGGTCCTGCCAAAAAAGCCGTTTTCAAGGCCACTTCCTGTTATGTGGTGACAACGCCGTATCCCTTTCTCTCAGTTGTGCTTCTGTGTTGTCACACAAGCTTCCAAAGGAGACTTTCCACAGGGGTGTATTTACCACAAGGCAAACAAGGCATTTGCCTAGGGCGGCAGTTTTCAGGGGGGCGGCGACGCCCCATGAAAGAAGGGATGGAAGAAGGGACACACGCAGCATGGGGACCAGGTTGGATCTGACAGAGGCTGCAGGCTGCTTGATGGTGTATGCAGAGCCTGACTCTTGTTCCCGAGGATGTCCGGAGCTGTGAAGGTGAGTATCTCTTCCAGGGGTGGGGTTGGGGGGGGTTTCCAGTGTATGAGGGGCGGTGTTAGTGGAATGCTCTCCCGGGTGGGGGGGGCTGGGGTGTTGTTGGTCAATGTCAGGCTCTCTTCGTGGGGGAGGGAGGTGTTGGTTGGTGTCAGGATCTCTCCGTGGGGGGCAATTTTTGTGTTGCCTAGGGCAGCACGAAGCCTAAATACACCGCTGACGGTCCATCAGGAAACGTTCTACGACCATAGATGGAGGTCACGTAGACAGGAAGTGGATGCAAAGAGGCCAGATATCCACAGCACTGAGATGTAACAAAGGATGAAAAAAAGGGAAAATATTGGTCTTCGTAAATGAAATGTCATTGGGTGGTCCCAAGATAGGAAATATCTCAGTTTCCTTTCCTAGCTTTCTGCAATTCTATTGGTTGGATCTCTGTGATGAGTTCCTGGGTTCCCACCATCCTTGTTTTTGTTTATTTTTAATGTTGGAGAATGGCAGAAGGAATGGGAGGATCCGTATCTAGAGGGAGGACAGGAGAAGATATGAGAAGCACTACTGGAAGGTCTAGCTGTTGGAGATTCCAATATATGAGACACCATAGGCTGGTTCTTCTCATTAGGCTCCATCCATGGCTTTTTGGGTCAGCTGACCTCTTTCACAAAAAATGTTAGCAAGCTACAGAGGTCAGGTAGCCTCTGACCCGTCCCATGACCAGTGCCAATACATTAGTCCCATTGACCTCAATGAATGAAAGTGACCATCCAAATCTCCAAGGAGGACAGGAGAAGATATGAGAAGTGCTCACTGTTGGAGATTTCAAGGTATAAGAAACCATAGGCTGGTTCTTCTCACTAGGCTCCATCCATGGCTTTTTGGGTCAGCTGACCTCTTTCACAAAAAGTTTTAGCAAGCTACAGAGGTCAGGTAGCCTTGGACCAGTCCAATGACCAGCGCCAATACATTATTCCCATTGACCTCAACGAATGAAAGTGACCATCCAAATCTCCAAGGAGGACAGGAGAAGATATGAGAAGTGCTCCTGGAAGGTCTCACTGTTGGAGATTTCAAGGTATAAGAAACCATAGGCTGGTTCTTCTCACTAGGCTCCATCCATGGCTTTTTGGGTCAGCTGACCTCTTTCACAAAAAATGTTAGCAAACTACAGAGATCAGGTAGCCTCTGACCCGTCCAATGACCAGTGCCAATACATTAGTCCCATTGGCCTCAACAAATGAATGTGAACATCCAAATCTCCAAGAAGGACAGGAGAAGATATGGAAGGTCTTGCTCTTGGAGATTCAAAGGTATAAGAAACAATAGGCTGGTTCTAATCACTAGGCTCCGTCCATGGCTTTTTGTGTCAACTGATCTTTTTTTACATAAAATGTTAGCAAGCTACAGAGGTCAGGTAGCCTCTGACCCGTCCCATGACCAGTGCCAATACATTAGTCCCATCGACCTCAATGAATGAATGTGAACATCCAAATCTCCAAGGAGGACAGGAGAAGATATGAGAAGTGCTACTGGAAGGTATTGCTGTTGGAGATTCCAGGATATTAGAAACCATAGGCTGACTTATCTCACTACGCTCCATCCATGGCTTTTTCGGACAGTTGACCTCTTTCACAAAAAATGTTAGCAAACTACAGAGGTCAGGTAGCCTCTGACCCATCCCATGACCAGTGCCAATAGATTAGTCCCATTGACCTCAACAAATGAAATTGACCATCCAAATCTCCAAGGAGGACAGGAGAAGATATGAGAAGTGCTACTGGAAGGTCTCACTGTTGGAGATTCCAGGATATTAGAAACCATAGGCTGGCTTATCTCAGTAGGCTCCATCCATGGCTTTTTTGGGTCAACTGGCCTCTTTCACAAAAAATGTTAGCAAGCTACAGAGGTCAGGTAGCCTCTGACCCATCCCATGACCAGCGCCAATACATTAGTCCCATTGACCTCAATGAATGAAAGTGACCATCCAAATCTCCAAGGAGGACAGGAGAAGATATGAGAAGTGCTACTGGAAGGTCTCGCTGTTGGAGATTCCAGGATATTAGAAACCATAGGCTGACTTATCTCACTACGCTCCATCCATGGCTTTTTCGGACAGTTGACCTCTTTCACAAAAAATGTTAGCAAGCTACAGAGGTCAGGTAGCCTCTGATCAGTCCCATGACCAATGCCAATACATTAGTCCCATTGGCCTCAACAAATGAATGTGAACATCCAAATCTCCAAGGAGGACAGGAGAAGATATGAGAAGTGCTACTGGAAGGTCTCGATGTTGGAGATTCCAAGGTATAAGAAACCATAGGCTAGCTTATCTCACTACGCTCTATCTAGCTTTTTTGGGTCAGCTGACCTCTTTCACAAAAAAAGGTTAACAATCTACAGGAATTTGTTATTTGATGTTCTGAACATTCAGGAGTTGAGAGACAGTGTTTGAGGTCAGACAGTTGACAAGCCATCAACTATAAGACTTCAGGTAGCCTCCGAACAGCCCCCTGACCAGTGCCAATTCATTAGTCTTATTGGCCTCAACAGATGAATGGGAACATCCAAATCTCCAAAGGAGGACAGGAGAAGATACGAGAATGAGAACCGGAAGATCTCACTGTTGGAGCATCCAAGACTTCAGGTGGCCTCTGACCATTCCCATGACCAGTCCCATTTTTATCTGTTTATTTTTACTTTTGAGCATGGTGCGGCATGCAAAGACACCAAAGTGAACCAAGAAAGTGCATGTGAACACACACACAAAAAAGTGCACAAGGATGTGTCATGTCATTCAGGAGTTCGGAGACAGTGTTTGAGGTCGTACAGTTGACAAGGCATCAACTATAAAAACATCAGGTAGCCTTGGACCAGTCCCATGATCAGTGCCAATGCATTAGTCTCATTGTACACAACAGAAGAATGGGAACACCGAACACCCAAATCTCCAAGGAGGACAGGAGAAGATGTGAATTATAACTGGAAGATCTCATTGTTGGAGCATCCAAGATACAAGAAACCATAGGTTGACTCCTCTCACTAGGCTCCATCCATAACTTTTTGGGCCAAATGACCTTTTTTGCTTAAAATGTTAACAAGCTACAAAGATGTTATTTGATATTTTATTCGGAGACATTGTTTGAGGTCAGACAGTTGACAAGGCATCAACTATAAGACTTCAGGTAGTTTCTGACCAGTCCCATGACTGGTGCCAATGCATTTGTCCCATTGGCCACAATAAATGAATGGGAGCATCCAAATCTCCAAGGGGAAGATACACAAATTATAACTGGAAGATCTCGCTGTTGGAGATTCCAAGATATAAGAAACCATAGACTGACTCATCTCTCCGGGCTTCATCCGTAACTTTGTGGATCAACTAACCATTTTCACAAAAAAAATATAAAAAAAACTACATGCTATTTTGAACACTCAGGAGTTTGGAGACAGTGTTCGAGGTCAGACAGTTGACAAGCCATCAACTATAAAACTTCAGGTAGCCTCTGAACAGCCCCCTGACCAGTGCCAATTCATTAGTCTTATTGGCCTCAACAGATGAATGGGAACATCCAAATCTCCAAGGAGGACAGGAGAAGATACGATAATTAGAACCGGAAGATCTCACTGTTGGAGCATCCGAGACAGAAAAGACCATAGAATGACTTACCTCACTAAGCTCCATCCATGACTATTTGGGTCAACTAACCATTTTCACAAAAAATGTTAACAAGATACAGATACGTGTTATATGATACTATTTTGAGCACTCAGAAGTTCGGAGACAGTGTTTGGGGTCAGACAATTGACAAGGCATCAACTATAAGACTTCAGGTATCCTCTGACCAGTGCCAATGCATTACTCCCATTGGCCTCAACAAATTAATCGGAACATCCAAATCTCCAAGGAGGACAGAAGAAGATATGCAAATTATACCTGGAAGATCTCATTGTTGGAGCATCCAAGATACGAAACTTACCTCACTATCCATGACTATTTGGGTCAACTAACCATTTTCACAAAAAATGTTAACAAAATACAGATATTTGTTATTTGATACTATTTTGAGCACTCAGGAGTTCGGAGACAGTGTTTGAGGTCAGACAATTGAGAAGGCATCAACTATAAGACTTCATGTAGCTTCTGACCAGTCCCATAGCTAGTGCCAATGCATTAGTCCCATTGTACTCAACAGATGAATGGGAACATCCAAGTCTCGAAGGAAGACAGGAGAAGATATGTGAATTATAACTGGAAGTTCTCACTGTTGGAGCATCCAAGATATAAGAAATCATAGGTTGACTCCTCTCACTAGGCTCCATCCATATATTTTTGGGTCAATCTACGAATATCTGTTATTTGATATTATTTTGACCACTCAGGAGTTCCGAGACAGCGTTTGAGGCCAGGCAGTTGACAAGAAATCAACTTTAAGACTGCAGGTGGCCTCTGACCAGTCTCTTTATTAGTGTCAATGCATTAGTCCCATTGTACTCAACAGATGAAAGGGACATCCAAGTCTCCAAGGAGGACAGAAGATACACGAATGATGACTAGAAGATCTCGCTGTTGGAGCATCCAAGACATAGGAAACCATAGGTTGACTCCTCTCACTTGGCACCATCCATAACTTTTGGGTCAATTGACATTTTTTTGCATAAAATGTTATCCAAGTACAGAGTTCTGTTATTAGATATTATTTTGAACACTCAGGAGTTCAGAGACAGTGTGTGAGGTCAGACAGTTGACAAGGCAGCAACTGTAAGACTTCATGTAGCTTCTGACCAGTCCCATGACTAGTGCCAATGCATTAGTCCCATTGTACTCAACAGATGAATGGGAACATCCAAGTCTCCAAGGAAGACAGGAGAAGATATGTGAATTATAACTGGAAGTTCTCACTGTTGGAGCATCCAAGATATAAGAAATCATAGGTTGACTCCTCTCACTAGGCTCCATCCATATATTTTTGGGTCAATCTACGAATATCTGTTATTTGATATTATTTTGACCACTCAGGAGTTCCGAGACAGCGTTTGAGGCCAGGCAGTTGACAAGAAATCAACTTTAAGACTGCAGGTGGCCTCTGACCAGTCTCTTTATTAGTGTCAATGCATTAGTCCCATTGTACTCAACAGATGAAAAGGACATCCAAGTCTCCAAGGATGACAGGAGAAGATACACGAATGATGACTAGAAGATCTCGCTGTTGGAGCATCCAAGACATAGGAAACCATAGGTTGACTCCTCTCACTTGGCACGATCCATAACTTTTGGGTCAATTGACATTTTTTTGCATAAAATGTTATCCAAGTACAGAGTTCTGTTATTTGATATTATTTTGAACACTCAGGAGTTCAGAGACAGTGTGTGAGGTCAGACAGTTGACAAGGCAGCAACTGTAAGACTTCAGGTGGCCTCTGACCATTCTCATGACCAGTCCCAATTTTTTTTTTTTTCACTAATTTTTGCTTTCGAGCATGGTACAGTGCACAAAAACAAAAAAAAACAAAAGTGAACCATGAAAGTGAACAAAAAGTGCATATGTGTCATGTTCACCTCCCAAAGAGAAAGGACCCCTCCCTGGCCCCCCAGGAGATAAGGCTCCTGACAAGAGCAGGGCATATTCAAGTCCACCTAGCCAAAAGGCCCAGTGGACCCCAGTTCTTATGATCAGACCGAACAAAGATTACTGAATGGGGGGGCTCTCCCGAAGAAAGAATCCCCAAGGCAGGAAGGAACCTGATGGCCACACACTCTCCCCCTAGACTTCAGGGTAGGCATGAAGACCCACACCCTACCATCCTGTGAGTGAAAGGAAAACATAAAATGAAGTGAACCCCATGTAGAGAGTGCACAATTAAAAAAAAAATTAAAAAGTGCCAATGTGAACACAATTGCTAGGCCTCGTGGCCTAGTAACAAGTTCCCTGATCTCGATGCAATCAAGTGGTGCTGTGGCCTAATGCTCGTTCTCATAGTGAGGTCTCAAACCCACCTCTCACCACTCCCAGGGGACACTTAAGACCTCTGCTTTCCAGACCCCTGGCCAGACTAAGTAGGACCATTTAAACCAGGAGGCACTGGGCTCCTCTGAATCCTCCTAACTAGGGAAGTACTACCGACCCCCAATGTATCTAGAGGGTGCTTAGTTTGGGTTCCTTCATAGGAAGAATATACTTCAGGGCTCCCATCATACCAGCAAGGATACTATACAGCCATCCCAGCCAAAAAGCCAGAATGAAGGTGGAGCAAACACTGATAAGATACTACACTTGATCTTAGCTTTCCAGACCCCTGGCCAGACCAGGTAGGACCATTTAAACCAGGAGGCACTGGGCTCCTCTGAATCCTCCTACCTATGGAAGTACTACCGACTCCCAACGTATCTAGAGGGTGCTTAGTTTGGGTTCCTTCATATGAAGAATATACTTCAGGGCTCCCATCATACCAGCAGGGATACTATACAGCCAGCCATCCCAGCCAAAAAGCCAGAATGAAGGTGGAGCAAACACTGATAAGATACTACACGTGATCTTAGCCGAAAGGCCAAGAAGCGATGATCAGTGCCAGTGCATTAGTCCCATTGGACTCAACGAATAAGGAAGTCAGTGTTCAGGCCGAGCCTCGGGTCGGCACCAGCAGTTGAATGTCAGTTCCTTTGGCAGAGACCATGAGATGGTGGTAAATTCAACATTTTAGGCCTGGTTCTGCTTTAAGTGGCAACTAATGAGCGATCACATAACAAATTCCAAGATACTAGAGTCTTCTAAGTTGGGTCGTAGACTATGGGTGGTACACATAGAGGCGCCATGTTTGATGTCACTACTGTGCTTTCGCTGCAATTGTGAAGTTTGCCTAAAAGATAAAGCAATTAGCATCCCCAATCACCAACAGACATCGTAAACATAGAAAGGAGAATACCAGTAATGGCTTCCTCAATCAAGTCCCATCGTGACCATCTTCCTTGACTTTTCATCAAGAACCGACCTTTCTTGAAGAGAAAATCAGGGATTATTGATTTATCCTGCTAAAAGTTCCGTTATCTAATCAATACCTGTTAGCCGTGTCCAGACGATACCTGCCAGGTCTACTGTTCCTGTGAATTGACCTATTTGTCCTTCACTGATTGCCCCATTAAGGGGACATGTCGTTGCGAGGTCTTAAAGCTGGAGACGGCTCTAAATGAAAGGGATGCCAGGTTTGACAATATATGAGAATAAAAAGAAAAAGCCAGGGGAAAGGGACCCACTCGCATAGGGGAACCAATGAGGACAATCCGCAACTTGAAAAGAAAACCAAATTTATTGCAAAATCAAAAGTTAAAAATGAAGGAAAAACTCATATACAACAAAAATGTCTGACGCCTCCACCACCAACAGAAAGATAAAACAAGAGACAACGTGGTCAAGAAAAAGGAATTCATCTTATCTCCACGGCATAACATCATATTTGGCCTATCACCACATTAATCTATACAGGTGAAACTCGAAAAATTAGAATATCGTGCAAAAGTTCATTTATTTCAGTGCAGCAACTTAAAAGGTGAAACTAATATATGAGAGACTCATTACATGCAAAGCAAGATAGTTCAAGCCGTGATTTGTCATCATTGTGATGATTATGGCTTACAGCTCATGAAAACCCCAAATCCACAATCAGAAATCTCAGAAAATCTCAGAAAATGAGAATATTACACACGGATTGTACATAGAACAATATCAGACCTCTGAAAAGTAGAAGCTGCATATGTACTCAGTACTTGGTTTGGGCCCCTTTTGCAGCAATTACTGCCTCAATGCGGCGTGGCATGGAAGCTATCAGCCTGTGGCACTGCTGAGGTGTTATGGAAGACCAGGATGCTTCAATAGCGGCCTTCAGCTCTTCTGCATTGTTCAGTCTCATGTCTCTCATCTTTCTCTTGGCAATGCCCCATAGATTCTCTATGGGATTCAGGTCAGGCGAGTTTGCTGGCCAAACAAGCACAGTAATCCCATGGTCATTGAACCAGGTTTTGGTGCTTTTAGCAGTGTGGGCGGTGCCAAGTCCTGCTGGAAAATGAAGTCAGCATCCCCATAAAGCTCGTCTGCGGAAGGAAGCATGAAGTGCTCCAAAATCTCCTGGTAGACGGCTGTGTTGACCCTGGACTTAATGAAGCACAGTGGACCAACACCAGCAGATGACATGGCTCCCCAAATCAACACAGACTGTGGAAACTTCACACTGGACTTCAAGCATCTTGCAGTGTGTGCCTCTCCATTCTTCCTCCATACTCGGGGTCCTTGTGCCTCTCCGTTCTTCCTCCATACTCGGGGTCCATAGGCCTCTCCATTCTTCCTCCGTACTCGGGGTCCTTGGGCCTCTCCATTCTTCCTCCATACTCGGGGTCCTTGTGCCTCTCCATTCTTCCTCCGTACTCGGGGTCCTTGGGCCTCTCCATTCTTCCTCCATACTCGGGGTCCTTGGGCCTCTCCATTCTTCATCCATACTCGGGGTCCTTGGGCCTCTCTATTCTTCCTCCATACTCGGGGTCCTTGGGCCTCTCCATTCTTCCTCCATACTCGGGGTCCTTGGGCCTCTCCATTCTTCCTCCATACTCGGGGTCCTTGGGCCTCTCCATTCTTCCTCCATACTCGGGGTCCTTGGGCCTCTCCATTCTTCCTACATACTCGGGGTCCTTGGGCCTCTCCATTCTTCCTCCATACTCGGGGTCCTTGTGCCTCTCCATTCTTCCTTCATACTCGGGGTCCTTGGGCCTCTCCATTCTTCCTCCATACTCGGGGTCCTTGTGCCCCTCCATTCTTCCTCCATACTCAGGGTCCTTGGGCATCTCCATTCTTCCTCCATACTCGGGGTCCTTGGGCCTCTCCATTCTTCCTCCATACTCGGGGTCCTTGGGCCTCTCCATTCTTCTTCCATACTCGGGGTCCTTGGTTTCCAAATGAGATGCAAAACTTGCTCTCATCAGAAAAGAGGACTTTGGACCACTGAGCAACAGACCAGGTCTGTTTTTCTTTAGCCCAGGTAAGACGCTTCTGACGTTGTTTGCTGTTCAGGAGCGGCTTGTCAAGAGGAATACGACATTTGAAGCCCATGTCCAGGATCAGTCTGTGTGTGGTTGCTCTTGATGCACTGACTCCAGCCTCAGTCCACTCCTTGTAAAAGTCTCCAACACTTTTGAATGGCCTTTTCCTGACAATCCTCTCCAGGCTGCGGTCATCCCTGCTGCTTGTGCACCTTTTTCTTCCACACTTTTCCCTTCCACATAACTTTCTATTAATGTGCTTTGATACAGCACTTTGGGAACATCCAACTTCTTTTGCAATTACCTTTTGAGGCTTTCCCTCCTTATGGAGGGTGTCAATGATGGTGTCATGTCAGCAGTCTTTCCCATGATTGTGATTCCTACTGAACCAGACTGAGAGACCATTTAAAGGCTCAGGAACCCTTTGCAGGTGTTATGGCTGAATTATCTGATTAGAGTGGGACACTTTGAGCCGAGAATATTCCACCTTTTCACAATATTCTCATTTTCTGAGATTGTGGATTTGGAGTTTTCATGAGCTGTAAGCCATAATCATCACAATGATGACAAATCACGGCTTGAACTATCTTGCTTTGCATGTAATGAGTCTATCTCATATATTAGTTTCACCTTTTAAGTTGCTGCACTGAAATAAATTAACTTTTGCTCCATATTCTAATTTTTTCGAGTTTCACCTGTATATACTAGCCAGCCTATTTCCATGGTTTGCTTGATTGTTTGATTAATTTGCATTACCAATCTACATTATTTCTTGCTAAATTTATCTTTCTTGTGTTTATGCATTATTTTAGATTTTTTTACATGTTGTATGTATCCACCAGAGGTATTCCATTCTGTCCCTATTGGTCTACAGGTATACCATTTGAGGTGCCAGGACTTCGGAGCACAGGCTGTCCTTTTTCTTGACCACGTTGTCTCTTGTTTTATCCTTCTGTTGGTGGTGGAGGTGTCAGACCAGGGGCGGAATAGGGAATCGTGGGGCCCCTGTGTCCTTGCCCAAACTCAAAAAAGCCTATGAAAAAGGTACCAGGGGCATCTCATGGGGCCCCCTACTGACCCCGGGCCCTCGGGCAGTGCCCAAGTTTCCAAATGGTCAGTCCGCCCCTGTGTCAGACAATTTAGTTGTATATGAGTTTTTTCTTAATTTTTCATTTTTGATTTTGCTATAAATTTGGTTTTCTTTTCAAGCTGAAGATTGTCCTGATTGGAGCCCCTATGCCAGGGGGTCCCTTTCCCCTGGTTTTTTCTTTTTCTTTTTGAGTATGCTAATTGGTTCCGAGGACACCACCTTTTTTGTTTTTCAATCGGTGAGTCGGCTGAATTTACTTAATTGGAATTTTGGAGTTATCCGAATTTTCGGGATTCCATCTCTATAGATGGTATTTTTATACATTTTTTTGGGCATCCTGGCTTTTTAACCAATTTTGCTGTATTGACAATATATGAGTCAGCATCGAGGCGAAGGACAATTCAGGTAGAATTTTCACAAAGGATATTGTAAATCTTTCAGAATTTAACCTATTTTGAATTGGGGATACCCAGGCCAAGAAATGACAAGCCCAGGGGCGGGCTGACCATTTGGAAACTCAGGCACTGCCCGAAGGCCCGGGGTCAGTAGGGGGCCCCATGAGATGCCCCTGGTACCTTTTCCATAGGCTTTTTTGAGTTTGGGCAAGGACACAGGGGCCCCATGATCCCCTATTGCCTGGGGGCCCCATGAGTTGTCAGTCCGCCCCTGGACAAGCCTACAGATTTGTGAAGACCACAGTTAAAAAGTTGCCTATACTTTGTTGCAGAAACATTTCTAAATTTGTTTTTGGACAGAGAGACAAGGGTGACTGTCTCTTTTGATTGGATCAAAAGAATGGAGTGCCACACCGAAATGCTGAAATCCACAAAAAGGGGGGTTTGTGCCAAACATGCAGTAAACATCATATCCAACGCATTCTGGAGGCCTCACGCCGCACCCTTCATCAGGACAAGGTAGAGGATGTTAACCTATAAAGTCATCCTTTGTTTTCTTCTGATCTTCCACCACAAATCTTACCAAGGCCAGGTTGGAGCACATACTGTATATCAAACTTCAGAGTTCCATACCATAACGGGTTACATCAGCTGACTCCAAACTCTCCCCTGATTACATGTCGCTTTGCCTACCATGGTGGCATGTGATCAAGGGCAGGGGCGTACTTAGCATTTGGAAACTCGGGGACTGCCTGAGGGCCCGGGGTCAGTAGGGGGCCCCATGAGATGCCCCTGGTACCTTTTTCATAGGCTTTTTTGAGTTTGGGCAAGGGCACAGGGGCCCCATGATCCCCTATTGGAGTGCCCAGGGTCAGTAGGGGGCCCCATGAGATGCCCCTGGTACCTTTTTCATAGGCTTTTTTTGAGTTTGGCCAAGGACACAGGGGCCCCATGATCCCCTATTGGAGGACCCGGGGTCAGTTGGGGGCCCCATGAGATGCCCCTGGTACCTTTTTCATAGGCTTTTTTGAGTTTGGGCAAGGGCACAGGGGCCCCATGATCCCCTATTGGAGTGCCCAGGGTCAGTAGGGGCCCCATGAGATGCCCCTGGTACCTTTTTCATAGGCTTTTTTTGAGTTTGGCCAAGGACACAGGGGCCCCATGATCCCCTATTGGAGGACCCGGGGTCAGTTGGGGGCCCCATGAGATGCCCCTGGTACCTTTTTCATAGGCTTTTTTAGGTTTGGGCAAGGACACAGGGGCTCCATGATCCCCTATTGGAGGGCCCGGGGTCAGTACGGGGCCCCATGAGATGCCCCTGGTACCTTTTTCATAGGCTTTTTTGAGTTTGGGCAAGGACACAGGGGCCCCATGATCCCCTATTGCCCGGGGGCCCCATAAGTTGTCAGTCCGCCCCTGATCAAGGGAGAGGTTTTTTTAATACAAATTATAGAAGTACCTGAATTTCGACACGGTATCAGCTTCTTGCAGTCTACGCACTCTCTGTACAGCAGAGCTCAGAAAGGGAGAAGCAGCAGAAGGATCCATTCAGGTGTGCTGCAGACCACAGATCAGGGGCGGACTGACAACTCATGGGGCCCCCGGGCAATAGGGGATCATGGGGCCCCTGTGTCCTTGCCCAAACTCAAAAAAGCCTATGATAAAGGTACCAGGGGCATCTCATGGGGCCCCCTACTGACCCCGGGCCCTCGGGCAGTGCCCGAGTTTCCAAATGGTCAGTCCTCCCCTGTTGACCTCATATCTATACCAATCAAAAAGGAATCATTGGTTGAGTCCATAAGTTTGAAATTGGCAGCTCTCCAGAAAACGGGGGTCAGTCCGCCCCTGCCACAGATCATGCACATAGCAAGAGAGAACAAGAGGCAAGCAGTGTAAAAACCTGTATTTTAGCATCTTGTACAGCAGAGCCCAGACAGGGAGAGGGAGAAGCAGTACAAGGGACCAATCAGTTGCGTTATAGGGCTCATGTGCTAACCGAGAGAAGGGTGACAGAGGGGTTAACCCATCAGTCTACTGCTTCTCCTTTCACTGTCCTATCACAGGCTGGGTTGGGAAGAAAGGAATATGGGGACCTGCAAGAGAAAGTGAAACTGCAGCAAAGAAAGATCAGGACTGTGCTGTGTGGCAGAGCTTTGTCAATCTCAGGTTTGGATGGACAGGAATACAAATCCCCCATGTATGATTTTTATCTCTCTGTGTATTTAGCTATCTGCCTGGAGTTTCCCTCTAAGGAATAGAGAAAGATTTGTCCAGATCAGTTTGATTTTTCATTGCATTTGCTAAAAAAAAGATGTGTTTCAAAGCTCCAAGGGGCCCCCTTCATATATATATATATATATATATATATATATATATATATATATATATATATATATATATATATATATATATATATACATAAATAGATCACCAAAATTATTAGTTAAAATAATTATATACCCTTTGGAAACATTAATTAAAACATCAGATATTATCAGCAACTATTATAACAACATTGGTTGAAGATGGACTTTTATCTTTTTTTTTCAGCCAGACTAACTATGTAACTATATAACATTGATATTCCTTTATTAATACTTACTGATAGTATCTGAAGTTTTAACCAATGTTTCCAAAGGGTATCACATTATTTTAACGGCTAGTTTTTATGATCTATATTTTATAGCCCTGATGAAGCCTTGAAACATGTTGTTTTTTTTTTTTTAAATCAAATGCTATAACAATATTTCTGGATTGGCACTTTCCTCCTTACCTTTGTTGACTAATTTTTTGTGATCTATATCTTTTTTAATATATTCTATTTTCTTATTAATAATGCACAGTTGTGCATTTGTGATCTATATCTAATAGGCCTGATGAAGCCTTGGAGCCTTGAAACACGTTGTCATTTTTCCCAAATGTGCTGACAAACTAAATTGATCCGGGCGAACATTTTTGGATTGACACCTCCTTTTTCGTACCTTTTTTCCTGCCACTTTGACTTGGCAGGGATTAAGAGGAAGTCTTACCAAAGTCAGAGGGGATTCCACCTTTGACAAATAGTGTGTGGCAGATAGTACTGGTCCAATGGAAGAAGGATATCAGTACTTTTGGAATTAAAAAGAAACTAACAGTTAACCGCTTGCCGTCCGCCTGCTGTTTATAAACGGCAGGGCGGTGGCACTCCAGGGGCGGGTTGCCGTTCCTAAACGAAACCTGCCTTTTCTAGCTGTGCGCGCTCCCTGGGAGCGCGCAGCACCGCGATCCGGTGCCCGCTGTGTCCTCCGGACACAGTGAAACACTGATCGTCGGACGGGACCTCTGTACGAGGTCCTGATCATGTGATCACTGATTGGCAAATCAGTGATCACATGCAAAGTAGTAAGCAAGATGTCACTTGTGACATCATTGCTTACTACGTGTGAAATCTGTGAATGATCACAGAGGTCACATGGTACAAGGCTATTCACAACAGCCTTGTACCATGTGACAAGGTGTGACCAATCACAGCTCACACAGTATTTCTCAATGGCTGCAAGACTGCAGACAGAGAGAAAGAAAAATGATTGCTTTTACATCCTATATGGGTGTAAAAGCAATCACTGTAAAAAAAAAAAAAAAAAAAAAAATCTTCATCACCCCCCACAAGTAGTACAGTGTCACCATGGTGACACTGTACTGCTAGGGTGACAGTATGTAAAAAAAAAAAAAAAAAAAACATAAATAATAAAAAAATTAAATAAAAATTTAAAAAAAAAGTTTAAAAATTATAATTTTTGGTTATAAACTAATTTGGCTTATTTTTTTTTTTACTAAAAATATAACGGAACACATTTTGGTCAAGATTTATGATGAAAGATTATTTATTTGCCAAATTTTATAAGAGAAAAACACTTTTTTTCAAAATTTTTGGACTTTTTCATTGACATAGCAAAAAAAATAAAAATCCCAGCAGTAAATAAATACCACCGAAATAAAGCTTTATCTGTCTCAAAAAAATGGTAAAAAATTCATATCGGTGCAGTGTTGCATGACCGCGCAATTGTCATTCAAAGTGTGATAGCACTGAAAGCTGAAAATTGCCCTGGACAGGAAGGGGGTGAAAGTGTCCGGACAGGAAGTGGTTAAAACATCAGATACTATTGGCAACTATTATTATAACAACATTGGTTGAACTGGATGGACTTTTATCTTTTTTTCAGCCAGACTAACTATGTAACACTGATATTCCTTTATTAATACTTACTGATAGTATCTGAAATTTAAACCAATGTTTCCGAAGGGTATCAAATTACTTTAACGACTAGTTTTTGTGATCTATATTTTATAGCCCTGATGAAGGGAGCCCTTGGAAGCCTTGAAACATTTTTTTTTTTTTTTTTTAATAAAATGCTATGAGAATATTTCTGGATTGGCACTTTCCTCCTTACCTTTGTTGACTAATTTTTGGTGATCTATATCTTTTTTAATATATTCTTTATTTTCTTATTAATAATGCACAGTTGTTAATTTGTGATCTATATCTAATAGGCCTGATGAAGCCTTGGAACCTTGAAACACGTTGTCATTTTCCCCAAATGTGCTGGCAAACTAAATTGAGCCGGGCAAAAATTTCTGGATTGGCACCTTCTTTTTCGTATCTTTTTTTCTGCCACTTCGACTTGGCAGAAATTAAAAGGAAGTCTTACCAACGTGAAAGGGGATTCCACCTTTGACAACTAGTGTGTGGCAGATAGTGCTGGACCAATGGAAGAAGGATATCAGTCAGGGGCGGACTGATCATTTGAGCACTCGGGCACTGCTCGAGGGCCCCGGGTCAGTAGGGGGCCCCATGAGATGCCCCTGGTACCTTTCATAGGCTTTTTTGGGTGTGGTTTGAGTGTGAGCGAGGACACAGGGGAACCATGATCCCCTATTGCCCGGGGGCCCCATGAGTTGTCAGTCCGCCCCTGATATCAGTACTTTTGGAATTAAAGAGAAACTAACAGAAAAAGAACTAGTTGTGGACTCAACCAGAATAGGGTTGAGTCCACAACTAGTTCTTTTTCTGTTAGTTTTTCATTGGCTTGGTGTCTAGGGACTCCCAGAATACGTAATTTCATTTGATCGTATATACTTTTAGGTACCTTGAGTCCTCTTTTTGGAAGTTTTCCACTTTTGGAATTAAACCAGATAAGTCCTTTTTCAAAGGGACTGGCAAGCCATGAAAGTGCAGTATAGAAAGGACCTTGTTTGAGTTTTCGGCTGATACCTTTCCGATAGTCTCTAAGAGGACTTACAGTCAAACTTTGAGGTAAGTGCTCAGAAGTGCCCAGTACAAAAGTTTGTGACACTTCAGAAGTGTTAGACCAAATTTGTATTAAAAAGAGCATAAAGAGAAGCCAACGCATTTTGGGGGAGATGCCTCACATTTCTTCAGGGCTTTGAGATCTTCTTGCACCTGCATGGTTCCCATCAGTGGGGAGGCCTCTCCCCCGAAACACGTTGGATTCTCCTGATGCTTTTTGACAGTGCCGGAACAAGGTCATCTAGAGCCCAGGGTGAACATGCCAAATTGCGTGCCCCCAAGATGTATGAGCATTAGAACCCCCCCCACCCAGAAAAAAAAATGGAGCCCTAATCTGTATGCTTACCCAGTAAGCAAAAATGATTACCCCTCCTCCCAGTACAAATACGCCCCCCCCCGCTGAAATCCCCCCTTCAAGCACAAATTCCATCCAGCCAAAAAAATAATAATTTCCCCCTCCAAACACAAATCCTCTCTCTCCACCCTTTACAAACCCTTCCTGCCAGCACAAATCCCCCCAAATCCCCCCACCTAGCACAAATCCTCTTCCCCCATCTCCCCTCCCTATACAAATGCCCCCCGCAATCACACTTCCCCAAATTTTCCCCTCCTTGAGCAATTTTTACCCCATGCCACCTCCCAAATTCCCCCTCTGAGCGCAAATCCCTTCCTCCCAATCTCCTCAGTTTGCCCCCCCACCTCACATGATACCACAGTGTCCAGGGCAGCCGCCCCTCCTGCCAACCCCTTGTCCCAGCCCTGCTCTTTGGTAATACAAATTTGGACTAAGACTTCGGAAGTGTCATGAACTTTTGTATTGGGCTCTTCTAAACAATCACCCCAAAGTTTGGTATCTACTGTACGTCCACTTGGAGACTATCAGAAAGGTAACAGCCAAGGACCGAAACACGTTTCTAAAACTTCTGAAGCAGGGGCGGACTGACAAGTCATGGGGCCCCCCGGGCAATAGGGGATCATGGGGCCCCTGTGTCCTTGCCCAAACTCCAAAAAGCCTATGGAAAAGGTACCAGGGGCATCTCATGGGGCCCCCTACTGACCCTGGGCCCTCGGGCAGTGCCCGAGTTTCCAAATGGTCAGTCCGCCCCTGTTCTGAAGTATCATGAACCTTTGACAACTATCATTTTGGAAACATTTACCAAGTTTCTTTGCTGGCCATCTCCTCCCCTGACATAATTCCCCTATTTCCTGTTGCATTAGCTGGTGAAAAATATTTCTTTATTCTCAATAGGGAAAAAGAGAAAAAGAAAAACATTTTTTGAGAGCCCTGAGGTCCCGTGAACTGGTGACGGAGACAGCAAGCAATGGTGAAGTTCTCCTCACAGAAGATCAAACATTCCATCACTTTATCCAAATCCAAAAAAGAAAGACATATCTTTGCTGATGGCAATTGTGAAATGGTGAAGATATCCTGGCGCCAACATGGCAGCATACAACCACATGTATGCTGACATGGATTGGCTCCAGGAGAGGAAAATTACAGTAAGTATGTGCTACAATTTTTCCAATTCCTGGCAGCATACATATGATGGCATGCCACCATGGGTTGGTGCCAGGAGAGGAAAAATTACGGCAAGTATTTGCTACAATTTTTCCATTTCCTGGCAGCATACATATGATGGCATGCCACCATGGGTTGGCGCCAGGAGAGGAAAATTCCGGCAAGTATTTGCTACAATATTTTCATTTTTTATGTGCATTTAAGGTATTTTAGACATTTTATTTACCTGTAGATATCAAAAAGCTCTGAGACTGCTGCAGGGTGCCACCATCTTGGATTTGATGTCATCAGCCCCAGCAGATTCAAAACCGCCACTCAAGTGGCTCTCTATATTATTCCCCCTTGCTTCTTCCTCAGCTGCCGGGCCATAAAAGACAGTATTTAGACACTTCCAGAAGAGGAAAGGGCTATGAAAGGCAAGGAGGGAAGAGGTTGTGGTAGAGAATCGACCCTTCCTGGAGCAGTCAACTTCCAAAAAAGAAAGAAATCTGTTTGCTGATGGCAATTGTGAAATGGTGAAGATATCCTGGCACCAACATGGCAGCATACAACCACATGTATGCTGACATGGATTGGCTCCAGGAGAGAGAGGAAAATTACAGTAAGCATGTGCTACAATTTTTCCATTTCCTGGCAGCATACATATGATGGCATGCCACCATGGGTTGGCGCCAGGAGAGGAAAATTACAGCAAGTATTTGCTACAATTTTTCCATTTCCTGGCAGCATACATATGATGGCATGCCACCATGGGTTGGCGCCCGGAGAGGAAAATTACAGCAAGTATTTGCTACAATTTTTTCATTTTTTATGTTTATTTAAGGTATTTTAGACATTTTATTTACCTGTAGATATCAAAAAGCTCTGAGACTGCTGCAGGGTGCCACCATCTTGGATTTGATGTCATCAGCCCCACAGAGCAGGAGTACTTATTTTCAGAAACCCTGTGCCAGGATCCAGGCATCATACCAAGAGGTGGAAGATCCCCTGTTAACAGGCAGTTCCTTCCAGCCAACCCCTTTGAGGAAACCTCTGGTTACCTGGACCTTATTCATCTTACTGAGCCCTGTCATCATGCAGAAGGGAGGATTGCCCAAGGTGACCAGACCTCTGATGAGGAATTTTATACAATGCTCTTTTTCATTTTATGTCTGGTGAGTGCGCATTTTTATCATTTCCCACGAAGCACCACCATTATCCAGTATATTCACCAGCCACTATTCATAGACTTTATGGACGTTTTTCTGAATTTATTTGATCTAATATTTCATTTTTTAGCGCTGCACTAGTTTTTATCATTTGATTTATTGCATATATTGGTTGCTTTGAGTGCATAGCTGCTTATGGATTAAGCGCTCACTATATACCGTTTCTGTTTCTTATAGACCAATATGAAATTGGCATGTATTGGATAGATAAATTGATGATAGATAGATAGATAGATAGATAGATAGATAGATAGATAGATAGATTATAGATAGATAGATAGATAGATAGATAGATAGATAGATAGATAGATAATAGATAGATAGATAGATAGATAATAGATAGATAGATAATAGATAGATAGATAGATAGATAGATAGATAGATAGATAGATAGATAGATAGATAGATAGCTGGATAGATAGATAGATAATAGATAGATAGATAGATAGATAGATAGATAGATAGATAGATAATAAATAGATAGATAATAGATAGATAGATAGATAGATAGATAGATAGATAGCTGGATAGATAGATAGATAGATAGATAGATAATAGATAGATAGATAGATAGATAGCTGGATAGATAGATAGATAGATAGATAGATAGATAGATAGATAGATAGATAATAGATAGATAGATAATAAATAGATAGATAATAGATAGATAGATAGATAGATAATAGATAGATAGATAGATAGATAGATAGATAATAGATAGATAGATAGATAGATAGATAGATAGATAATAAATAGATAGATAGATAGATAGATAGATAGATAGATAGATAATAGATAGATAGATAGATAATAGATAGATAGATAGATAATAGATAGATAGATAGATAGATAGATAGATAGATAGATAGATAGATAGATAGATAATAGATAGATAGATAATAGATAGATAGATAATAGATAGATAGATAGATAATAGATAGATAGATAGATAGATAGATAATAGATAGATAGATAGATAGATAGATAGATAGATAGATAGATAGATAGATAGATAGATAGATATCGGTGGAGAAAGAAAGAAAGATAGAAAGAAAGAGGAAAGGAGAGAAAGAGAGTGAGAGAGAAAAAGGAAAGAAGAACGGCAGGGAGAAAGAGAGTGTAACAGAAGTAAAAAGAGATAGATAGAAAAGAAAGGAGAGAAGAAAGAAGGGAGAGAGAAGAGAATGGGATAGAGAAAAAGAAAGAAAAAAAATTGATGGGTTGAGGTATGGGTAATGATAGATAGATAGATAGATAGATAGATAGATAGATAGATATTGATGGGGAAAGAAAAAGAAAGAAAGAAAGAAAGAAAGAAAGAAAGAAAGAAAGAAAGAAAAGAAAGAAAGAAAGAAAGAAAGAAAGAAAGAAAGAAAGAAAGAAAGAAAGAAAGAAAGAAAGAAAGAAAGAAAGAAAAAGAAAGAAAGAGGGGGAGAGAGAAAGAAAGAAAGAGAGAGAGAGAAAGACTGTAAGGGAAAGAGAAAAAAAGGAAGAAAGGAGGGAGAGAGATAAGGGGAAAAAGAGAGAGAGCAAGAGAGTGGGGCAGAGGGAAGGAGAGAGAAAGAAAAGAAGAGAAGAGAATAGAGAGAATAATAAAACATAGAGAGAGAAAATGGGACAGAGAAAGAAAGAAAAAGAAAGAAAGAAAGAAAGAAAGAAAGAAAGAAAGAAAGAAAAAGAAAGAAAGAAAGAAAGAAAGAAAGAAAGAAAAAGAAAAAAATTAATGGGTTTAGATATGGGTAATGATAGATAGATAGATAGATAGATAGATAGATAGATAGATAGATAGATAGATAATAGATAGATAGATAGATAGATAGATAGATAGATAGATAATAGATAGATAGATAGATAGATAGATAGATAATAGATAGATAGATAGATAGATAGATAGATAGATAGATAGATAATAGATAGATAGATAGATAGATAGATAGATAGATAGATAGATATTGATGGGTCAAGATATGGGTAATGATAAATAGATAAATAGTTAGAAATGGAAAAGAAAGAAAGAAAGAGAAAGAAAGAAAGATAAATGATAGATAGATAGATAGATAGATAGATAGATAGATAGATAGATAGATAGATAGATATTTTTATACTTTTTTGCCTGTTCTACTGTTGAGAACGGTGCTGCTTGAATGTTCATTCAGAAGCTTTTTTTTGCTATTGTCTTGGAAATCTCGTCTTTCTTGGGCCAGACCCCAATGAACAAAGCTTCAAGTAGGCAGCCATCCCAGTGTCTGAGCACTGGACTTATACAGCGAATGATTGATTGCGTCTCTTGGGATTTTAAGTCCTTCGGGTTTCAAAGTGTTGGGAAAATTTTTAGGATGTTCTAGGACTCCCTTTCAACAATGGATGTTAAAATTAAATTCTATTCATGGTTTTAAGGATGCTTGTCTGTACATACATTTTTGCTGACAAAATTAATCAATCAAGGATACAAATATAATGTATACATGGCTTGGAAATTTGGAAAAAGTGCAGATTTTTGTTTTCTTAAAAAAAAATGAACCCAATATGTTTGCCTGCTATCCAAATGACAGTGTTCTTTTGATTGATGGTGACAGTATTGTCAACGCTTGCTCAAAGATCTTCAACCTTTCTTCGACTCTTGGCAGTCTATGCAGTCTTTTTGGTCATGCATTAAAATGCTTCATTTAACAAATCTCAGTTTCATGGTATAATGTCGTAACCTTCTCACTAATCTAAAGTCGCGAAATAAAGGGGAATGTAAACTATAGGCCTTCTGGGTCTTTTTTTTTGACAGTGGTAAGAATGATAACTGAAAAAACCCTTGATGTGGCCTGAAACCAATGGCCAAGTCAAAAAACAACCCTCCAGGGCTAATACTGTTCCATTTTCATTCGTCAAGATGTAAAAACTGGAACATCCATAAAACATATTCTTCCAACACTGGGATACCATTATCCAATGATATCCCATGGAATTGTCCAATGGACCATTGTCCAATGGTCCATTGTACCAATGGACCATGTCAAAAAACAACCCTCCAGGGCTAAAACTGTTCCATTTTCATTCGTCAAGATATAAAAACTGGAACATCCATAAAACATATTCTTCCAACACTGGGATACCATTATCCAATGATATCCCATGGAATTGTCCAATGGACCATTGTCCAATGGTCCATTGTACCAATGGACCATGTCAAAAAACAACCCTCCAGGGCTAAAACTGTTCCATTTTCATTCGTCAAGATATAAAAACTGGAACATCCGTAAAACATATTCTTCCAACACTGGGATACCATTGTGAATCTTCGTCCGAAGATGTTAGTTGTCTAACTAGTACACTGACTAACTGACCAACCTAACAAATCTCAGCTTTATAGTTTAATGTCGTAACCTTCTCACTAATCAAAAGTCATGAAATAAGGGGAATGTAAACTATAGGCTTTCTGGGTCTTTTTTGTTTGACAGTGGTAAGAATGATAACCAAGATATCCTTGATGTTGACTGAAACCCATGACCAAGTCAAAAAAACAGCCCTCAAGGGTGAAAATTATTCCTTTTTAATTTGCCAAGGTTTAAAAACTGGAATGTCCATAAAACAAACACTGGGCAACCATGGTGAACCCCTGTCAGAAGATTATTGTTGTCTGACTAGACGTTTGGGATGTGGTGGTCCACGAAGGTCTGAGAGGTTCCTCCACAAAAGTTTGCTTAAAGACCCATGGGGCAACTTGAGTGTAAGTAATGTAATGATTACCTCAAAAATGTTTATTAATAGGAGGAAAAGGAAAATGAGTTACCTCTGCTGAGGTTTTGATACGACTGTAAGGTAGAAACATGCAACCAGGGGCGGACTGACAACTCATGGGGCCCCCAGGCAATAGGGGATCATGGGGCCCCTGTGTCCTTGCCAAAACTCAGAAAAGCCTATGAAAAAGGTACCAGGGGCATCTCATGGGGCCCCCTACTTACCCCGGGCACTGGGGCAGTGACCGAGTTTCCAAATGGTCAGTCCGCCCCTGCATGCAACCTTTCATGAGCACAGGTGTAGCATACCCTATCTCCATCCAGAATTCAAAAGTTCGCTTTCAATGCTATTGGATTCCCAATCCTGAATTTTCTGTGGGGTTGTCAGGCAGTTACTGAACTAGGTGAGTTAGAAGCAGGGGCGGACTGACTATTTGGAAACTCGGGCACTGCCCGAGGGCCCAGGGTCAGTAGGGGGCCCCGTGAGATGCCCCTGGTACCTTTTTCATAGGCTTTTTTGAGTGTGGGCAAGGACACAGGGGCCCCATGATCCCCTATTGCATAGGGGCCCCATGAGTTGTCAGTCCACCCCTGGTTAGAAGACATCTAGAAGACATCTAAAATGCCCATGGGTGGTCAGAGGCCCTTGTCTCGTGTTTAGGGATGGATTGGAGACATCTAGTTTACCAAATATCTAACTGCTTTATTTCACCAATAAATGTATTTATTGGTGAAAGAAAGCATCTCAACGTGTGCCTCTTCCTCTAGGACCACCGGCAGGCTTTTTTAGAGGTCTTCTAACTCACCTAGTTGTCTGACAAGACAATGACCAACTGGGTTCAACAAGGTTTAAGCCACTAATGTGGAACAAGTGTGCATATTTCTGAAGTCAGACATCCTAGTTTGCATTCTTGTTCCTTGCAGGGGACATAATAAATCAAGAGGGTAATCATAACACCTAAGAAACTAGCATTTGCAGAAAGAGAAGTACAAATGGCACTTTCCATATCTTTCTCAAGAAATGTTTCCTTCAAGTATCAGAATTAGAGCGGGTCATTACTTTACTTCCACCTCTCTGGTGACCTCTAGAACTGGAATGCTTGATAATATAAAACCTTAATGGATCTCCCAACATGCCCCCATAAACTCTTCACTGGACTGGATTTTCTCAAGAAATGTCTCCTTCAAGAATCAGAATTAAAGTAAATACCCAACAAAAACTTTTTTGTCATAGGTTTGGATTTAGTAGGGAAAGATTAGAACCCATGTTGAGTTTAGGCTGCTATCCAGGGCTCAGCTAGAAAGATTTTCCCTCACTTTCTGTCTTACTGATAACAGACAGGAGGTGAGGATAACTCTACAACAGCAACATAGACATAAATGGAATTGCTTTTCTTTAGTAGAGTAGGGGAAGTCTAGAACCCCTGTAAGACTTTTATTTCTGTCTGTGTTGCAGGACAGGAAGTGAACTTTTTTGCAAAGAAGCCCAGGATAGGGCCGACAGTCTAATCCAGGGTTGGGCAAACGTTTTGACTTGAGGGCCGCAATGGGTTCATATATTGGACCCGGGGGCCGGACCAAGAGTAGATGAATGATGTGTATGTGTGAATCAATATAAATTAAATTACCTTTGCTCCGCGCGTTCCTCTCGCCGTGTTCCCGCGCCGTTCCGGTCTTCAGGGCGGACTGTGAGAGGAGCCTAGCTCCCCTCACGTTCGTCACGCTGCCCCACCTACACACATCCTGACAGCCAATCACCCCCTCACGTTCGTCACACTGCCCCGCCTACACACATCCTGACAGCCAATCACTGGCTATCAGGATGTGAGTGGCAGCGAGACTGGCCAATCATTGCATTTGAGCGCGCTGGCCAATCATTGCATTTGAGCGCGGGCCGGATTAAAAGGTCCGCCGTTTTGAATGGACATACATTTTAAATGACAAAACAAACATTGAAGACTATCACTCAGACATTGAAGGTGATTATAGATTTTTACGTAGATCTCAATATTCTTTCTGCACTTCCGAAAGGTTTGTCTTTAATGGTCTAAACTCAAGCAGGTTTTGAGATTGGGCCTAGACTAGTCAACAACTGACCAGGGGCGGACTGACAACACATGGGGCCCCCGGACAATAGGGGATCATGGGGCCCCTGTGTCCTTGCCCAAACTAAACAAAGCTTATGAAAAAGGTACCAGTGGCATCTCATGGGGCCCCCTACTGACCCAGGGCCCTCGGGCAGTGACCGAGTTTCCAAATGGTCAGTCCGCCCCTGCAACTGACACATTTCAAGATTCGTTACACACCTGAGATGTTAGAGAGAAAACAGGTGGCGCACACACCTAGTGCATTATCCAAGGTTTATTGTAGGAGTGAAAGAATAATAAAAACATACTCACAGACAAAGCATGTATCTAAAAAGCATAGAAAAATGACAATGGCCACAACGGCAGGCAAGGTGTTCTCACTGTCAGTGCGGTCAGAGGCATCAACAGCAAGGCTCTTACTTTCCATTCATCATACATCAGCATCAGAGGTTGGTCATCAGCTCTTAGGAAAGGGATTCATCCCCGAAACGCGTCAACCATTTGACCGCACTGACAGTGAGAACACCTTGCCCGCCGTTGTGGCCATTGTCATTTTTCTATGCTTTTTAGATACATGCTTCGTCTGTGAGTATGTTTTTATTATTCTTTCACTCCTACAATAAACCTTGGATAATGCACTAGGTGTGTGCGCCACCTGTTTTCTCTCAATCCAGTGGCTGATTTCCCCGTCTGAGGAGGGCTGCACCCCTGAAGCATTTACTTTTGGTTGTCGCTGTCCTGGTACCCTTGGCTTCCCTTTTGGCTGTGCATATCCTGAGGCGCTGGAGAGTACATACGACACCTGAGATGTTGAATGTGATCCCGAATTTTGACCAATGTTGACTCTAACAAGATAAGAGGTAATATACCCAACATCTACTTATACTTACTACACTGTCTTACGAGAGGACTTCACTAAACAGAAGCTTTGCGGTTGCTGAGGAGCTACAGGGATTATTATTGTGATGACCACGTTGGCTTTAGGGCCCATTGACACCAGAATGAAGCACTGACTTGCGTTGTGTTGGCATGTGTTTTTAGATCCATTGCATCCTTACAAGACTTTTGTAGAAAATTTCAGGTCAATGAACCCAGGTGCAGCATGTAGGACTTTGCTATTGCCAATGAACTTCAACTTAAAGCGTTGGTGTAAAAAGGATCTGTTAAAAACGTTGGATTTTCTTACGCCCATGCCTAGTCATTGCAATACAGCAAGATACTGGACAACCCATCCGGTGAAATCTATTACTTAGATACCAGGGGCGGACTGACCATTTGGAAACTCAGGCACTGCCCGAGGGTCGGAAGGGGGCCCCATGAAATGCCCCTGGTACCTTTTTCATAGGCTTTTTTGAGTTTGGGCAAGGACACAGGGGCCCCATGATCCCCTATTGCCCGAGGGCCCCATGAGTTGTCAGTCCGCCCCTGTTAGATACTTTAAATGTATGGTTCAAAATGAATGCAACAGTTGTGCATGTTCCTGTATGCAATCCTATGCTTGCAAGTGTTTAGTACCCACGTTCAGTGTAAATATATCAAGAGGGTAATCATAACACCTAGGAAACTAGCATTTGCAGAAAGAGAAGTACAAATGGCACTTTCCATATCTTTCTCAAGAAATGTTTCCTTCAAGTATCAGAATTAGAGCGGGTCATTACTTTACTTCCACCTCCCTGGTGACCTCTAGAACTGGAATGCTTGATAATATAAAACCTTAATGGATCTCCCAACATGCCCCCATAAACTCTTCACTGGACTGTCAACATCTTCATTATCATTGCCAGTCCTATTAGGTGAAAGATGTCAATTGAATGGTTTTATTTTACATATGAATAGCTAGGAACAGAACAGGATTTTATCATATTTATTTATATATATAAAAACAGTTAATCCAAATACCAGGGGCGGACTGACAACTCATGGGGCCCCCGGGCAAGAGGGGATCATGGGGGCCCTGTGTCCTTGCCCAAACTAAAAAAAGCCTATGAAAAAGGTACCAGGGGCATCTCATGGGGCCCCCTACTGACCCTGGGCCCTCGGGCAGCCAGTTTCCAAATGGTCAGTCCGCCCCTGCCCAACACACACGCTAGTGAGATTGTTTCAATCAAAACATGGAAACGAGGTAAAGTTGCTGGCACGGTTAATGCCAACATTGAAATTGTCAATACTAGGGAACTGGAAGATGTCCACATTGAGTGATTGGTTGCAGGCTTCCCCACCTCACTCCAAAATTTTAACATTTACATTTTAACATCTACATTACATTATATTACATAATATTTTAACATCTACATTTTTTTTTAATTATTCAGAAATTCAGTCCAACACAACAATAATTTGATCCCATATCCTCAAGGAGTACGGATAATTCAAGGTAATCAAGGTACAGTTACTGACACATTTAACACCAACATATTTATTGGCAGTGCTAGGAAGCTGGAAGAGGTCCATGTTGAGTGATCTGATTGCTGATTGGTTGCAGGCCTCCCCACCTCACTCCAAAAATTTGAAAACTGATGCTCCTAATCTAACTACATTTTTTTTAATGATTCAGCAATTCAGTTGCACTCAACTATTTGGTTCCCATAACCCCAAAGAGTATGGATAACTCCAGTACATGCGATCAAGGTATAGTTACTGACATAGTTATCACCAACATATTAACTGGTATTACTAGGAAGTGGGGAGAGATCCATGTTGAGTGATCTGATTGCTGATTGGTTAGAGACCCCCCCCCCCCCCACCTCACTCCATACACCTAAAAGTTATTGTTAATGATCTAACTACATCTTTTTTTTAATTATTCAGAAATTCAGTCCAACACAACAATAATTTGGTTCCCATATCCCCAAGGAGTACGGATAACTCCAGTACATGGAATCAAGGTACAGTTACTGACACAGTTAATGTCAATTTATTCACTGGCAATGCTAGGAAGCTGGAAGAGGTCCATGTTGGGTGGTCTGATTGATGATTGGTTAGAGGCCTCCCCACCTCTCTCCATACACCTAAAAGTTATTGTTAATGATCTAACTACATCTTTTTTTTAATTATCCAGAAATTCAGTCCAGCACAACAATAATTTAGTTCCCATATCCCCAAGGAGTACGAATAACTCCAGTACATGGAATCAAGGTACAGTTACTGACACAGTTAACGCCAACTTATTCACTGGCAATGCTAGGAAGTTGGAAGAGGTCCACGTTGGGTGGTCTGATGTTTGTTAATGATCTAACTAAATTTTTTTGTAATTATTCAGAAATTCAGTCCAGCACAACAATAATTTGGTTCCCATATCCCCATGGAGTACGAATAACTCCAGTACATGGAATCAAGGTACAGTTACTGACACAGTTAACGCCAACTTATTCACTGGCAATGCTAGGAAGCTGGAAGAGGTCCACGTTGAGTAGTCTGATTGCTGATTGATTAGAGGCTTCCACACCTCACTCCATATTCCTAAGAATAATTGTTAATGATCTAGCCACATTTTTTTTTTTTAATTATTCAGAAATTCAGTTCTACACAACAATAATATGGTTCCTATACACCAAGGAGTACGGATAACTCCAGAACATGGAATCAAGGTACAGTTACTGACACAGTTAATGCCAACTTTTTCAATGGCAATGCTAGGAAGTTGGAAGAGGTCCACGTTGAGTGGTCTGATTGATGATTGAGTAGAGGCCTCCCCACTTCACTTCTTATTCCTAAAAATGATTGTTAATGATCTAACTACATCTTTTTTTTAATTATTCAGAAATTCAGTTCAACACAACAATAATATGGTTCCCATATCCCCAAGGAGTACGGATAACTCCAGTACATGGAACCAAGGTACAGTTACTGACACAGTTAATGCCAACTTATTCACTAGCAATGCTAGGAAGCTGGAAGAGGTCCACATTGGGTGGTCTGATTGATGATTGGTTAGAGGCCTTCCCACCTCTCTCCATACACCTAAAAGTTATTGTTAATGATCTAACTACATCTTTTTTTTTAATTATCCAGAAATTCAGTCCAACACAACAATAATTTAGTTCCCATATCCCCAAGGAGTACGAATAACTCCAGTACATGGAATCAAGGTACAGTTACTGACACAGTTAATGCCAACTTATTCACTGGCAATGCTAGGAAGCTTGAAGAGGTCCACGTTGAGTGGTCTGATTGATGATTGAGTAGAGGCCTCCCCACCTCACTCCATATTCCTAAGAATAATTGTTAATGATCTAACCACATTTTTTTTTAAATTATTCGCAAATTCAGTTCTACACAACAATAATATGGTTCCTATACACCAAGGAGTACGGATAACTCCAGTACATGGAATCAAGGTACAGTTACTGACACAGTTAATGCCAACTTATTCACTGGCAATGCTAGGAAGCTGGAAGAGGTCCACGTTGAGTGGTCCGACTGCTGATTGATTAGAGGCCTCCCCACCTTACTCCATATTCCTAAAAATGATTATTAATGATCTAAGTACATTTTTTTTAATTATTCAGAAATTCAGTTCTACACAACAATAATTTGGTTCCCATATCCCCAAGGAGTACGGACAACTCCAGTACGTGGAATCAAGGTACAGTTACTGACACAGTTAATGCCAACTTATTCACTGGCAATGCTAGGAAGTTGGAAGAGGTCCACGTTGAGTGGTCTGATTTCTGATTGATTAGAGGCCTCCCCACCGCACTTCTTATTCCTAAAAATGATTGTTAATGATCTAACTACATTTTTTTTTAATTATTAAGAAATTCAGTTCTACACAACAATAATATGGTTCCTATACCCCCAAGGAGTATGGATAGCCCTGGTTAAGAAGAACACAGTTATGGAAAACACTGTTTAGAGTCACCCATCAATATGAGTTACATAAAAAAGTCATCATAGCTCAAAAGCAACTACTCTTTGTTGGGTTTAACTGAATTTTTGATGTTGTTTCTCTAATGTAGAACTAATATTTGTATGTACTTGAAGCAGGTACAGAAAATGGTATGCTCGTGAAGGCCATGGAATGGTTTGAACATGGTACATGTATGTTTAACTGAATTTTTATTGTTGTTTCTCTAATGTAGAACTATATGTGTATGTACTTGAAGTAGGTACAGAAGATGGTATGCTCGTGAAGGCCATGGAATGGTTTGAACATGGTACATGTATTCTTCAGAGTCAATTTGTAAGGGACCGCCTGGCGGTACCACTAGCACTCCACTGATTAGGCGTCCCCAGAGCACGGAATCTAAGCCCCAGAGTACTTGTTCACCAGAGCCCCTGATGGTGGGGGTGGACTTGGAGTACCCTGAGACCAGGTCGTGGCTCCTGAGTATACCTGTCAGTAGTAGGGGTATTCGCCAGGGGCTCCCACGGGGAAGAGCCTGATGTAAGGAGGTCTGGAGACCCCGGTGGGATGGATGGATGAGCAGATGCAAGGTCAGACAAGCCGGGTCGGTAACAGTGGGGTCGGTGCGGTACAAAGCAGCGGGCAGAGAATAGTCGGGTCACACGCCAGGTCAGCAACAGGAGGTCAGATCTAATAAGGGGCATCCAGGAGAGAGGTCAGGCAAGCCAGGGGTCAGGGTGGGAGAATACAGCAAGGTCAGGTCCAATCTGGGTCAGCAACTTACAGATAAACAGGATCACAGGTACAGGTATGCAGAAGAGACCAGAAGGCACTGAATGACAGCTCAGGGCCATTTAAATATCGCGCCCTGCACTGTCATTGGTGCCCGCGCGCGCGACCGCGGTTCCTACTGCGCATGCGCTAACCTGAATGCCGTGGTCGGCCAGGAACTGGTGCCCGCGTCCCTGCACAGAGCGGCACACTGCACCTGCGCCGGGACCAGCGCTGCAGGGATCCCTGACACAATTCTAGTACATATACAAACTAGAACCAATGGCATATTAATTTTTTTACAATATGGACATCCCATGTTATCTTTTCAACAATGGTACTGGAACCGTACATATTCAGGTTAAACTGGGTCACTTTGGCCTCTTTATGTAATCCCTGGTTTACATTTCCGCTTTCCGATTATAGGAATTTTTATCTCCATTCGTTGCCAAAACGAGCAACCGAATTAGCGAATAAAAGATTAGGATTAAAAAAAAAAATAAAAAATTATGTTAAAACAAAGGTGGACTTGAAATAGACGAGCTAGGCCGCTCTCTGTCATCTTTCAAGGCAAAACGCAATTGGCAAATGTTTGATGTAACACAATTATTTTTCCCTGGAAATAATTACAATGCAGGATGCATGCGTAGGTCTGTTACTCACACAGGGATTTTTATACACAACACGGGCAAATCAGACGTGGAAATCATTACATTAATACCCAGCTAAAAAAAAAAAACAAATACATCAACGTAACCTGCCTTCTGCACATCGGGTTATCACAGATTGTTAAACTACCAGAAATTGATACACAGAACAACATGCTTGTCCATCTAGGCCAACTGTACATAGATAATATTTGAAAACCGATTTTTCTAAATGTATTTACCATAATTTTTGGTATTTAATTATTAACCGTAATTTTACAGTCAGCTGTTACAAAATGACCTTCAGATACTTCGTCCTCAAATAGATAAACATAAATAACATCTACTGGTTTACTTAAGGCTCCATCTACTTGAGTGTCAAGTCAACGGGGCGTGATGTTCGTTACATCCATCCTACACGGACGGCCATCTGCAGTGCAGTAAATTTCCAATAGGGAATGGGGGATGCTGTACATGCAGAGCACAATCCAGTGCAGGCGTGTACTTAGACATTCTTAGTCCAATTTCCAGGGGTTCAAAGCCTGTGTACATGGAACTGGTCAATGTCTCTACAAAACTGTGTCTACTTCAATGTCAAAATCAAAAGAAGATACAATTTAAAATAAACATCCCTGTGTTCAAGATGCTTTTTCAAAGCGGATAAAGACCTACTGACCTAGTGTTCATTTTATGCCCTTAATCAGATCATTCTTTTCAAAATGGCCATCTCATAAAGGAATGAATGAACTTGTGAGAAACTAAATTTGAATTAAATTAAATATTATTATACCAAAGGAATTTAAAAAACATGGAACACTAAAAAAAAACCTCATTAATTGGATCAGAAAACTTTCTGATTTTCATGTTTTTGAATATTTAAATAGATCTGCCATGAGTTATCAAGTCTTTCTGAAATAGGAAAGTCAAGACTTTTTGATTCCCATGTTTTTGAATATCTGAATATAGATCTGCCATGAATTATCAAGTCTTTCTGAAAAAAGGAAAGTCAAGACTTTTGGATTCCCATGTTTTTGAACATCTGAATAGATCTGCCATGAATTATCAAGTCTTTCTGAAAAAAGGAAAGCCAAGACTTTTCGATTCCTATGTTTTTGAATATCTGAATAGATCTGCCGGGAATTATCAAGTCTTTCCGAAATAGGAAAGTCAAGACTTTTCGATTCCCATGTTTTTGAACATCTGAATAGATCTGCCGGGAATTATCAAGTCTTTCCGAAATAGGAAAGTGAAGACTTTTCGATTCCCATGTTTTTGAACATTTGAATAAATCTACCATGAATTATCAAGCCTCTCTGAAATAGGAAAGTCAAGACTTTCTGATTCCAATATTTTTGAACATTTGAATAGATCTGCCATGAATTATCAAGTCTTTCCGAAATGGAAAAGTCAAGACTTTCCGATTCCCATGTTGTTGAACATTTGAAATAGATCTGCCATGAATTATCAAGCCTTTCCGAACTAGGAAAGTCAAGACTTTCTGATTCCCATGTTTTTGAATATCTGAGTAGATCTGCCATGAATGTCTGATTGGCCTATTCTTTCTGAAAAAAGGAAAGCCAAGACTTTTCGATTCCCATGTTGTTGAACATTTGAAATAGATCTGCCATGAATCATCAAGCCTTTCCGAAATGGGAAAGCCAAGACTTTCCGATTCCAATGTTTTTGAATATCTGAATAGATCTGCCATGAATTATCAATTCTTTCTGATATAGGAAAGTCAAGACTTTTGGATTCCCATGTTTTTGAATATCTGAATAGATCTGCCATGAATTATCAAGTCTTTCTGAAAAAAGGAAAGTCAAGACTTTCCGATTCCCATGTTTTTGAACATTTGAATAGATTTACCATGAATCATCAAGCCTTTCCGAAATGGGAAAGTCAAGACTTTCTGATTCCAATGTTTTTGAACATCTGAAAGGATCTGCCATGAATTATCAAGTCTTTCCCATGTTTTTGAATATCTGAATAGATCTGCCATGAGTTATCAAGCCTTTCCGAAATGGGAAAGTCAAGACTTTCTGATTCCCATGTTTTTGAATATCTGAATAGATCTGCCATGAATTATCAAGTCTTTCCGAAATGGGAAAGTCAAGACTTTCTGATTCCCATGTTTTTGAATATCTGAATAGATCTGCCATGAATTATCAAGCCTTTCCGAAATGGGAAAGTCAAGACTTTCCGATTCCCATGTTGTTGAACATTTGAGTAGACCTGCCATGAATTATCAAGCCTCATGGATGGATTCTATGGTTCTGATGATACAAAACTATAAGGAACGTTGAAATAATAATTTAATTGCACAAATATTGTATCTTTCAATCTTGGGGCATTAAAAAAAAACATTTTATCAGTAAGGTATCTTAATTCCATTACTGGCAAAGAAAAGGAAGAAAAAAATCTGTTCACAGTTAGTCCTCGTTCCCATTCTTGCTGGGATGGCACCTCAGATTGTCAGAGTCATTTAATATCCTATATATCAAATTCAGTCAGAGGCTGAGGCCTCAGCATGAGCCACAGTCTTTTAATTACCTACTGCATCAGCTCATTGGGTAAGACTTCCAATGTATTGTTGCAATGTGGTGCCTATAAGTGTTTAATATCATAAAAGTCTGATTGGCCTATACATATATATTTTTTTTATATTTTATAAAATCTAAAGCTAAAAAAAATTCTTTATTTTTGCATTTTATTTAGATTCCCATTAAAGCCTGGGTGGAGGAGCCTTGGTCATGTTTTTGTAAGAGTATTATTATTTAAGACTTTTTGGTACATATAATGAAACATAAAACATGATTTACTGACATAACAGACAGGGAGTATAGATTCAATAAATTGTGACTCAGTAGGAGGCGGTGCGCATCTCAGAACATTCTAGAATGTTAACATTAAATCTGTCAAAAAAAAAAATCATTAAATAATTTATAACATGATATGTAAAAATCCACTTCTCCAATAATGTGATGTATTAATATTGGCTACAGTAAAAAAAATTAAAAAAAAAAAAAAACCTATCCCCCCTTCAGCATATTTTCCCCCATGACGTATTAATATTGGCTACAATAAAAAAACAAAAAAAAAAAAAAAAAAAAAAAAAAACCTATCCCCCCTTCAGCATATTTTCCCCCATGACGTATTAATATTGGCTACAATAAAAAAATAAAAAATAAAAAAATAAAAAAAAACCTATCCCCCCCTTCAGCATATTTTCCCCCATGACGTACACATTAAACTCAATACAGATCAATTCCACATTACCCTCGCCAGTTAAAAAAATATGCCAAGCCTCTCCATCATCTCATAAATAATTTTATTAATTGCATGCAGCAAATCAACAAGCGGTTATCAAGCCATCTTTGTAATGTACATATTTTTTCCAAATAGACAAACAGAATGTGTTTTTCATAAAATAAATACTGAGAAATGTAAAGGATCCAAAATTTACTAAAACAATCGACTTATTTTTCAGCTAAGCTAGACTTCAATCAACAACTCTCCATGTTTGGCCATCCAATGGACATCGTTAGACTTGGTTTGGCCCTTGAGTACAATAAAAAGGAGGAATTTGCTCTTCTGGGAAGGGACTGGGTACTGCTTTTTGAGGTCTTTCCAAAAACTATTATCAAGCCATCTTTGTAATGTACATATTTTTTTCAAACAGACAAACAAAATGTGTTTTTCATAAAATAGATACCGAGAAATGTAAAGGGTCCAAAATTTACTAAACAATCGACTTATTTTTCAGCTAAGCTAGACTTCAATCAACAACTCTCCATCTTTGGACTCGTTAGGCCATCCAATGGACATCGCTAGACTTGGTTTGGCCCATGAGTACAATAAAAAGGAGAATTTGCTCTTCTGGGAAGGGAATGGCTACTGCTTTTTGAGGTCTTTCCAAAACAATTTTGGAAATTCTAAATTTGAAGATAGCATAGGTTCAGCATAGGTTCCGAATTTTTGATGGGCCAAGTAACTGGACTTCTTCTAACGCCATCTTAGAATATCAGCTACTGAATTTTTCTTCCCACCAACATTCACGTCAAGGCCATTTCACTGGCATACTTTCTACAGCCCTAGATCTGTGGAGATCCTAGATGTGATCCAAGTCCTTTGGGCAATTAGTTGCCCAACTAATTGCCCAAAGGACTTTTTGAATATCTGAACAGATCTGCCATGAATTATCAAGCCTTTCCGAAATGGGAAAGTCAAGACTTTCCGATTCCCATGCTGTTGAACATTTGAGTAGACCTGCCATGAATTATCAAGCCTCATGGATGGATTCTATGGTTCTGATGGTACAAAACTATAAGGAACGTTGAAATAATAATTTAATTGCACAAATATTGTATTTGTAGTTTCTGAAATGTGTGTTGCATGTTGATTGGCTGGTTGCTAGCTAAAAGCTAGCAACCAGCCAATCAACATGCAACACACATTTCAGAAACTGAGATACTAAATACATGTAGTACTGAGAACACACAACACTCGCTGGCTGGCAAATTATTAATTTCTCTATTTCCTGACAATCCAGAATATTCCAGAGATATCGATGGACATTACCCAATAACCATTTTGTCCCGTATAATCCCCAATTTTTTTTTTTTTTACCTGATTGAGGGAATATATTTATTATTTTTGTAGCCAAAGATGGCTGCCTTGCCCAAAGATGTTGGTTAGCTAACATTCTTTTTTTTTTTTTTTTTTTTCTTAAAAATCACAAAATTTTATCTCTCATTAAGCCCACCAAGTCTAATTTTCAAAGGCAAGGATTTTAAAAAAAAAATACAAGTTGGAAAATTCCCTGAGACTAATTAACAGCTCAAAACATTTTTCTCTCGGTTGTATCTTTCCACATAAACTTCTATGTGCCCTTTGCAACAGGTTTCAAGCTACTACTCCAGTTTGGCACTATAATTATGTCTCCAGACTAGTAAAAAAAATTCCCTTTTAATCACAGGCTTCAAAAAATAATTTATTTATTTATTTTAGAAAATAATTCTGATTTTTTTATTGTATTTTTTTTTTTTTATTGACCCTCTACTGTCCCATTCTGATTAGGTCCCAGTTATTTTTTTGAATCCCCCCTCTCCAAATTACAACTTAACCCCATTAGCTGCGAGAGGGAGCAGCAATCAAGAGCGTTAAATATCTCTTGTCCGTGTTTAGCTCTTGTTTCAGCAGACCTTTTATTTTATGGCATTTTCTAACTGCATAATCCCCTTACTTAGGGGGTGGGATTAAAAATCCAATCCTTCTCAGCAGGCAGAGACCTCTGGTCAAATGTCGCTTCCACAGACTGAACTAAAAAGTTTTCTTAGGATCCAGTCTAGTGGAAAACAAGTTAATTATACAGGCTAAATCAAAGAAGAGCTAAGCAAGTTTTTTTTTTTTTTTTAACCTCAACTCAACTAGCCCAACTGTCACAAACAAAAAAAAAAAATGCACGTTGGTTAGTGTAAAATAAACCAACCAAATTAAAAAATACTAAACATATTAACAGTTATTATACTTTTGTTTGCAGGAAAAAAAAAAAGAAAAAAAAAAGTTTGGCTGATTATACAAGTAATATTCAATTTTCCTTTTTTTTTTTTTTTTTTTTGTTAATTGTTTTCATCCCAAAAAAAAGACTGGTGAAAAAATTGAAGGCCATATTTAAAAAAAAAAATAATAAAAAAATGAAAAGAAAAAAAAAGGTCTGTGAAAAGTATTTAAAAATATAAAAAAAAAATTAATAAAAAAATGAAAAAAAATGTCTGTGAAAACTGCTGCGTTTTAGTCCCAAACCATAATATAAAGATATGTTTTTGGGTGATAAATAAAATATCATATTCCATTCAGAAGGTTACATTATATTATACAGGCTAAATCAAAGAAGAGCTAAGCAAGTTTTTTTTTTTTTTAACCTCAACTCAACTAGCCCAACTGTCACAAACAAAAAAAATGCATGTTGGTTAGTGTAAAATAAACCAACCAAATTAAAAAATACTAAACATATTAAAAGTTATTATACTTTTGTTTGCAGGAAAAAAAAAGTTTGGGTGATTAATATTCAATTTTCCTTTTTTTTTTGTTTTGTTTGAAGACTGGTGAAAAAATTGAAGGCCATATTTAAAAAAAAAAATTAATAAAAAAATGAAACGAAAAAAAAAAGGTCTGTGAAAACTATTTAAAAATATTTAAAAAAACAATTAATAAAAAAATGAAAAAAAAAAAAAAAAATGTCTGTGAAAACTGGTGCGTTTTAGTCCCAAGCTGGCTCCCAAACCACAATATAAAGATTTGTTTTTGGGTGATAAATAAAATATCATATTCCATTCAGAAGGTTACATTATATTATACAGGCTAAATCAAAGAAGAGCTAAGCAAGTTTTTTTTTTTAAACCTCAACTCAACTAGCCCAACTGTCACAAACAAAAAAAAAAAAATATGCATGTTGGTTAGTGTAAAATAAACCAACCAAATTAAAAAAATACTGAACATATTAAAAGTTATTATACTTTTGTTTGCAGGAAAAAAAAAAAAAAGTTTGGCTGATTATACAAGTAATATTCAGTTTTCCTTTTTTTTTTTTGTTAATTGTTTTCATCCCAAAAAAAGACTGGTGAAAAAATTGAAGGCCATATTTAAAAAAAAAAATTAATAAAAAAATGAAAAAAAAAAAAAGGTCTGTGAAAACTATTTAAAAATATTAAAAAAAAAATTAATAAAAAAATGAAAAAAAAATGTCTGTGAAAACTGCTGCGTTTTAGTCCCAAACCATAATATAAAGATTTGTTTTTTTGGGTGATAAATAAAATATCATATTCCATTCAGAAGGTTACATTATATTATACAGGCTAAATCAAAGAAGAGCTAAGCAAGTTTTTTTTTTTTTTTAACCTCAACTCAACTAGCCCAACTGTCACAAACAAAAAAAAAATGCACGTTGGTTAGTGTGAAATAAACCAACCAAATTAAAAAATACTAAACATATTAAAAGTTATTATACTTTTGTTTGCAGGAGAAAAAAAGTTTGGGTGATTAATATTCAATTTTCCTTTTTTTTTGTTTTGTTTGAAGACTGGTGAAAAAATTGAATGCCATATTTAAAAAAAAAAATTAATAAAAAAAATGAAAAAAAAAAAAAAAAAAGGTCTGTGAAAACTATTTAAAAATATTTAAAAAAAACAATTAATAAAAAAATGAAAAAAAAAATGTCTGTGAAAACTGGTGCGTTTTAGTCCCAAGCTGGCTCCCAAACCACAATATAAAGATTTGTTTTTGGGTGATAAATAATGATGTTGGTTAGTGTAAAAATAAACCAAACAAATTAAAAAATACTAAACATATTAAAAGTTATTTATACTTTTGTTTGCAGGAAAAAAAAAAAGTTTGGCTGATTATACAAGTAATATTCAATTTTCCTTTTTTTTTTGTTAATTGTTTTCATCCCAAAAAAAAAGTTTTTTTGAAGACTGGTGAAAAAATTGAAGGCCATATTTAAAAAAAAATTAATAAAAAAATGAAAAGAAAAAAAAAAGGTCTGTGAAAACTATTTAAAAATATAAAAAAAATAAAATTAATAGAAAAATTAAAAAAAAAAAATGTCTGTGAAAACTGTTGCGTTTTAGTCCCAAACCATAACATAAAGATTTTTTTTGGGTGATAAATAAAATATCATATTCCATTCAGAAGGTTACATTGCGCCACGTCCTTGTAAGATGATTATAAATTCCTGCTGTCATTATTCATACCAATCCAATCTGTAGTTGTTCACTTCCATATTTTAGAAGTCTTGAAAAGTCTTTTTTTTTTTTTTTTTCTCTAAAAACCTGTTACACCCCCAGCCAAGGCTTGAGTCGAGAACAGTGGAGTCTTGGAAGAGTCCATAAATTTAGCAGGTAAGGTCATTCATATTTCATTATACCTCATGGAAAGGGCGGTTGATATCAAGTCCTACCTCCAGATAATATTCCAGAAGCAAATTAACATACTTTTTTTAACAGTCCATCAGCTCCGGCACGGTCCAGAATTCCTTCTTGAACCCTTTTGACGTTTCGGTGACTCTTTCTTCCTTCGAAAAACCACCATAACTAGGCGCGTAATGGGGTTATTTTTACTTTCGGTTATCTAGCTTTATGAAGAATTGACAACACTCATACAGCTAGATAACCAAAGATAACAATTAACCCCTGTTCGTCCCAATGCCAGCATCCTCCTCCGTGTCTTTTATTCCAGAATATTGATTTCTAATTTAAAAAAAAAAAAATACAAATGTTACCTTCTGATAGATAGAACACACCGCATGATCACAGTTTCCTATGCATGTACACTTCAAGACACAAAAAAGGACAAAACATCATAAAAAAAAAAAACATTCTGATATTTTCTAGCTGAGTAGCAATTAACACTTAAAAAAAAAAAAAAATGAAAACAAAATAAAATGAAAAAAAATGAAAACAAAATAAAATAAAAAAAAATTTAAAACAAAATAAAATAAAAAAAAAATGAAAACAAAATAAAATAAAAAAAATGAAAACAAAATAAAATGAAAAAAAATGAAAACAAAATAAAATAAAAAAAAATTAAAACAAAATAAAATTAAATTAAATTAAAACAAAATAAAAAAAAAAATTAAAACAAAATAAAATTAAAATAAAAATTAAAAGAAAATAAAATAAAAAAAAATTAAAACAAAATAAAATAAAATTAAATAAAAAAAAAAAATACAATATCCAAGACCGCTACCTTAGCAAGGCTACAACGTAATACCGAACCACCTCGTTAGCCAAATGAAGCAGTAAGCCCGTCCTTCGATTACGATACAAAGGGAACCTCACCGTATATGATCTAGATCTCCTGCACGACTCATTAATTAAAATTTATTAGCTCTCTCAGGAGTCAGACCTTTGCGAAAACCCAAGACCGTCTTCCGCTTCCAGATTGCCCACGCTCCACGCCGCGCACGTCGATTATTAACCGCGTATCGAATCAGAACGAGATTAGAACGGTAATACACAATAATAGCTATTGAGAAGACAGCGTTATGTAAGAGGTGTCAAGCTCAGCTTTTTTTTTTTTTTTTTCTTTTCCTTCCATTTCCATCAGGTCTTGATGAGAAAATTCCCAAGGAATTCTAGCGTTAGCTGATTATAATCTGAAGCATCTTGTGCCAGAAAGAAAAAAAAAAATGAGATCACTCTTGGAAAAAAAAAAGCCTCCGGGAAGACTGTGCATGGGGGGGGGGGAGGTTAACACATTTCCCGAGATCCATCTGCCTCGATGGGTTCCCTCCTCGACCCCTCGGTAGCTCAGAGGTTGCGTCTGGCAATGTTGCTACGTTGAAACATCTTCTGCTCTAGGGGGTGTTAGGGAAATGCATGCCCATTCATTCTTTTGCACACCCCTCCCTTTCCCTGGCTGTGATTGGCTAGAAGGCTGGGGATGTCAGCAGTCCTGACTTACTGCTGGCCTGTAGAAATTTCATTTGTCAGAGGGGGAGGGACTAGGGGCAGAGGAGAAGGGGGAAAAAAATGTATCCCTGGCCTTTGGACAGCACCTTCCCTTATGAAATGACCTGGCCAGGGTCCTGTATTGTCACCATCCAAATGTTCTGATCTCCCAGCTTCCTTTGTTATCCACCAGCCACATTTGGTTGTAAGGTTCAAGGCCAAATCTTCCACCGCAACCCTTCAGTGTTCATCGTTAACCCTTTAATGTTCAACCTGGGTACAAAATTCTTTGAGCTTCAATGTTGTCTAAGTAAATTTGCTACCCCAGTGGCTTCTCGTATCGATACAGGACTCCAGTACATTGGGTAGCCCAGTTACTTCTCATATCAATACGGGACTTCAGTAGATTGGGTACCCCAGTGGCTCCTCATATCAATACAGGACTCCAGTACATTGGATAACCCAGTTTGTTCTCATATCAATACGGGACTTCAGTAGACTGGGTACCCCAGTGGCTTCTCGTATCGATACAGGACTCCAGTACATTGGGTAACCCAGTTACTTCTCATATCAATACGGGACTTCAGTAGATTGGGTACCCCAGTGGCTTTCTCGTATCGATACAGGACTCCAGTACATTGGGTATCCATGTACTGATACCTTGATCGATCAATGCCCTCCCACAACAAGGATCGACCTTTAAGTTTCAGTCCACCCAGAACTAAAATCATGGTCATGTAAAGATGATAATAGATTGGGGAACCCAGTGGTTCAGGATTCCGGTAGATTGGGTAACCCAGTGTCTTCCCGTATCAATGCATGACTCCAGTAAGTTGCGTATCGATATGGAACTCCAGGAGTTTGGATCACCCAGTGGCTTCTCGTATCGATACAGGACTCCAGTTCATTGGGTAACCCAGTTACTTCTCATATCAATACAGGACTCCAGTACATTGGGTAACCCAGTTACTTCTCATATCAATATGGGACTCCAGTAGATTGGGTAACCCAGTAACTTCTCATATCAATACAGAACTCCGGTAGATTGGGTACCCCAGTGGCTTTTTGTATTGATACAGGACACCAGTACATTGAGTAACCCAGTTACTTCTCATATCAATATGGGACTCCAGTAGATTGGCTAACCCAGTGGCTTCTCGGATCGATACAGGACTCCAGTACATTGGGTAACCCAGTTACTTCTCATATCAATACGGGACTCCAGTACATTGGGTAACCCAGTAGCTTCTCATATCAATACAGGGCTCCAGTAGACTGGGTAACCCAGTGGCTTCCCGTATCAATACGGGACTCCAGTAGACTGGGTAACCCAGTGGCTTCCCTTATCGATACAGGACTCCAGTAGGTTAGCTAACCCAGTGGCTTCTCGTATCGATGCGAGACTCCAGTAGATTGGGTAACCCAGTGGCTTCCAGTATCAATACAGCACTCCAGTAGATTTCGTAACCCAGTGGCTTCCAGTATCAATACAGGACCCCAGTAGATTGGGTAACCCAATGGCTTCCCTTATCGATACAAGACTCCAGTAGATTGGGTAACCCAGTGGCTTCTCATATCGATACAGGACTCCAGTAGATTGGGTAACCCAGTGGCTACCAGTATCAATACAGCACTCCAGTAGATTTCGTAACCCAGTGGCTTCCAGTATCAATACAGGACCCCAGTAGATTGGGTAACCCAGTGGCTTCTCATATCGATACAGGACTCCAGTAGATTGGGTAACTCAGTGGCTTCTCATATCGATACGAGACTCCAGTAGATTGGGTAACCCAGTGGTTTCCCTTATCGATACAAGACTCCAGTAGATTGGGTAACCCAGTGGCTTCCCTTATCGATACAAGACTCCAGTAGATTGGGTAACCCAGTGGCTTCCCTTATCGATACAAGACTCTAGTAGATTGGGTAACCCAGTGGCTTCTCATATCGATACGATCTTTGAAAAATTCCTAAAAGGCCAAAATTTCACACAAACTGTCCCGAAACAATTAAGTACTACCTGCCAGTTTTAGGCTTTTTACTCCAATGCCAGAGAGGAATAAATGGAGGAGGATCTGTCTGGAGTGAAAATGACCGACAGTTACACCGCTGACCCAGAATTTGTTGTTTTTGGACAGCAGCCTAGTTGACTTATCAACCACACTGACCAAAGCTGATGACATGTATGGTGTCATAGTGATTTCCCTTAGTGGACCATCTCTAATGGTCAATGGATGAAGGTCAACCGCCACGGGTAATAGAAGCTGAGGAACAGTCAATGCTGTTGTGTAAGTTTTTGGTGTATGGCCTTGTAGATTAAAGGCCCAAATGTGGTCCAGAAATGCCAGATGTGGGCCAGAAATGCCAGATGTGGGCCAGAAGGGCCAGATGTGGGAATACAAAATGTAAAAGCTAACATGATAGAGAGCCAACTGAAACCTAATAGCTGATACAAGGAGAGCAATGTGCAAAAAAACTCATAGCAACACTCATACTCAAATGAACTCATCATTAAAGGTTTCAATTTCAGTATCTATTTTTTTTTTAGTTGCTATTATTTATTTCCACCATATTGGAAAGACAAGGAGGTTTCATAATCAATAATCATCTGACGTACAATGTCTGTGGACTGAAATGACACGTTATCCCTTGCATCGAGGTCCGTGAGAATACTGTGGGATATTTTGAACTGATCTCTGGGCCAATGGCTGTGAACATAACAATAGATTCAAATGTGAAGGTAATGGAAATGGCAGTTGCCTTCCTTGTGTATATAGTGTCCAGTGTTATTATTGCATCTGTCTGGGCTGTGAGCCATTCCTGGAAAGAAGCTTCCTCTCTCAAGGAAATACCTTAGAAAGCTATTGTCTATCTATCTATCTATCTATCTATCTATCTATCTATCTATCTATCTATCTTCTTTTTCTTTCTTTCTCTCTCTCTCTCTCTCTCTCTCTCTCTCTCCTCCTCTCTCTCTCTCTCTTTCTTTCTTTCATCTGTCATTACCCATAACTCAACCCATCAATTTATTTTACTTTCCTCTGACCCATTCTTTCTCTCCCTTATTTCTTCTGTCCTTTGTTCTCTATCTCTCTTTATCTCTGTTACACTCTTTCTTTCTCCCTGCCTCTCTTCTTTCCTTTTTCTCTCTCACTCTCTTTCTCTCCTTCCCTCTTTCTTTCTTTTTCTTTCTTTCTTTCTTTCTTTCTTTCTTTCTTTCTTTCTTTCTTTCTTTCTCTGTTTCTCTCTCTATGTTTTATTATTCTCTCTATTCTCTTCTCTTCTTTCTTTTCTTTCTCTCTCCTTCCCTCTGCCCCACTGTCTTGCTCTCTATCTTTTTCCCATTATCTCTCTCCCTCCTTTCTTCCCTTTTCTCTCTTTCCCTTACAGTCTTTCTCTCTCCCCCTCTTTCTCTGTTTCCCCTCTCCCAACCTTTCTTTCTTTCTTTCTTTTCTTCTTTCTTTCTTTCTTTCTTTCTTTCTTTCTTTCTTTCATCTTTTCCATATCTGTCTATCTATCTATTTATCTGTCTATTGTTACCCATATCTTGACCTATTATCTATCTATCCATCTATCTATCTATCTATTATCTATCTATCTATCTATTATCTATCTATCTATCTATCTATCTATTATCTATCTGTCTATCTGTCTATCTATCTATCTATCTATCTATCTATCTATCTATCTATCTATCTATCTATCTGTCTATCTATCTATCTATCTATCTATCTATCTATCTATCTATCTATCTGTCTATCTATCTATCTATCTATCTATCTATCTATATCTATCTATCTATCTGTCTATCTATCTATCTATCTATCTATCTATCTATCTATCTATCTATTATCTATCTATCTATCTATTATCTATCTATCTATTATCTATCTATCTATCTATCTATCTATCTATCTATCTATCTATTATCTATCTATCTATCTATCTATCTATCTATTATCTATCTATCTATCTATCTATCTATCTATCTATCTATCTATTATCTATCTATCTATCTATCTATCTATCTATCTATCTATCATCTATCTATCTATCTATCTATCTATCTATCTATCTATCTATCTATCTATCTATCTATCTATCTATCTATCTATCTATCTATCTATCTATCTATCTATCTATCTATCATTTCAGCACATGTTTTAGAACAAACTTGTTACAAACTGTACCATACACCTGAAAGATGTGAGGATTCTCGAGGTTTCTACAAACTCAGCACCTTCTCTGAACAGCTGCTGAAATAAAACCAAATACACCATCCTTATATTCGACCGTGGGGAGCTGAAGATAGAGCTCATTCACAAAGCTTACACCGAGATGAAGATAATTATTTAAAGAAATAAATGGCAGTTATTTTCAGCCCCGATTTGAACATAACTGTCACAAATCTTTCTTTCTTTCTTTTTTCTTTCTTTTCTTTTCTTTCTTTCTTTTCTTTCTTTCTTTCTTTCTTTCTTTCTTTCTTTCTTTTTCTTTCTTTCTTTCTTTCTTTCTTTCTTTCTCTTTTTTCTTTCTGTCTCTCTCTTTTTCTTTCTTTCTTTCTTTCTTTCTTTCTTTCTTTCTTTTTCTTTTTTTTTTCTTTCTTTCTCTTTCTTTTTTTTTTTTTTCTCTTTCTCTCTCTCTCTATTCCTCACTCTCTCTTCACCTCTCCCTCTCTTCCCCCCCCCCCTCTCCTCCCTCTCTCTCTCTCTTTTCTCTCTCTCTCTCTCTCTCTCTCTCGCTTTCTTTCTTTCTTTCTTTCTTTCTTTCTTTCTCACAAATCTATCTTTTTGATTATCTTTATCACATTCATACCTTTTTGTTCTTCTATTCTTTATCATCCATAATGATTCCATTCTGATCCCCTTTTTATGATCAGTCACACATCAATTATGCATGCGAAGCGTGTATATTTTTAAATACATTTTCTCTTAGGCTACATGGATACCATGTGCAAAAAGTATTCTCTGTTATTAATTATTTTTAATGTAACGATGGTTCTTTGACCTTGGCCCACACTACACAATGCATACGTTATTGTTAATATACGTCTGCTGCATGTACCACTTCTGGAGGCAGGAGACCAGCTAATTAATCCATTCATGGAATGGGCAGGCACACTTCAAAAGGACTAACCAAACGGCGCAGCTCAATTTGCAATCACCGCGAGCCTAGATATCTCTCCATACGTACGTTCCAATGCCTTCAACCTACAGCCTGCGAGAAACGCCAGGGGTCTTATAACATTAGCCACACATGAGATCTATTCTTGGAAGGGGCATTGGAGACTTTCATGATCCCCAGCATGCTAGTAGACAAAATGGTTGCTGGGGAGTCGATGAATGTATGTACCACCTTCCCTGTACATGGATTTGCTTAGAAAAGTAAAAAAAAAAAAAAAAAGAAAATGACAAATCTGCAAGGCCTTGCTTGTTTCATTCAGTATGGTGCCCTGGTGGGAATATTTATGCTGTTATCCAATCTAAATATCTAAAAGAAGGAGGAGCCAATGGGGTTTAATCACTGAAAGGGCAATGATTGGTTGCTTAGCTTAGTGAATTCAGTGAAGATATTCTGCCTTTGAATATTTAATCATGTGTAAGGGAAATGAAAAAAAAAAAATAAGTTTGTGGCTGGTGCATGAGTTGGTCAATGAAGTGCACATTCTCCTTCGGCAAGTCCATGCCAAGAAGACGGTATGGCTACTCCAGATTTACACCTCGAATGTCTGTTCTAATTTTACTAATTTGATTTAAACAGTAAACATGAGGCATGAGATTCGTGGGTATTCCATGTGTCTTGCAGGCCCCTACCTGGGATAGATATCCACGGGTAGAGGAGCCAAGGAGCCCCACTTAGCAAGCGCACTCCATGAAATGGCGGGAACAGAGTCATGTGGCTTGGTCCAGGATCAACGGTCAATGATTTTTGTGAACACTCCTCCATTCTCATCCCTCCTCTCCCTCTACATCTCATTGTTTCTCTCTACAAATCTCTCTCTGAAAATTGCTCCTTTCCTCCTTCTTCTCTCCCCTCCCTCTTTCCAACTGTCTTTTTTCTCCTTTCTCCTCCATCTTCTCGATCTCTCTCCAAACCTCTCTTTATTTCTCTCCTTTCTTGTCCTCCTCCCCTACTTCCATCCTTTCTCCACCTTCATCCTCTCTCTTTCTTTCTTTCTTTTTTTCTTTCTTTCTTTCTTTCTTTTCCTTTCTTTCTTTCTTTCTTTCTTTCTTTCTTTCTTTTTTTCTTTCTTTTCTTTCTCTCTTTCTTTCTTTCTTTCTTTCTTTTCTTTCTTTCTTTCTCTCTCTTTCTTTCTCTTTCTTTTCTCTGTCCCATTTTCTCTCTCTATGTTTTATTATTCTCTCTATTCTCTTCTCTTCTTTCCTTTCTTTCTTTCTCTCTCCTTCCCTCTGCCCCACTCTCTTGCTCTCTCTTCTTCCCCTTATCTCTCTCCCTCCTTTCTTCCTTTTTCTCTCTCTCTTTCCCTTACAGTCTTCTCTCTCTCCCCCTCTTTCTCTGTTTCCCCTCTCCCAACCTATTTTCCTTCTTTTCTCCCTTATATCCATCCTCTGTTTTGCTCCATTCCTCCCTCCCTCCCTCCCTCCCTCCCTCCCTTCCTTCCTTCCTTCCTTCCTTCCTTCCTTCCTTCCTTCCTTCCTTCCTTCCTTTTCCTTCCTTCCTTCTTTCCTTCCTTCCTTCCTTCTCTAGAGCCAGGCTTCAATCATGGTACCACATCCCACATCCCAATCACAGAAAGTCCAGAAGGTGTCAAGATTTTCAGAAATGTCTCCAGTCTTTATAGTTTTCTTTCTTTCTTTCTTTTTCTTTCTTTTCTTTCTTTTCTTTCTTTCTTTTTTTTTCTTTCTTTCTTTCTTTCTTTCTTTCTTTCTTTCTTCTCTTTCTCTCTCTCTTCTCTCTCTCCTCTCTCTCTCATCTCTCTCTCTCTCTCTTCTCTCTCTCACTTCTCTCTCTCTCCTCTCTCTCTCTCTCCTCTCCCCTCTTCTCTCTCTCCTTCTCTTCTTTCTCCTCTCTCTCTTTCTTTTCTTTCTTTCTTCCCCCCCCCCCCTCTCTCTCTCTCTCTCTCTCTCTTTCTCTCCCTCTCTTCCTTCTCTCTTTCTTTCTTTCTTCTTTCTTTCTCTCTCTCTCTCTCTCTCTCTTCCCTTTCTCTCTCTCTCTTCCTTCTCTCTCTCTCCTTCTCTCTCTCCTTTCCTTTCTTTTCTTTCTTTCTTTTTCTTTTTCTTTCTTTCTTTTCTTTCTTTCCTTTCCTTCCTTCCTTCCTTCCTTCCTTCCTTCCTTCCTTCCCTCCCTCCTTCCCTCCCTCCCTCCTTCCTTCCTTCCTTCCTTCCTTCCTTCCTTCCCTCCTTCCTTCCTTCCCTCCTTCCTTCCTTCCTTCCCTCCCTCCTTCCCTCCCTCCCTCCTTCCTTCCCTCCTTCCTTCCTTCCTTCCTTCCTTCCTTCCTTCCTTCCTTCCTTCCTTCCTTCCTTCCTTCCTTCCTTCCTTCCCTCCTTCCTTCCTTCCTTCCTTCCTTCCTTCCCCTCCTTCCTTCCCTCCTTCCTTCCTTCCTTCCTTCCCTCCTTCCTTTTTCTGTTCCTCTATCCTCCCCCAGTTCCTCGTTTCCACCACAATCCTTTCTCCCTTTTTCTTTCTGCCCCCTCCCCTTCCTATTTATTTCATACTTGATCCCCCTCTACCCATAGCATTCAAAGTGGAACATTCCATGGAACGCATCCATTGGCTCACAACATGCTTTCCTGTCATTGTGAAGCATTTACTCCTCGTAAGCATCATTCGGTAAAGTAAAAGCGCTGCATCCATCATCTCTCCCTCACAAAAACACAGCAACTCTCCATAATGGGGCATATGAACACAGAGAACCACAACAGGCGCGCCGTTCACCGTAACAACCAATAGATATAAAGATGACGAATCTGTAAAAGCTGATTTTTGATTGGTCGGGGATGGGGGGCAGAATGTAAGTGGTCACAGATAGGTTTGAAGATGAAGTGCTGTCTGGTTTGAAAAGGCAGCATGTCAATGGGCTAATTTCTGAAGGAAACCATTAAGAATGAATATTACACACGTACCTAAACATACATATTGCGGCCTAATTAGCATTTATCAACAACATGCGATACAAAAAACGCGGCCAGGTACACACGCGGTAATTTATCGTCTCAATATCACGATGCATCTTTCAAGGCATTTACATACCATGCTATCAACAAAGCTGGAATCGGTGAAACCTAAACCCTTTTGTGTTCTCATGGAAAGCTACACTCCCCCTTGGTTTTATAACACTGGTGTATTAACTGCTCAGGGATGCTAAAAAAAAAAAAAAAAAATAATTACAGCCTCCAGAAAATCCTTTTTTCCCATCATACACTCCCTATGTGCTCTTCTCATTCGACAGATTTTTTTTTTTTTTTTTTTTTTATCTGATCTATTAAGTTCAATTTACTCCACGCATTTCATTTGCTAATGTTTATGCATATTGCTTTCCAGCTGGTTTTTTTTCACAATCTACTTGAATAAAAATTTGGGAAGAAGGCAATTTTGTACGGTATTTTGATGATTTTTTTAGAAATATAATATCCACCCAAAAAAGTGAGAACGTGTTTGTGTAAAAAATGGTTTCTATATTTTTTTTTTTTTTTTTTTTTAATCCTGCAAATATATTTTTCCTAGATAATGATGTATAAATACATAAAGACTGTAGGCCTTTATGTATTTTATACATTATGCATACTGGATTTTTATAATGAGGTTTTCTTTAGTAAAAAAAAAAAAAATAAACCAAATACAATTTAAAAAAATATATATTAAAAATGTATATATAATAATATATTAAAAAATAAAGAAATAAAAAATAATCACATTTAAAAAATATATATTAAAAAAACCCTGTTGGCCCTAAAGTGTCTTTATGCATTTTTACATCATGCATACTGGATTTTTATAATGAGGTTTTCTTTAGTAAAAAAATAAATAAATCAAATACAATTTAAAAAAAATATATATTAAAAATGTATATATAATAATATATATTAAAAAATAAAGAAATAAAAAAATAATCACATTTATAAAAATATATATTAAAAAAAACCTGTTGGCCCTAAAGTGTCTTTATGCATTTTTACATCATGCATACTGGATTTTTATAATGAGGTTTTCATTAGTAATAAAAAAAAAAAAAAAAATAAACCAAATACAATTTAAAAAAAATATATATTAAAAACGTATATATATAATAATATATATTAAAAAATAAAAAAAATAAAAAATAATCACTTTTAAAAAATATATATATTAAAAAAAACCTGTTGGCCCTAAAGTGTATTTATGCATTTTTACATCATGCATACTGGATTTTTATAATGAGGTTTTCTTTAGTAAAAAAAATAAATAAACCAAATACAATTTTAAAAAATATATATTAAAAACGTATATATATAATAATATATATTAAAAAATAAAGAAATAAAAAATAATCACTTTTAAAAAATATATATTAAAAAACCCTGTTGGCCCTAAAGTGTCTTTATGCATTTTTACATCATGCATACTGGATTTTTTTTATAATGAGGTTTTCATTAGTAAAAAAAAAAAAAAAATAAACCAAATACAATTTAAAAAAATATATATTAAAAACGTATATATAATAATATATATTAAAAAATAAAAAAATAAAAAATAATCACTTTTAAAAAATATATATTAAAAAAACCCTGTTGGCCCTAAAGTGTATTTATGCATTTTTACATCATGCATACTGGATTTTTATAATGAGGTTTTCATTAGTAAAAAAAAAAAAAAAAAATAAACCAAATTATACAATTTAAAAAAATTATATATATTAAAAATATATATATAATAATATATATTAAAAAATTAAAAAATAATCACTTTTAAAAAATATATATTAAAAAAAAAACCCTGTTGGCCCTAAATTGTCTTTATGCATTTTTACATCGTGCATATTGGATTTTTATAATGAGGTTTTCTTTAGTAAAAAAAATAAACCAAATACAATTTAAAAAAAAATATATATTAAAAACGTATATATAATAATGTATATTAAAAAATAAAAAGAAATAAAAAATAATCACTTTAAAAAAATATATATTAAAAAAAAAAACCCTGTTGGCCCTAAAGTGTCTTTATGCATTTTTACATCACGCATACTGGATTTTTATAATGAGGTTTTCTTTAGTAAAAAAAATAAATAAACCAAATACAATTTAAAAAAAATATATATTAAAAACGTATATATAATAATATATATTAAAAAAAAATAAAGAAATAAAAAATAATCACTTTTAAAAAATATATATTAAAAAAAACCCTGTTGGCCCTAAAGTGTCTTTATGCATTTTTACATCATGCATACTGGATTTTTATAATGAGTTTTTTCTTTAGTAAAAAAAAAATAAACCAAATACAATTTAAAAAAATATATTAAAAAATGTATATAATATAATAATATATATTAAAAAATAAAGAAATAAAAAATAATCACATTTAAAAAATTTATATTAAAAAACCCCTTTTGGCCCTAAAGTGTCTTTATGCATTTTTACATCATGCATACTGAATTACACTGTTAATGTACTTTTATACTGAGGTTTTCTTTATTAAAAAAACAAAAAACATAAATATAAATATTAAAAAAAAGTATAAACAAAAAAAAAAAAAAAACAGTTAGCCCTTAAGTGCCTTTATGCATTTTTTACATCATGCATACTAAATTATTCTGATGTTCTCTTTATTAAAAAAAAAAAAAAACACAAGAATAAAAAAATGAATAATAAACCACTAGGCCCTGAAACTTACTATTCTTGCTTCTTAAAAACTACCCTACAGTAACATCAGTGTTGCATAAGAAATTAATATGGCTGTGTTATTCAGTAACAAAGGCCATTTAAAAAATACGTATCACACATAATTTTTTTTTTTTAATAGAGATTTGGATTAGAATATTTTATGGATTTAGTGAACACCAAGCTACCATGGTTTACCCAGAACCAAGCGAATGAACCTGCCACCAACCAAGATCCAATCAACGTTCCATACTCCTAGACCTGCCTGAGGCCCACAAGAACAAACAAAAGTATAGATTTGCGAAGCATGGGCCTGTCACTGTACAGGTGTGGGTATATATATATATATATATATATTTTTTTTTTTTTTTATTATTATTATTTTTTTTTTCATAAAGGTATCAAATATCTAAAAATCTAAATTTAAAATAGTCCTATATATATTTTTTTTTTATTTTTTTTTTTCATAAAGGTATCAAATATCTAAAAATCTAAATTTGTAATAGTCCTATATATATATATATATATATATATATATATATATATATATATTTTTTTTTTTTTTTTTTTTTTTTTTTCATAAAGGTATCAAATATCTAAAAATCTAAATTTAAAATAGTCCTATATATATATATATATATATATATATATATATATATATATATATATATATATATATATATATATAAATATATATATATATATAAGAGATTATATTCTGTGACAACCCAAGGCTGCAGAAAGTAAAACCATTATCTCATTATTAATCATGCAGTAACCTTAATGTAGGTTCTCTAGAAAAAGATCACTATTCCAAAACAAAAAGTGACAGTATATTACAAAGGGACTGCACACATACACACACATTACCTTTTTCTAAATATACCAATACGATACTTAGAAAGCTGCAAAAAATATATATATATATATATATATATATATATATATATATATATATATATAAAACATTTTTAATTCATATATATATTATATATATATATATATATATATATGTATATAAAATAAAACATTTATAATTCATATATATATATATATATATATACATGAATTAAGGAGAATAATATATATATTAATTTATATATGTATATATATATATATATATATATATATATATATATATATATATATATATATATATATATGTTAAGTAGCCCAATGTTACATTCATAATATTATAGTATCTACTTTATAGCATACATTTTATTGCAAAAAAAAAAAAAAGATCCTATAGAAATCTAAGGATAAATAGCCATTCATACCTTTCATTTCTGATTTTCCACCCATGAGGTTCTAGAAAAAATATAAAAAAATATATACATTATGGCAACCAATCTATATTAGAGTTTGCACAGTCATCATTCCACCTGGCCTACATTACCACTAGCAACCTCAAAAAAAACAAAACAAAATACCCTCCAAACTATTAATATGAAAAAATCTCAAACACATTTCTAAACCAGAATATTCACCAGCAGTGGGGATAAATCTATCTATCTAAAAAAAACATTGGTTTGGGGAGGGGCCTACTCAACCACTGTTTGTGAAGCCTGTCAAAAATCCTTTTTTTATAATGATTTTTTATTTATATAAAAAATATCATATATGTTGCAATTGTAAATGTTCTTAAACTATTTAAAAAAAAACACAATGAGTGGATTGAAATTCTTCATTTATGGAATATTCTAAACGGATTTTAAAAGAAGCTCGAATTTTTCATCTTGTTTATTGAAATATTTGAAACCTATTAAAATCATAACAATAATAATATTATTAGCAATGCTACTACTATTACTACTAATAAAAATAAAATTAATAACAATTTATTAATAATATAAATATGCTTAAGTGACAGTTTATTGCATAAAGGCCTAAAAAATAATAATAATAATAATAATATATTAATAATATAAATATGCTCAAGTGACAGATTATTGCATAAAGGCCTAAGAAATAATAATATATTAATAATATAAATATGCTCAAGTGACAGATTATTTCATAAAGGCCTAAGAAATAATAATATATTAATAATATAAATATGCTCAAGTGACAGATTATTACATAAAGGCCTAAGAAAAATAATAATAATAATAATAATAATAATATATTAATAATATAAATATGCTCAAGTGACAGATTATTGCATAAAGGCCTAAGAAAATAAATAATAATAATAATAATAATATATAATAATAATATAAATATGGTCAAGTGACAGATTATTGCATAAAGGCCTAAGAAATAATAATAATATATTAATAATATAAATATGGTCAAGTGACAGATTATTGCATAAAGGCCTAAGAAATAATAAATAATATATTAATAATATAAATATGCTCAAGTGATAGATTATTACATAAAGGCCTAAGAAATAATAATATATTATAATAATATAAATATGCTCAAGTGACAGATTATTGCATAAAGGCCTAAGAAATAATAATATATTAATAATATAAATATGCTCAAGTGACAGATTATTTCATAAAGGCCTAAGAAATAATAATATATTAATAATATAAATATGCTCAAGTGACAGATTATTACATAAAGGCCTAAGAAATAATAATAATAATAATATATTAATAATATAAATATGCTCAAGTGACAGATTATTGCATAAAGGCCTAAGAAATAATAATAATAATAATAATAATAATAATAATATATTAATAATATAAATATGGTCAAGTGACAGATTATTGCATAAAGGCCTAAGAAATAATAATAATAATAATAATATATTAATAATATAAATATGGTCAAGTGACAGATTATTGCATAAAGGCCTAAGAAATAATAATAATATATTAATAATATAAATATGGTCAAGTGACAGATTATTGCATAAAGGCCTAAGAAATAATAATAATATATTAATAATATAAATATGCTCAAGTGATAGATTATTACATAAAGGCCTAATAAATAATAATAATATATTAATAATATAAATATGCTCAAGTGACAGATTATTGCATAAAGGCCTAAGAAATATAATAATAATAATAATAATATATTAATAATATAAATATGCTCAAGTGACAGATTATTACATAAAGGCCTAAGAAATAATAATAATAAATAATAATAATATATTAATAATATAAATATGCTCAAGTGACAGATTATTGCATAAAGGCCTAAGAAATAATAATAATAATAATAATAATAATAATAATAATAATAATATATTAATAATATAAATATGGTCAAGTGACAGATTATTGCATAAAGGCCTAAGAAATAATAATAATAAAATATAATAATAATATAAATATGCTTAAGTGATAGATTATTACATAAAGGCCTAAGAAATAATAATAATAACAATTTATTAATAATATTTATATGCTTAAGTGATAGATTATTGCATAAAGGCCTAAGAAATAATATTAATAATATAGTATTAAAATAAATATGCTTAAATTATGGATTCTTATATAAGGGCCTAATGTACATTTTAAAAAATACCACAAATTGGCCATTTTTTATTATTAATTTTGTATTAATCGGAGTAATACCTTTTTGCCTGTCTATTTTATGTATCTTGCTTTTTCTACTCTGCTTTATATTAGCATTTCTTTACAAAAATGAACAGTGAAGATATATTCATGTAATGTTTATATACATTTCACAAAATTAAGAGTAAGACACATAATTGAGACTGTGATAAAATAAAAGTATTTTTAAAAAAAATGCTATTAATAACAATTCCCATTCAATATTCCATAACTGGTTTCCAAATCTGAAAGCTTCCAAAATTTTTCTCTCTTAATTGCCAAATTTAAAAAAAAATGCGCTCTACTCGAAATATATTAAACACCTAGCACTCGACGTTCTGTTAATTAGCAATTTTTTTTTATTGTTTTTAATGAACCCAGTAACTGGAAGATGTTTTATTTCTCTACCATAGATTTTCTTTTTTAATTATGATGCACAATGGTCGCCCACTTCAGTCTCAAATGACACGGTCCTCGGACGTGTAGAGAAGGTAAACAAGATGTCATTCCTCGTCTTAGGCCTTTTATTGAAGCATAATAGGGGGCCCATCTTCTTTTTTTTTTTTTTTTTTTTGCTGCACTGTTCCAGTTGCCTCTCCCACCCTCAGTCCCTTTAAATGAAGATGCCAAGTACAAGCATGGAAGATTATAATGAGACCCGAGGTACTGTGAATGCTGCTAATTCTCGTGTGTGAAACTCGGGTCTTTTAATCGGGAGGCTGAGCGATCGTAAAAAGGCTAAATCTTTGTGGTGATTATAACCAAAGAGAAATCTTCGCCTACTGCTATGGGAGATTTGCGAGATCCGTGATTATATTATTGTTGCTATTTGACAAAAAAAAAAAAAAAAAATTGCTGATCAGCTGTGTGATTCTGAAAGCAACTGGTTAATCTTTAAAAAAAAAAAAAAAAAAAAAAAAAAATTAAATTATACTATTCGTATAAAAAAAATAGTGAAGATTGAAAATAAATAAAAAAAATATAAAAAAATATAAAAAAAATATAAAAAAAATTATGATACTCACGGTGTACCGTTAGCATGTCGTCTGATGGATGCCTCGTTCTTGGAGATGCTAGCAAAATGAGTCTTTTCTCCAACATCCTACCCTCTTGTGGCCGTTGGTTGCATCTTTCGGTGACGTAAAAAAAAGGTGCTATCCATTCAGAACCCTTCTCTGCAGCTTTTTGAGGTTCTTAGAATCCCTCCTTTCTTCTCGCGTATGTTGCTGCACAGCCTTATGCACCAAAAAGTTCAGCCTTCGCGTAAAAAAAAAAAAAATGATAACACAAGCTCCTTTAGCCACGGCAGAGATACAGAAGACCAACACAATGACCTAGACTTCACGAGCCTCTTTGCCCAAGCCTCACAGAAAAAAAAAAAAATGAGTGAAAGACAATCGTGCCATGGGTCTTTTCACCTAAATACTGCTTTATCCGTTGGCTCCTCCTCGCATTCCATCGGGTTTGGCCCAAGGAAAATGTTGATTGGGGCAGCACTCAACAAGGGGGAGGGGTTGGAATAGAAAAATAGAGGTATGGGAAGTCTTGGAGACACCTAACACAATGCATCCCCTCCCTCTTTCCTCACTCCACTACTTAATGATTCCTCTCAAGCAATTATTTTCTTGGGAAAGAATTTTTTTTTTTTTAATTTAATTTTTTCTTCTTTTTTTTTTTTTTAGAGGAAAACTGGAGCACAGTCATGAAAGAACACTCAGCAAATTTAATAATTCCTCTCAAGCAATTATTTTCTTGGGAAAGAATTTTTTTTTTTTTTTAAGAGGAAAACTGGAGCACAGTCATGAAAGAACACTCAGCAAACTTAGTGATTCCTCTCAAGCAATTATTTTCTTGGGAAATATTTTTTTTTTTTTTTTTTTTTTGAGGAAAAATGGAGCACAGTCATGAAAGAACACTCAGCAAATTTAATAATTTCTTGGGAAAGAATATTTTTTTTTAAGAGGAAAACTGGAGCACAGTCCTGACAGAACACTCAGCAAACTTAGTGATTCCTCTCAAGCAATTATTTTCTTGGGAAATAATTTTTTTTTTTTTTTTGAGGAAAACTGGAGCACAGTCATGAAAGAACACTCAACAAATGTAATAATTTCTT
>CATNWA010002669.1:2092500-2100000 GCA_951230385.1 Staurois parvus
CATATCTGCCTGGTAATTATATGCTCATTAGCATATATGCAAATTGTCAATCTATGCACACTGTGGGTGTGCACAGCATAATTTAACCATTACAAAAACAGCTGCATTTTCCCAGACAATATATATTTAAAAAAAAAAAAAAATATATATATATATATAAAATTTAATTTAATTTAATTTACACAACATTTTAATAATAAAATATTAATTCTATTTTTTTCACTTGCTTAGGAAGCATTGATATTTGTGACAGGTTCTTCCCATACGACAGCAATAGCATGCTAGATTTTTTTTATATTTTTTTTAATTAACACAGAAAGTATTATTTTTTTTTAATCCTTGCTATCATTTTTTTATTATTGTTAAGACACCTTATTTTATCATACCTAAAAAATAAAAAATATGGTCTTTATTGAAAAGAATAGAACAATGGAATAGATTTTTTTTGGCAAGTATTTTTAATGATAGGATCGCGTGGCATAAATAATGTGTTGGTAGGATGAATACGTTGCACATCAGACTGTGCCATTGTAAAGGATTTCCAAGTGTAACAGAAGACCGGCATTGATACAAGGGTACAAGGTAAACACAAATGGTGGTGTAATTCAGAGGCATTATAATACACGCTATTGTAACAGGAACTATTTAAAAAAAAGCTTTTTTTTTTTTATATTTTGAACTATTTTTATTTATTTAAGAAATTTTTCAGAATTAAACTTTTTTTTTTTTTAAATTTCGCAATCGGTTTAATTTTTTTTTTTTTTTAATTAATAATGTTTTAAATTCTGAAAGGGAAAGTGTCAATCTGATATATGATATAGGATGGTTTTTGACATTCACTTCTCTTACTAAAAAAAGTCCAAGAATAACTCCTTCTTCCCCCAAGGAGTGGTGCTTTCATTTAATTTCGTATAGATTTAGAACAAGTCTGTCTTCAGATATTCAGTCAATGTAAAATATAATTGATGACAACCTTGAGACATTTTAGAATAATTTTTAAACATTTCCTCAATTTTCTTTTCTCATTGCATAGGCTTAATGCATTATTTTTATAAATACTGTATAATAATATTGTTTATTGTATATTAAAAATAATAATCTAAAATTATTTAAAATGTTAATAAGTGCATAAAATTTTTTATATATAATATTTAATATTATTTTTATGCTTGTATATGTAATTTTATGCTTTATATGGAATATAAAATATTCATGCTGCTTTTTTTGGTACATATATATATATATATATATATATATATATATATATATATATATATATATAAATATATATATATATATATATATATATATATATATATAATTCTCTTCATGTCCATTGTAAAAGCACCACATGAGAGAGTACTTTTTTATACCATTTATGCATTTTTTTTTTTTTATATATCACAACCTTTTACTATGCATGAAGCAAAGTGTAATTCAACATATTATTAACACCTATATAACATAATGAACGCAAGGTGACCTCTACATTATTTAATTGTTGTATTGATATATCTGTGTTATAAACACATTCTCTAATCCCCTTTTTATGCTCATGCTTTATTATAATATTAATTAATTACTATTAAATTAATTATTATACCTATTTATAAAAATGATTTTGCCAAGAGACATAAATTAAAATTATAATTTTGCTAAATATACCACAAAATAAGGAAAAAAAAATTCTTAGAAATCAAAGTAAATATTTTAATTTCACTGAATAATAAATAATTCTTGCTGTAGAATAATTTGAATAAATACATTACTGAGACCTTAAATAATACTAAGTAAGTTTAATACACTTAATAATAAATATTAAGCAATATTTATAAGTAATAGTGTAGAATATGTCATATCATGACCACTGAGCGAAAAAAAAAAAGTATTTTTAGTAATATTACCATTTTTTGGAAAATATGTTGAAATGCGGATTTATGACCCAGGACTTGTTATGTGGTTTTGTGCAGCAGCTGAACAGTAAAAAAAAAAAAAATGTCTAGTAATTATATTTTCTTTATTCTCTTTAACCTGATTGGGCGGTTCAGGCTCTGCTGGAGCACCTTAGGTAACCACCCCCTTCCAACCTGTGTTCACTTGAAAGACCCAATCGGGTTTAGGGAAATTTAAGGAAAAATAGACATTTGGGACTTGGACAAAAAAAAAAAAAAAAAAAGATGGAAGCACAAGGGTGCCTTTTATTCCCTTTAGCAAATTATAGACAACAACGCGGGGGACATGTAGACCGCTCTGCTGAGATATTACAATGTCTGTTGAGTATTACTTCTACAAACCACTAATACTTATTATAAAGATAAAAACAATGATACTATTATAAACTACTACTATGTATAGGTAGCAATTTATAAAATGTTCCTTATTTAACCTGAAATGTACCAATCTGTGATATATTCTCATTGTCAGTATAATAGGTGCACACCTACAGTCTGCCCTCTGCATGACAATTGTCTGTTCCTTGTGAAGGTCATCTTTGTATGTTTCCACGTGTAGGATGTCCATTGGTTCTGTCATTGTGTAATAGGCAGAGAGTACATCTATAACCTGATTACAATATATAGCCATAAATAATTAACAACATAAATATATTTCTGATTATAGTTTGAGAAATATTGCCACAGATACATTTATCTGAATGTGTTGTGTTCATTGTTTTTTTATATCTTTTTTTTTTTCTTTCCCTTCCATTCCACATTCCAAAAGGTGACGAGATTTAAAAAAAGAGTCTCAAGTCTTCATTGTTTCTTTTTCTCCTTCCTGCCTTTTCTTTCTCCTTCCTTCCTTCCCTCTTTCTTTCTTTCTTTCTTTCTTTCTTTCTTTTTTCTTTCTTTCTTTCTTTCTGTCTTTTCCTTCCTTTCTCTCCTTTTTTCTATTTCTCATTCCCCTTCCTCTCTACCTTTCCCTCTCTCCTCTATCCTTCCGCATCTTTTTCTTTCTTTCTTTTATATATATATATATATATATATATATATATATATATATATATATATTTTCTATTTATCTTCTTTCCTTTCTCTCCCTTCTTTTTTCTCTAATTTCCTTTCTTTCTCTCTTTACCTCTGTCACACTCATTCTCTCTTTCTTCCTCTCCTCTCTTCTTCTTTCTTTCTTTCTTTCTTTTTTTCTCTCTCTCTCTCTCTCTCTCTTTCTTTCCTTCTTTCTTACTTTTCCTTTTTCTCTCCCTCTCTATTTTTTTTTTCTTTTTCCCTCTGTCACACTCTTTCTTGCCTTCACATTTAGTTAATTTATTACACATCTCCTCTCCTCATCTCTCTTTTCTCTTTCTTTCTTTCTTTCTTTCTTTTTCTTTCTTTCTTTCTTTCTTTCTTTCTTTCTTTTTCTTTCTTTCTTTCTTTCTTTCTTTCTTTCTTTCTTCTCCCTTTTCTCTCCCTCCCTATTTCCTTACACCCCTTTCTTTCTTTCCTTTCCTTTCCCTTCCTTTCCCTTTCCCTTTCTTTTCATTTCCCTTCCTTTCCCTTTCCTTTCCGTTCTTTTCCTTTCCCTTTTTTTTTCCCTTTCCTTTTCCTTTCCTTTCATTTCCTTTCCTTTCCTTTCCTTTCCTTTCCATTCCTCTCCTCTCCTCTCCTCTCCTCTCCACTCCTTTCCTTTCCTTTCCTTTTCCTTTCCTTTCCATTCCTTTCCTCTCCCTTTCCTCTCCTTTCCTTTCCTCTCCTCTCCTTTCCTTCCCTTTCCTTTTCCTCTCCCACCCTATTTCCTTATGCCCCTTTCTTTCTTTTCCCCTCTGTCACACTCTTTGTTGCCTTCACAATTAGTTCATTTATTACAACCACCTTTTGATGAAACAAGTGAAACGTTAAAATAAAACTTGATTTTTTTTTTGATCCCCGCTAATCTTTTTCAGTTTGAATTTAATTTTTAAGAGAATAAAAGCCCAAAAAATTTAAAAAAAAATAATAATATGCTTAAAAGGGTATCTTCTAGCAGCTGTAAGATCTGAATATGATTTTTTAAAACATCGGTTTAAAAATGTAAAAAGTGAAAAAAAAGTTCCTAATCTGAGCTCTGAGTACATACCACTTCAGCTGTGATAAGGTGATGGTTTCATTTTATGAGAAGTTCAAACAAGTTACACACACAAAAAAAGGATTATCTGATTGGGTGGAAGAGATAGACTCCTCACATTAAAAAAATTAAATTAAATTTTAAAAATTAATTAATTAATTAAAAAAAATAAATTAAAAAAATAAATAAAACAAATTAAAAAATTATATATACAAATATATATATATATATATATATATACAAAATATATATATATATATATATATATATATATATATGTATATATACACCAGGACGTCACCCTTATGGTTTCAAGATTTTTGGACAGTAGAAAGTTTGTCCCTCGGTTTATTCACAGATGTCTGCAGGTTTAGAAATTGGAACCCTTGCTGTGAACATAGTGTTAGAGAACTGAAATAATTTGGGATAAAGGCTTTGAAATGTCGCTGTTGGTGTTTTCTAGGTGTGATTCTCAGGGTTATATCACTGAAATAAGCTCTGTAAAATTATGGTATCACATAAAAAAAAAAAAAAAAAAAAGGGTAACCTTTATTTCACATTTAAAATGAATAGGGATGGAAGACACTCTTGTATTTTTCTTCTGAATGGTAGAGAGACTGATAAGTAGATAGATAGATATATAGATAGATAGATAGATAGATAGATAATAGATAGATAGATAGAAAATAGATAGACAGATAGATACATATAACAATCTGGTGCTGAACCTTTCAAAAATGTAAAACACTAAAAAAAAAAAAAAAAATAGAAAAAGGTTTAAAAAATCTACCCTCTTAATTACACTACGACTTAAAAATGCTGCTGATGCCCTACAAGAATTAACTGACCTTTGAAGCTTGCCTTTAAAACCTCACAAATTGTTGTAAGTGCTCCTAATAATGATTGAGAATGAATAAAACATGCACATATTTATTTTAATGTATGTACTGTAACTTACCAACACACTTAGGCTGAAAAAAAAAAAAGCACGCGAAAAAAAAAACAACTATTAACCTAAAAGAAAAAAAAATTTAAATGAAATTAAAATGAAACATTTAAAAAATTTTAAATTTTAAAAAGTAAGAATTAAAATGAAAATGAAATGTAAAAATTTTAAAATGATGTAAAAAAAAAATGTTTTTTTCTTTCAACGGAAGCAGTTACTTAATTAAAAAAAAACATATATATGTTCAAGTTTGTCAGGGAAATTATTTCTGTTTTGGAACAGAATTTGTAGCGTACAAAAATATCATCCCACATGTATAAATATTACGTTTTTTGTTGGTATTTTTAATTATTATTTTAAAATATTTTTTAATGTATGCCTTTCATCTCTACTTTTTCCCTGAACAGAATTTGTAGCATACAAACATATTTCCCCAGTTTTATAAATATTATAATTTTATTTTTATTATTAGTTTAAAAAATATTTGTTTAATTTATGTCTTTTATCTCTACTCTATCCTTGTGGTGACTTTGCATTGTATGCTTTGCTGATGGATATAATCAAAATTATAAATTTAAAAAAAAAAATGTAATTTGATGGTACCAAAGGAATTTATTTTTGTACTCTTCAATGTGATACAGAAAAAAATGTAAACATAAAGATATTAGTTTTGATAAATAATTCCTGGAAATGTAAAGGAAAGAAACCACCAAACATCCCAAAATGACATACGTATAACAAAGACGTGGTGCTGAGATATCAATTTCCTAAATACACAGCCCAGGATCAGACGAGACGAGGGGTCCACGGTCTTTTATTGTGGAAACTGTGGCTCACTTTTATGGCTGTTGGTGGGATTATGTGACCTATAAAGGGATTTAAGAACGGCAACATGAGGGCATTAAAACTAGTGAGCTGGTTTAGGCAAAAAAAAAGGAAAAACATTTATGAGAAAGACAACTTTTTTTTTACTAATATATAAACTACACTATTTTTAGAAGCTACTTTTTTTTTTATTTTTAGCCTTCTTTTTTTATTTTTTTTTAAAGTGTTTATTTCTAACAGTTTCCTTAAGAAGTGAAAATATACAAGGATAATGCCTAAAGCTGTCTTCTAAAGCTCTAAAACAAGACGAGTAAGCCTTTCTCAGAGACAAGTTTCCCCGGAGTGTTCTTTAGGTGTCATTTTTGGGCATTTTTTTGTAGTATGGATCAGCGATAAATCAGTCGCGGGTTCAATATGTCCGATTTAAGAAATACATACATATATTTATGGATAACGGTAAATGAATATTGCAATAATAAATACTGATTTGCATGTACTAGATGATTTTGTTAAAATTATTCACAATATGTTTTAAGCTATAAACGATGCAAACTGAAAAAAATTGCAATAAAATAAAGAATAAAAAACAAATATCACAGTGTATTATTTATTAATTTTTATTTTTAATTTTTTTTTAAATACATATATTTTTGTGTATGTGTGTTATTTTCTATTGTGTAAATAATTCTAGTATTGAGTTGCAGAATTTGGACAATTTAAAGGCCTGATCAGTTAAAAAAAAAAAAAAAAAAAAGAAGGGCAAAACACAACAGCAGCCAGTCATTATACATCTTATATAGTTTTCAACTGGATAGACCACGAGTACCCCCAGTCCCCGCCAGGACTCTCACAACCCGGGAAATCAGGGCCAAGGTCCTTTCTCTTTGGATCAGGATTAGTAGGGTGTAGGTTCTTGGACTTGCTGTAAAAGTCTTGGGGGGGGGAAGCATGTGATGTTATGGTCATGTTCTCCGCCTCCCATGGGGGTCTCCTTTTGGGGAAACCCCACCAAGTACTTGGGTGAACCTTGCTTTGGAAGTTTCCTTGAAGAATGGGGTCTACCTGGTTTCGACTAGGTGGACCATGAGTACCCCAGTCCCCATCAGAGTCTCTCATCCTGGGTGATCAGGACCAGGGTTCTTTCTCTTTGGAGCCTACTTAGTAGGGTGTAGGTCCTCACACTGGCCCTGAAAGTCTTGGGGGGAAGGCTTGTGGCCTTATGGGTTAGGTTCTCCCCCTCCCATGGGGTTACCCCTTTGGGGGAACCCATCACGGACTTGGGTAAACTTTGCTTCGGAAGTTCCCTTGAAGAATGGGGTTGACCTGGTTTCATCTGGATGGACCACAAGTATTCCGGTCCTGGTCAGGAGTCTCGCACCCCGGTGGATAAGGGCCAGGATTCTTTCTCTTTGGATGTAGATCCTTAGACTTGCCCTGAAAGTCTTTGGGGAGGAGGCACATGGCCTTATGGTCAGGTTCTCCCCCTCCCTTGGGGGTCTCCCTTCAGGGGAACTTCACCATGTACTAAGGTGAACCTTGCTTCAGAAGGTCCCTTTAGAGAATGGGGTCTACCTGGCTTTGACTGGGTGGACCTTGAGTAATCCAGTCCTTGTCAGGAGTCACGCATCCCAGGGGATCAGAATTAGGGCTCTTGCTTTTTGGAGCCTGATTAATAGGGTGTAGGTCCT
>CATNWA010002669.1:2105000-2200974 GCA_951230385.1 Staurois parvus
GTCTGGGTCTAGATCTTACCAAGGGCAGTGAGGTTCAAATGAATGGTCTGGGCAAGACTAGATGGTCTGGGCAAAGGGTCTGGGTCTAGGTCTGGGCCAGGGCAGAAAAGTCTGGATGAAGGTTCTGGGCTGGACTAGAGGGTCTGGCTAACATCAAAATAATTAATATAAAATTAGTGAGGAACAGATCCATAAAGACTTATTTCACCAGCAATACATTTTACATGTTGGATGCATTTATGTACATTTATAAAATGTATCCATCCTTTTTCTTGACTCTGTAACTCCTAATCTAGTTTCAACCTCCCCAGGTCCAAAACGTCTGGCTTTTAGATGAAGTAGGTTATGGGGAAAAAGAATTTTAATATTTTTTCTTGCCAACTGCTCCCCCACTGGGGAGATTTCCCCAACCTTCTCTCCAAAGTTGGGGAAACTCCCTCTTAGACCTACAGAGGCCTTCAGAGCTGGTGTCCCCCCATTGGAAAATTTCACCTCTGGTTCTGGTGACAACTAAAAATGTGGCTTTCCAATCAGAAAGGCTAAATTCCCTCTATCCCCAATCAGGTACAGACAGAAATATAAGCGTGTCAGGTGGTCTAACTCTTCCTCTACAACATTCAAACCAAGACAGAAGAAAAAAAAACTGTCCGAAAAAATAATCCATGCTTAATAATCCCAGTTGGAGAGATTTTGCATCATTTCCTCTCTGAATGGACCAGTTGGGGAGTGAAGGTGAGGTATGTGCTGCTGAGTAGGGTGGCCCTGCAATCAATATAATTCTTGACCTATCCTTAAATGATGTCTTAACACTTAACCTGAACCCCAGATGATAACCAGAAGTTCCTGAACCCCTAAAACCATAACCTAACTTCTAAACTATCACTGACACCACTGTAACTCTTGTAGATCCATACTTACCTAGCTGAAACCATTGGACATTTCTCCACCAAGACTTTTAATGCCAGGACCAAGGCAAGTGTTTTCTGAGATTAGTGTCTTACTGTTGCCTCAGGCACAGCTCATTGCTGTCTGTAGATGGTGAATTTTGAACCTTGAGGTTGCCCTTCTTCTGTTCGATGTGCCACTGCTGGTTTGCTGACTTTGGCTGTCCATGTGGGCAAGAGACAAAAACCTCTACTCCAGCCTTTCTCAACCTTTTTATCCCAGAGGAACCCCTAAAATAATTTTCAGATCTTAGGGAACCCCTACTAAATCAAATTCATTGGGGGTCGTATGAGAAAATGCCCCTTACATTGGTGGTCCTAAAGAATGCAACCAAAAAGAAAACTAAAAAGATCTGTAGCATCATGCTACAGTGGCATTGGCCCTAGGCATCATCAAATAGGCGGTCAATCAGCTACAGCTCAAGGAACTTCTAGCATTCTCTGGAGGAACCCTGGATGAGAATGGCTGCTCTACTCTTTTGGCTTGTAAGATGACAGCTGAGGTGAGTTAGATCAGCTTTTCTGAACTAGGGTACCCTGGGGTGCCTTCAGGCTTCTTCAGGCTAGATCATTGAAACAAATATCCTCCTGGGGCAGAACGGTAACAAACCGGCAAGATTCTACTTCTCAAATGCCCCTGCAAGACTTTGAAGAGCTTCAGAAATAACTGGAGCGCATGGCCGGGCCTGGAGAAGTCTGAAAATGACCAGCTTATGGCCTTCACAGGACTATGGCTACCCACAGTCCTTAAAAAACCTGAAGGGCCAGTCCCCCTCAAAGTGATACTATAGATACAGAACGTGGCCAAAGGGATGTGGACAACCCTTCAAATGATGGAGTGTCTCCAGGAAGGCCTTATGCAAACGTGGCAAAACGCGGCAAACCTGCATTTGTGGGCGTTTTTTGAGCCAAGATTTTATTTATTTTATAAGCCCTCATGCACATGGAACGTTTTTACAGCGGCTGTTTTTGGCTTTTGGCGTTTTTTTCTACAGCCAGTAAACCCCCCAGCATGTTCTCCTATGTGTCCATACACACACAAGCTTTAATCAGCATTTTTTTGGCTGGAAAAAAAAACCAGAACTAGTGGGTTTCTAGAGTTTTTTTAGCTGTAAAAAATGCTCTAACACAGTAAAATGAGGTAACGCAAAACACAGCAAACCAACGTTTTTGAGCTTTTTGTAGCCAAAAATTTATTTATTTAAACGCTAAAAACGCTAACGTGAAAGACCGCGGAAAAACACGGTAAACCGCTTGCCTACCGGGAACTGATCGTATACCCCCTTCCTGCCCAGGCCAGTCTTCAGCTTTCAGCGCTGCTGCACTTTGAATGACAATTGCGCGGTCATGCAACACTATGCCCATATGAAATTATTTATCACTTTTTTCACACAAATAGAGCTTTCTTTTGGGGGTATTTACTCTCCGCTTGAGGTTTTATTTTTTTGTGCTACAAACAAAAAAAGATAAAAAAAATTAAAAAATAAAAAGTTTTTATTTGTTTCTATAAAATTTTGCAAACAGGTAATTTTTCTCCTTCACTGATGTGCGTTGATGAGGCTGCACTGATAGGTGGCACTGATGGGCACTGATAGGTGGCACTGATGGGCACTGATGAGGTAGTACGGATAGGCAGCACTGATGGGCACTGATAGGCAGCACCAGGGGTGGACTGACAACTCATGGGGCCCCCCGGGCAATAGGGGATCATGGGGCCCCTGTGTCCTTTCCCAAACTCAAAAAAGCCTATGAAAAAGGTACCAGGGGCATCTCATGGGGCCCCTTACTGACCCCGGGCCCTCGGGCAGTGCCCGCGTTTCCAAATGGTCAGTCCGCCCCTGGGTGGCACGGATAGGCAGTACTGACAGGCAGCACTGATAGGCGGCATTGATAGGTGGCACTGATAGGCGACACTGATGAGCTGGCACTGATGAGGCGGCACTGATGATGCTGTACTGATATGTAGCAATGATGGGCACTGATAGGCAGCACTGATGTGAAGCGCTGATGGGCACTGATGGGTGGTACTGACTGACAGCACTGACTGGCGGCATTGCTGGGAACTGACTGGCAGCAGTGCTGGACACTGATGGGTGGCACTGCTGGGCACTGGTGGGTGGCACTGCTGGGCATAGGTGTGTGGCACTGCTTGGCACTTTGGGGGGGGGGGGGGCACTGCTGGGCACTGGTGGGGAGCACTGATCATCAGGGCACTGATCATCACCAGCAGTGCCCCCCATCAGTGCCACCCATCAGTGCTGCCCAGCAGTGCCACCCGTCAGTTCCCAGCGGTGCCACCCATCAGTGTCCAGCAGTGCTGCCAGCCAGTTCCCAGCAGTGCTGCAAGTGAGTGCCATCAGTCAGTGCTTCCCATCAGTGCCGCCTATCAGTGCCCATCATTGCTGCATATCAGTACAGCACCATCAGTGCCGCCTCACCAATGTCTTGGTATGCTGACGCCTTTAGAGTTCCCTTCACTGGAATTAAACAAACGTACATATTCGCCAGCACACCGTGGATCTCCAATATGGTCCAAAAAGGTTTTTATTGCACAAAGATCAAATCACAAAAGAAAAAAAGTGCAACGTTTCGGAGCCGCACAGGACACCTACGTCAGGCCAGTGATGACCAATGACAGAATATGTCTCCATTGCTCTAGAGTCCAGTGGCGGCGTGCTTTACACCATGGCATCCGACGCTTTGCATTGCACTTGGTGATGGAAGGCTTGGATGCAGCTGCTCGGCCATGGAAACCCATTCCATGAAGCTCTCTATGCACTGTTGTTGGGCTCATCTGAAGGCCACACCAAGTTTGGAGGTCCTTAGCTATTGACTCTGCAGACAGTTGGTGACTTCTGCGCACTGTGCGCTTCAGCATGCGCTGACCCCGCTCTGTCATGTGACGTGGCCTACCACTTGGTGGCTGAATGGCTGTTGTTCCCAGTTGCTTCCACTTTGTTATAATCCCACTAACAGTTGAGCGTGGAATATTTAGTAGCCAGGAAATGTCACGGATGGACTTATTGCCCAGGTGGCAACCTATCACGGGACCACGCTTGGAGTCACTGAGCTCCTGAGAGCGACCCATTCTTTCACCAATGTCTGTAGAAGCCGTCTGCATGCCTAGGGGCTTGATTGTATACTCTCTGACCTCTGAGGAAGAGGTACAGCTTTGAAACGCGTCGGTCATCAGCTACCTAGAGGTCTACAGTCCCCTACCAGACCACCTGGACCATGCTGTATTTCTTGTGACATGTAACTTTTTTTCTTTGTGAATATTTTACTTTTTAGCAATAAAAACAGTTTTTAAAGGTAATGCACTAGGCCCGTGCGCCCTCTTGTTGTCTTTTCATATACAGTTCTATATTGGATTTCCCTGGTCCACTGAGGGCAGCACAGCTTGCATTCCTTCCATACCTATGTGGGGATGCTGCCGTTGTGGAGTCCACTGTACAGCCAGGAGCTCAGGCATTCAGTTGCTTTTTTCTTCATACCTGAATCCAATGATTTGGAGGGCTGGCTCAATACTTTTGGCAATATAGTGTGTATATATATATATATATATATATATGCATTTCTTTATTTTTTTTTGGGGGGGGGGCGGGGGTATCGGGGATAATCAATTTCAGTGATGTCCAAACTGCAGATCTTTGCTTGCCTTTATCCAGTCCTTGGGGCACTATTCCTCCCACTGACACCAATGATGGGGCACTATTCCTCCCACTGACACCAATGATGGGGCACTATTCCTCCCACTGACACCAATGATGGGGCACTATTCCTCCCACTGACACCAACGATGGGGCACTATTCCTTCCACTGATACCAATGATGGGACACTATTCCTCCCACTGATACCAATGATGGGGCACTATTCCTCCCACTGACACCAATGATGGGGCACTATTCCTCCCACTGACACCAATGAGGGGACACTATTCCTCCCACTGACACCAATGATGGGGCACTATTCCTCCCACTGATACCAATGATGGGGCACTATTCCTCCCACTGACACCAATGATGGGGCACTATTCCTCCCACTGATACCAAAGATGGGGCACTATTCCTCCCACTGACACCAATGATGGGGCACTATTCCTCCCACTGATACCAATGATGGGGCACTATTCCTCCCACTGACACCAATGATGGGGCACTATTCCTCCCACTGATACCATTGATGGGGCACTATTCCTCCCACTGATACCAATGATGGGGCACTATTCCTCCCACTGATACCATTGATGGGGCACTATTCCTCCCACTGACACCAATGATGGGGCACTATTCCTTCCACTAAAATCAATGATGGGACACCATTCCTCCCACTGACACCAATGATGGGGCACTATTCCTCCCACTGACACCAATGATGGGGCACTATTCCTCCCACTGATACCAATGATGGGGCACTATTCCTCCCACTGACACCAATGATGGGGCACTATTCCTCCCACTGATACCAATGATGGAGCACTATTCCTCCCACTGATACCAATGATGGGGCACTATTCCTCCCACTGATACCAATGATGGGGCACTATTCCTCCCACTGACACCAATGATGGGGCACTATTCCTCCCACTGATACCAATGATGGGGCACTATTCCTCCCACTGACACCAATGATGGGACACTATTCCTCCCACTGACACCAATGATGGGGCACTATTCCTCCCACTGATACCAATGATGGGGCACTATTCCTCCCACTGACACCAATGATGGGACACTATTCCTCCCACTGACACCAATGATGGGACACTATTCCTCCCACTGACACCAATGATGGGGCACTATTCCTCCCACTGACGCCAGGAATTTTTCTACTCCCACTGACCACACTCCGACCCCACCAAAGACTCAAGGACACTAAACTGGCCCTCTGTTTTGAAAGTTTGGTGTCCCCTGATCTACAATATTTTGTCATGATGGGGACTTTTTTAAGTTTGGGGTGTACAAATACATTTGTTGCTGAACGATTGTTGGAGCTGTCCTTTGACAACGCACACCACTGTACAAAGGGCACCAAATATTCATCCCTTACCACCATAATTTCAATTATTCAATCTTTATAATTTTTAAATTTAGCTAGTACAGCCGCATGAAAAAGTGCTCTCCCTGCTTTATTTTATTGTTTTTCTTTTTCTTTAAATTTTTAAATTTAGCCCATGAAGCCACAATTAAAAGCCATCTCCCTGCTTTACATTGGTGTTTAATTTAAATGTTTTTTAATTTTGTCAATTTTTTAAAATTTAGCCCATAAAACCACATGGAAATCCTTCTCCCTACTTTTCATTAATGTTTTTTTATTTATTTGAATTTTTTAATTTTGCCAATTTTTTTTATTTAGCCCAAGAAGCTGCACGAGAAGCCCTTTCCCTGCTTTACACTCATTTGTTTAATTTTAATTGTTTAATCTTACAATTTTTTTTTTAATTTAGCCCGAAAACCACGTGAAAAGGCCCTCCCCTTCTTTACATTTTTTTTATTTAAATTTTTTTAATCGAGCAATTTTTTTTTAAATTTAGCCCGAAAGCCACGTGAAAAGGCTCTCTCCCTTCTTTATATTTTTTTTATTTAAATTTTTCTAATCTTGCAAATTTTTTAAATTTAGCCCTCAAAGCCACGTGAAAAGGCTCTCTCCCTTCTTTACATTTTTTTAATATTAATTTTTTTAATCTTACAAATTTTTTTTAATTTAGCCCGAAAGCCACGTGAAAAGGCCCTCTCCCTTCTTTACATTTTTTTATTTTAATTTTTTTAATCTTACAATTTTTTTTTTAATTTAGCCCTCAAAGCCACTTTAAAAGGCTCTCTCCCTTCTTTACATAATATTTTTATTTAAAAATTTTTAATCTTGGTAATTTTTTTTAATTTTGCCCTCAAAGCCACGTGAAAAGGCCCTGTCCCTTTTTCATATATTTTTTTAATTAGAATTTTTTAATGTGGCCGATTTTTTAATTTAACCCTCAAAGACACATGAAAAGGCTCTCTCATTATTTTTTACATTTTTTTTTTAATTTAAACTTTTTAATTTTGCCATTGGTGAATGTCCCCATCGCAGTGCTTGTCTTCCTATGCCGCTTTTATTGGTAATAGTTTGTTTATTAACTCAAAAATGGAGTAAATTAAATATCAAAGTCCCCCTAACCCCCCCAAAGACTTCAGTGGGTTTTGGGTGATTTTCCACATTCTGAGAATTTTTTGTAAAACTGGCCAAAAATAGAACCTGGGCAGACCTGCTCACCCCTAATTCTGACATACAGTCAATGTGTTCATAAATTTTGAAAACCATAAATGATGTCCTCAGCGAGCCGCCATGATCTATGGGAACGGAAATGTTCGGAATTCTCACAGTATTTGTGAAGGATCAGCGCCATCCCAGTAAGAGGGAAGATTGAATTTTCAGATGATCGATGTATAAGCCACGGACGACCTTATGGTGAAAGTGACACGTATCTGCGCCGAACAAAAGGCTCCTCGCAGTCTGACATCAATGCCAGCTGTCACTCCGAATCTGCTTATCGGGGTAGACTGTTAGCTCCTGCGGACAAGAGGACCCAACCCTGCGTGCTGCCTGTGTAATGCTCTTATCTCCTCCCGTCAGCTGACACCACAATACCATCCTAATAGGCAGCCATCTTGTTACAGCTTCTCCCGGGTGACATCACACTTGGTGGGGGCATTGTACATTCCACAAGGTGTCCACTACAGCCGCCCTTCCATCATCAGACCACATCCCATGGAGAGCCAATCATATAATGTCTGATGGACAGCCAATCATATAATGTCTGATGGACAGCCAATCATAGAAGGTCCAGAGGGTGACTTCTAAAATGTCTCTTTCTTTCTTCTTTCTTTCTTTCTTTCTTTCTTTCTTTCTTTCTTTCTCTCTCTCTCTCTCTCTCTCTCCCTCTTTCTTTCTTTTTTTCTCTCTTTTCCTTTCTTTCTTTATTTCTTTCTTTCTCTTTCTTTCTTTCTCTCTTTTTCCTTTTTCTCTCTCTCTCTCTCCCTCTCTTTCTTTCTTTTTTTCTCTCTTTTTCTTTCTTTCTTTCTCTTCTCTTTCTTTCTTTCTTTCTTTCTCTCTGTTCCTTTCTTTCTTTCTTTTTTTTCTTTCTTTCTTTTTTTCTTTCTTTCTTTCTTTTTTTCTTTCTTTCTCTTTCTTTTTCTTTCTTTCTTTCTTTCTCTCTTTTCTTTTCTTTCTTTCTCTCTCTCCCCCTCTTTCTTTCTTTCTTTCTCTCTTTTCCTTTCTTTCTTTATCTCTCTCCCTCGTTCTTTCTTTCTTTCTTTCTTTCTTTCTTTCTTTCTTTCTTTCTTTCTCTCTTTTCCTTTCTTTCTCTCTCTCTCTCTCTCCCTCTTTCTTTCTTTTCTTTCTCTCTTTTCCTTTCTTTCTTCCTTTCTTTTTTTTTCTTCTCTCTCTCTCTCCCTCCCCCCCTCTCTCTCTCCCCCTCTTTCTTTCTTTCTTTCTTTCTTTCTTTCTTTTTTCTCTCTCTTATTCTTTCTTTCTCTCTCTTTCTTTCTCTCTCTCTCTCTCTTCTTTCTATCTTTTCCTTTCTTTCTTTCTTTCTTTCTTTCTTTTTTTCTTTCTTTTTTTTCTCTCTTTTCTTTTCTTTCTTTCTCTCTCTCCCTCTTTCTTTCTTTCTTTTTCTTTCTTTCTTTCATTTTCTCTCTTTTCTTTTCTTTCTTTCTCTCTCTCCCTCGTTCTTTCTTTCTTTCTTTCTTTCTTTCTTTCTTTCTTTCTCTCTTTTCCTTTCTTTCTCTCTCTCTCCCTCTTTCTTTCTTTCTTTCTTTTCTTTCTCTCTTTTCCTTTCTTTCTTTCTTCCTTTCTTTTTCTTTTTCTTCTCTCTCTCTCCCCCCCCCCCCCTCTCTCTCTCCCCCTCTTTCTTTCTTTCTTTCTTTCTTTTTCTCTCTCTTATTCTTTCTTTCTCTCTCTTTCTTTCTCTCTCTCTCTCTTTCTTTCTCTCTCTCTCTCTTTCTTTTTCTTTCTTTCTTTCTTTCTTTCTTTCTTCCTTTCTCTCTCTCTCTCCCCCCTCCCTCTTTCTTTCTTTCTTCCTTTCTCTTTATTTCTTTTTCTTTCTCTTCCCCCTCGATCCTTTTTTCCCCACTTTATCCTATCCTCCCTCTCTCTTTCCATCTCTCTCTCTCTTTCTCTCTCTTGTACTGTAGGCAGCCATCACAGGAGATATGACGAATCCATGTGTACCGTGGCATTCTGGTACATGTCATGAACTTATATGTGTTCTTGAAATGGGTTGCCAACGCACCGAAATATCCAGAGAAATGAAGATGCGCCGTTTCCTCCCCGGCCTGTCTCTAGCCCGCCCCTTTCATTTGGTGGATTTCAGTTCTTTCGATCATGGAGGCGCAGTATCACATGTGGGAGTTACCTATGTATCTGCAGCCTATCTAGGAACACCCACTAATCCAGACTGACACCTGCCCATCAAGGTGTTTTGATATTTGCATAACTCCTCCCACTGCTTGCATCAGGGCTGAGGGCTCGAATGGAGTACTGAGGCAGGGTACTGTGATGATGTATTCAGGAAGCTACGTACAGCACCCTGCTGGCCCCTCCCACCAGCCGTGATCTGCTCACGCTGCATAGAGAAGCACAGAGACCCAGTGACAACATCACTGGATCTAAAATAAGACAGGGGTTCTACCTTTCCCAAGTGTTCAAAAGTGACAAAGGATTTGCCTTTAGATGCTCTTTAATTTTTTTTTTTTTTAACTAAAATCTTATGCTTATTTTGGATCCAGTGACATCATCATTGGGTCTCTGTGCTTCTCTATTGAATACAGGCAGATCATGGCTGGTAAGAGGGACCGGCAGGGTGTTGAACATAGCTTCCTGAAAACTTCACAGCACCCGGTCTCTGTACTTCTCAAGGGCCCTCAAACCTGATGCAAACAGCATTTTGTTCTTAAATATCCCCATACCTGGCATCCCCTAGACAGCCTGCACAGAGGACACCATCCGCCAGGTTCATCCGTGGTGTTACTTGTGCTTTTGAAAGAGTTTTGCTGTAGCTGTATAATGTGCGAAAAAAGGTGCAGATGCTCACCCATTGTATGGCATATTTGAAGAACAGGACTACAAAACACCTCCCTTTATGTAATAGCTAAAAAGGGGAAGGGGTCTTGTAGCTCTGTCGTAACAAAGTGCTGTACCTCCATAGATGCAGTTAGTATCATCACCCGTCCTGTAGTCCTGTCTAGTGTGACAACTCTGCTCCTCCATGGATACAGTTTCATGGGCGCTGTCACCCGTTCTGTAGTCCTGTCTAGGGTGACAATACTGCTCCTCCATAGATACAGTACTGTGAGTGTTGTCACCCATCCTGTAGTCCTGTCTAGGGTGACAACACGGCTCCTCCATAGATATAGTATCATGAATGTTGTCACCCATCCTGTAGTCCTGTCTAGGGTGACAACACGGCTCCTCCATAGATATAGTATCATGAATGTTGTCACCCATCCTGCAGTTTTGTTTAGGGTGACAAGGCTGCTCCTCCATAGATATAGTATCATGAATGTTGTCACCCATCCTGTAGTCCGGTCTAGGGTGACAACGCTGCTCTCCATAGATATAATATCTTGCATTTTGTCCTCCATCCTGTAGTCCTGTCTAGAGTGACATTGCTGCTCCTCCATAGAATATATTATTATACAGTATTTATATAGCGCCAAAAAGTTTGCTCAGCGCTGCACATTATAGGTACAGTACTGTGAGTGTTGTCACCCATCCTGTAGTCCTGTCTAGGGTGACAACACGGCTCCTCCATAGATATAGTATCATGAATGTTGTCACCCATCTTGTAGTTCTGTCTAGGTTGACAACGCTGCTCCTCCATAGATACACTACTGTGAGTGTTGTCACCCATCCTGCAGTCCTGTCTAGGGTGACAACATGGCTCCTCCATAGATATAGTATCATGAATGTTGTCACCCATCTTGTAGTTCTGTCTAGGTTGACAACGCTGCTCCTCCATAGATACAGTACTGTGAGTGTTGTCACTCATCCTGCAGTCCTGTCTAGGGTGACAACGCTGCTCTTACATAGATATAGTATCATGAATGTTGTCACCCATCTTGTAGTTCTGTCTAGGGTGACAACGCTGCTCTTACATAGATATAGTATCATGAATGTTGTCACCCATCTTGTAGTTCTGTCTAGGTTGACAACGCTGCTCCTCCATAGATACAGTACTGTGAGTGTTTTCACCCATCCCGCAGTTCTGTCTAGGGTGACAACGCTGCTCCTCCATAGATACAGTACTGTGAGTGTTGTCACCCATCCTGCAGTTCTGTCTAGGGTGACAACACGGCTCCTCCACAGATATAGTATTATGAATGTTGTCACCCGTCCTGCAGTCCGGTCTAGGGTGACAACGCTGCTCCTCCATAGATATAATATCCTGCATTTTGTCACCCATCCTGCAGTCCTGTCTAGGGTGACAATGCTGCTCCTCCATAGATATAGTATCATGAATGTTGTCACCCATCCTGTAGTTCTGTCTATAGTGACAACGCTGCTCCTCCATAGATATAGTAATGTGAATGTTGTCACCCATCTTGTAGTTCTGTCTAGGGTGACAACGCTGCTCCTCCTTAGCTATAGTATCATGAATGTTGTCACCTGTCCTGTAGTTTCGTCAAGGGTGACAACGCTGCTTCTCTATATATACAGTTACATGAGTGTTGTCACCCGTCCTGTAGTCCTGTCTAGAGTGACAACGCTCACAGGACTTTATATATAAAGGAGCAATGTTGTCACCCTAGACAAGACAGTGTTGTCACCCATCCTGTAGTCCTGTCTAGGGTGACAATGCTGCTCCTTCATAGATACAGTATAGTGAGCGTTGTCACTCCGGAACAGGAAGCGTGTTACTGACAGGATCACCAATATAATTCTTTGCCTCCCCGTCGTTCCATTTGTAAAGCGAGTAAACCCCGCTCAGAGTCACAACCTGGAGCTTACACCAGGCCAGGGGCGGACTGACCATTTGGAAACTCGGGCACTGCCCGAGGGCCTGAGGTCAGTAGGGGGCCCCATGAGATGCTCCTGGTACCTTTTTCATAGGCTTTTTTGAGTTTGGGCAAGGACACAGGGGCCCCATGATCCCCTATTGCCCGGGGGCCCCATGAGTTGTCAGTCCACCCCTGCACCAGGCTGAAGACTCTGCACTGGACAGCACTGGGTACTTAAGTGGCCAATCGCTATGTAGCAGCGCTGTCACATGGGTGGAAGACTCATTGTAGAAAAAATGGTGGGTGTACAGAGCAGTAAGGAAATAGAAAAAAGAAGTATGTTCTATTGGCGGGGTCACCAGTGAAGCAAACCTGTTGCTTTGCCCTGGATGGGGACATGACAGGTTCACTTTATTAGATGCCAATCAATGGTAATGATCAGGTCAGAAACTCGCAGAGAAAGTTCTATCATAGGGCGACATCTACTGGCCATATTAGAGATTGCACTTGAGCAAGCACAGGGCAAAAGGCAACCACCAAATGTATAGATTGCTGGACATGCGTTCAAATGGCAAATCCAATCTCATGCCCAGACCTGGTCCTGACCCTGACCCTGGTCTTGACCCTGACTGTGACTGCATTTCACACCTAGAAAGCCTTAAAAGTGAACAGGTCACCCGCGGGCATTTGTAATAATTTAACTCCAAAGACATGCTGGTAGGTTAATTGGCTCCTGTCTAAATTGTCCCTAGTATGTGTATGTATGAATGTGAGTTAGGGACCTTAGATTGTACACCCCTTGAGGGTTAGGGACCTTAGATTGTACACCCCTTGAGGGTTAGGGACCTTAGATTGTACGCCCCTTGAGGGTTAGGGACCTTAGATTGTACACCCCTTGAGGGTTAGGGACTTTAGATTGTAAGCACCTTGACGGTTAGGGACCTTAGATTGTACGCCCCTTGAGGGTTAGGGACCTTAGATTGTACGCCCCTTGAGGGTTAGGGACCTTAGATTGTACGCCCCTTGAGGGTTAGGGACCCTAGACTGTACTCCCCTTGAGGGTTAGGGACCTTAGATTGTACTCCCCTTGAGGGTTAGGGACCCTAGATTGTACGTTCTTTAAGGGTTAGGACCCTAGATTGTACGCCCTTTGAGGGTTAGGGACCCTAGATTGTACGCCCTTTGAGGGTTAGGGACCCTAGATTGTACGCCCTTTGAGGGTTAGGGACCCTAGATTGTACGCCCCTTGAGGGTTAGAGATCTTAAATTGTACGCCCTTGGGGGTCGGGGACCTTAGATTGTACGCCCCTTGAGGGTTAAGGACCTTTGATTGTACGCCCCTTGAGGGTTAGGGACCTTAGATTGTACGCCCCTTGAGGGTTAGGGACCTTAGATTGTACGCCCCTTGAGGGTTAGGGACCTTAGATTGTGCGCCCCTTGAGGGTTAAGGTTCTTTGATTGTACACCCCTTGAGGGTTAGGGACCTTAGATTGTACACCCCTTGGGGGTCGGGGACCTTAGATTGTACGCCCCTTGAGGGTTAGGGACCTTAGATTGTACGCCCCTTGAGGGTTAGGGACCTTAGATTGTGCGCCCCTTGAGGGTTAAGGTTCTTTGATTGTACACCCCATGAGGGTTAGGGACCTTAGATTGTACACCCCTTGGGGGTCGGGGACCTTAGATTGTACGCCCCTTGAGGGTTAAGGACCTTTGATTGTACACCCCTTGAGGGTTAGGGACCTTAGATTGTACACCCCTTGAGGGTTAGGGACCTTTGATTGTACGCCCCTTGAGGGTTAAGGACCTTAGATTGTACGCCCCTTGAGGGTTAGGGACCTTAGATTGTACACCCCTTGAGGGTTAGGGACCTTAGATTGTACACCCCTTGAGGGTTAGGGACCTTTGATTGTACGCCCCTTGAGGGTTAAGGACCTTAGATTGTACGCCCCTTGAGGGTTAGGGACCTTAGATTGTACGCCCCTTGAGGATTAGGGACCTTAGATTGTACACCCCTTGAGGATTAGGGACCTTAGATTGTACGCCCCTTGAGGGTTAGGGACCTTAGATTGTATGCCCCTTGAGGGTTAGGGACCTTAGATTGTACGCCCCTTGAGGGTTAGGGACCTTAGATTGTGCGCCCCTTGAGGGTTAAGGTTCTTTGATTGTACACCCCTTGAGGGTTAGGGACCTTAGATTGTACACCCCTTGGGGGTCGGGGACCTTAGATTTTACGCCCCTTGAGGGTTAAGGACCTTTGATTGTACGCCCCTTGAGGGTTAGGGACCTTAGATTGTACACCCCTTGGGGGTCGGGGACCTTAGATTGTACGCCCCTTGAGGGTTAGGGACCTTAGATTGTACGCCCCTTGAGGGTTAGGGACCTTAGATTGTGCGCCCCTTGAGGGTTAAGGTTCTTTGATTGTACACCCCTTGAGGGTTAGGGACCTTAGATTGTACACCCCTTGGGGGTCGGGGACCTTAGATTGTACGCCCCTTGAGGGTTAAGGACCTTTGATTGTACGCCCCTTGAGGGTTAGGGACCTTAGATTGTACACCCCTTGAGGGTTAGGGACCTTAGATTGTACGCCCCTTGAAGGTTAGGGACCTTAGATTGTACACCCCTTGAGGGTTAGGGACCTTTGATTGTACGCCCCTTGAGGGTTAAGGACCTTAGATTGTACACCCCTTGAGGGTTAGGGACCTTAGATTGTACACCCCTTGAGGGTTAGGGACCTTTGATTGTACGCCCCTTGAGGGTTAAGGACCTTAGATTGTACGCCCCTTGAGGGTTAGGGACCTTAGATTGTACGCCCCTTGAGGGTTAGGGACCTTAGATTGTGCGCCCCTTGAGGGTTAAGGTTCTTTGATTGTACACCCCTTGAGGGTTAGGGGACCTTAGATTGTACACCCCTTGGGGGTCGGGGACCTTAGATTGTACGCCCCTTGAGGGTTAGGGACCTTAGATTGTACGCCCCTTGAGGGTTAGGGACCTTAGATTGTGCGCCCCTTGAGGGTTAAGGTTCTTTGATTGTACACCCCTTGAGGGTTAGGGACCTTAGATTGTACACCCCTTGGGGTCGGGGACCTTAGATTGTACGCCCCTTGAGGGTTAAGGACCTTTGATTGTACGCCCCTTGAGGGTTAGGGAACTTAGATTGTACACCCCTTGAGGGTTAGGGACCTTAGATTGTACACCCCTTGAGGGTTAGGGACCTTAGATTGTACACCCCTTGAGGGTTAGGGACCTTTGATTGTACGCCCCTTGAGGGTTAAGGACCTTAGATTGTACGCCCCTTGAGGGTTAGGGACCTTAGATTGTACACCCCTTGAGGGTTAGGGACCTTAGATTGTACACCCCTTGAGGGTTAGGGACCTTTGATTGTACGCCCCTTGAGGGTTAAGGACCTTAGATTGTACGCCCCTTGAGGGTTAGGGACCTTAGATTGTACGCCCCTCGAGGGTTAGGGACCTTAGATTGTACGCCCCTTGAGGATTAGGGACCTTAGATTGTACACCCCTTGAGGGTTAGGGACCTTAGATTGTACGCCCCTCGAGGGTTAGGGACCTTAGATTGTACGCCCCTTGAGGATTAGGGACCTTAGATTGTACACCCCTTGAGGGTTAGGGACCTTAGATTGTATGCCCCTTGAGGGTTAGGGACCTTAGATTGTACGCCCCTTGAGGGTTAGGGACCTTAGATTGTACACCCCTTGAGGGTTAGGGACCTTTGATTGTACGCCCCTTGAGGGTTAAGGACCTTAGATTGTACGCCCCTTGAGGGTTAGGGACCTTAGATTGTACGCCCCTCGAGGGTTAGGGACCTTAGATTGTACGCCCCTTGAGGATTAGGGACCTTAGATTGTACACCCCTTGAGGGTTAGGGACCTTAGATTGTACGCCCCTTGAGGGTTAGGGACCTTAGATTGTAACGCCCCTTGAGGATTAGGGACCTTAGATTGTACACCCCTTGAGGGTTAGGGACCTTAGATTGTATGCCCCTTGAGGGTTAGGGACCTTAGATTGTACGCCCCTTGAGGGTTAGGGACCTTAGATTGTACGCCCCTTGAGGGTTAGGGACCTTAGGGGCGCAGGTGAGACCTTTGCGACCCTGGTAGTTCTGCCACTGCTACTGATATAGATAAAAGATGCAAAAAAAACTTACGCAATACACAACACATTCCACCCAATTTAAAAAAAAAAAATTTATATATCTATATTTCCATTTTTTGGGTATATAATTCTTTTCATACAAGGTGCCGTTGGGTGTCCTATCAGTACAGGCGTAGGAAACCCGACAGCAAAGTGCCATACAAACGTAGAATTTACGGGGGTTAGTCGGGTCGTTTCTTCATTTACAAACATGTTTTGGCAATAAAATCGTAAGATATACATAAAAATCCAAAAAATAAAAACTTTGACCATTAGAAGGGATAACGAGGGGGGGGGGGGGGGGGGGGGGGGGGGGGGGGGGGGTAAAAAAGTTAATACAACATGCAAGTCTAAAAAAAAAAAAAAATATATATATATACAATCAGTGAAGGTCGCTCTTCAAATCTCCTGGGACATCCTCCATGACAGCTCCCGGCAGGTTCACATTGGAAGTCACGATGGAGAGCGCCGATAGGCAAAAGGTCCACCTTGGCCGCTTTGGATGGTAAGGTAAGTCGGAAACAAAAAGTCTTTGGGTTGGTAGAAGGCGGAGTTTACGCTTGTGTCTGTTGCTCGGGATCCTCTGTGCGGACGAGGATGTGCTCGGATTCCTCGGGAACCTGGGGAAAAAAATGAAAAAAAAAAAAAAAGAAGAAAAAAGGTGATGAGACAGGAAATACATTCCTAAAACGATCTTTAGAGCTCGCTCAGCGCACCAACGCAGGTTATAGGCCCCGACAATGCCGCCGTGATGATGGACGTGTGCTGCACCGACGCAGGTTATAGGCCCCGACGATGCCGCCGTGATGATGGACGTGTGCTGCACCAACACAGGTTATAGGCCCCGACGATGCTGCAGCGACGCAGGTTATAGGCCCCGACGATGCCGCCATGATGATGGACGTGTGCTGCACCGACGCAGGTTATAGGCCCCAACGATGCCGCCATGATGATGGACACGTGCTGCACCAACACAGGTTATAGGCCCCGACGATGCCGCCATGATGATGAACATGTGCTGCAGCGACGCAGGTTATAGGCCCCGACGATACCGCCGTGATGATGGACGTGTGCTGCACCGACGCAGGTTATAGGCCCCGACGATGCCGCCATGATGATGGACGTGTGCTGCACCGACGCAGGTTATAGGCCCCGACGATGCCGCCATGATGATGAACATGTGCTGCAGCGACGCAGGTTATAGGCCCCGACGATACCGCCGTGATGATGGACGTGTGCTGCACCGACGCAGGTTATAGGCCCCGACGATGCCGCCATGATGATGGACGTGTGCTGCACCGACGCAGGTTATAGGCCCCGACGATGCCACCGTGATGATGGACGTGTGCTGCACCGACGCAGGTTATAGGCCCCGACGATGCCGCCATGATGATGGACGTGTGCTGCACCGACGCAGGTTATAGGCCCCGACGATGCCGCCATGATGATGGACACGTGATGCACCACCGCAGGTTATAGGCCCCGACGATGACGCCATGATAATGGACACGTGCTGCACCACCGCAGGGTATAGGCCCCGACGATGCCGCCATGATAATGGACACGTGCTGCACCAACGCAGGTTATAGGCCCCGACGATGCCGCTGTGATGATGGACACGTGCTGCACCACCGCAGGTTATAGGCCCCGACGATGACGCCATGATGATGGACACGTGCAGCACCGATGCAGGTTATAGGCCCCGACGATGCCGCCGTGATGATGGGCGTGTGCTGCACCGACGCAGGTTATAGGCCCCGACGATGCCGCCATGATGATGGACACGTGCTGCACCGACGCAGGTTATAGGCCCCGACGATGCCGCCATGATGATGGACACGTGATGCACCACCGCAGGTTATAGGCCCCGACGATGACGCCATGATAATGGACACGTGGTGCACTGATGCAGGTTATAGGCCCCAACGATGCCGCCATGATGATGGACATGTGCTGCACCGACGCAGGTTATAGGCCCCAATGATGCCGCCGTGATGATGGACACGTGCTGCACCACCGCAGGTTATAGGCCCCGACGATGCCGCCGTGATGATGGACATGTGCTGCACCACCACAGGTTATAGGCCCCGACGATGACGCCATGATAATGGACACATGCTGCACCACCGCAGGTTATAGGCCCCGACGATGCCGCCGTGATGATGGACACGTGCTGCACCACCGCAGGTTATAGGCCCCGACGATGACGCCATGATAATGGACACGTGCTGCACCACCGCAGGGTATAGGCCCCGACGATGCCGCCATGATAATGGACACGTGCTGCACCAACGCAGGTTATAGGCCCCGACGATGCCGCTGTGATGATGGACACGTGCTGCACCACCGCAGGTTATAGGCCCCGACGATGACGCCATGATGATGGACACGTGCAGCACCGATGCAGGTTATAGGCCCCGACGATGCCGCCGTGATGATGGGCGTGTGCTGCACCGACGCAGGTTATAGGCCCCGACGATGCCGCCATGATGATGGACACGTGCTGCACCGACGCAGGTTATATAGGCCCCGACGATGCCGCCATGATGATGGACACGTGATGCACCACCGCAGGTTATAGGCCCCCCCGACGATGACGCCATGATAATGGACACGTGGTGCACTGATGCAGGTTATAGGCCCCAACGATGCCGCCATGATGATGGACATGTGCTGCACCGACGCAGGTTATAGGCCCCAATGATGCCGCCGTGATGATGGACACGTGCTGCACCGATGCAGGTTATAGGCCCCAACTATGCCGCCGTGATGATGGACGTGTGCAGCACCGATGCAGGTTATAGGCCCCGACGATGCCGCCGTGATGATGGACGTGTGCTGCACCGATGCAGGTTATAGGCCCCGACGATGCCGCCATGATGATGGACGTGTGCTGCACCGATGCAGGTTATAGGCCCCGACGATGCCGCCGTGATGATGGACGTGTGCTGCACCGATGCAGGTTATAGGCCCCGACGATGCCGCCATGATGATGGACGTGTGCTGCACCAATGCAGGTTATAGGCTCCAAGGATGTCGCCATGATGATGGACATGTGTTGCGGCAACGTGTGTTGCCAAAAAAAAATAATTCATGCATCATTTTTTCGTAGCTTTTGGTTGCACGTCTGCCACAAGGTGTGTTAAGGTGGCTGTAGACCCTTCCAGTGAAACAAATCCTCCTACATAAGTTGTACCTGTTTATCTGCAGTCCCCCTCTCTTCTCTACATCTGGCTAGAAAGCTAAGGCCTGTCTGAGCAGTCAGAAAAAAGGAGGCTGAGCTGAGGTTACAATCTGCAGAGCTAAGTGAGGAGAGCTCTGAGAGCTGACTGGAGGGAAAGGACACCCCCCCCCTTCGCACAGGTCACGGGATCAGAGGTCTGCTGGAGGTCCCTCCCCTGTTACCATTTATGTCTTGGTGTCAGGGCAACTTGTCAGAAGTGACTCATGCTGATAGCAGAGGTAGAAGGCAGCAGACAGAAATGACACTTGGTGGTCTGGATTGAGACACGTACACACTATAGAGGGATGTGCTTTGTTCATAGTTCATGTCTGAGGTTTGCAGCCACTTTAGGGGACCATTCAAAATGCTACTGTACATGTTGTGGTATCATGTGCGTCACCTCAATGCCATAATGCAGGGGGCCCCATAGTGCAGGGATCACCATAGTGCAGGGGGCTCCATAGCACAGGGGGCTCCATAGTGCAGGGGGCTCCATAGTGCAGAAGGCTCTATAGTGCAGAAGGATCCATAGTGCAGGGGGCCCCATAGGGCAGGAGGCACCATAGTGCAGGGGGCCCCATAGGGCAGGAGGCACCATAGTGCAGGTGGGGGGAGGCCACATCGTATATTTTACAAATATTGGGGAGCCAAAAAAAATTGGTCAAATGAAGGAATCAAATTGAAAAGAACTAACGAACCATGCTTGGAGTTTTCCTTTTAATTGGAATGATAGGATTTAGAACAGAGAAAAAAACTTAAGCAGAAGAAGCAAAGAAATTCCAAATAAACATCAGCTCATCAGAGCCCCCACCATACAATGAGTCCCCATTAGAGCTATCCTTACAATAAAATCTCTATGAAAGTCCCCCTTACACCAGAGCCTCACATTAGAGACCCATTACATCGGCGTCCCCTCTTACATGAGAGTCCTCATCAGAGTCCCCTTAACTCAGAGACTTCATAAAAGTCCCCCTTACATGAGAGTCTCACATCAGAGCCCCTTACATTGGAGTCCCCCCCTTATATGAGAGTTCTCATGACATCAGAGTCCCCCTTTCATCAGAATCTCCATCATATTCCCCCTTACATCAGAATCTCCATTAAAGTGCCCCGTACATCAGAGTGCCCATCAAAGTCCCCTTACATCAGAGTCTCCATAAAAGTCCCCCTTACATCAGAGTTGCCATTAATGTCCCCCTTACATCAGAGTGCCCATCAGAGCCCCCTTACATCAGAGTCTCCATAAATGTCCCCCTTACATCAGATTGCCCATCAGAACCCTCTTACATCAGAGTCTCCATAAAAGTCTCCTTTACATCAGAGTCTCCATAAAAGTCCCCCTTTCATCAGAGTCCCCATCATATTTCCCCTTACATCAGAGTCTCCATAAAAGTCCCCCTTTCATCATAGTCCCCATCATATTCCCCCTTACATCAGAGTCTCCATAAAAGTCCCCCTTATAATCAGAGTCTCCCTAAAAGTCCCTTTACATCAACGTCCCACTTTCATCAGAGTCTCCATAAAAGCCCCTCTAACATGAGTCTTTTTCAGAGTCCCCTTACACCAAAGGGCCAGATAAAACCTTTCAGAGGCCAGGTCTGGCCCGCGGACTGTAGTTTGGAGACCCTTGCCATAGTGTGAACAGGCCCGTAAAGGAGCACATGATCCCTGGAGTCCTCAGGAGTACTGTTAGGCTTTTTCATGTCCCATCTCTGCTCAGGAAGTAAGCTGTGGATCGCCGGATCACCAGATCGCTCTACACAAACGTGGACGACCCCAGGAGTCATCAATTCCCAGAAACCGTGTCCAGCCAGTTACGTGATGCGGGCTCTGTCTATCCTTTCCGAATATTATCTGCATTTATGCGCATCAACACAATGGGTGAATGTGCTGGAAGCGCACCTCAATGTACAAAAAAAAAAAATTTCAGCGCCCCAATATGCATGTCGCGTGCGTTCTTTTGCCGCAATACCTGTTCATTGCTCACTAATGTAATAGCGATCCGGGATTCCATTCCAAATTCACAGTTTGCACATTTCCGTCCGTTGTGGAGATGTGAACCAACGAATCCTGAAATCTTTTTTTTTTTTTTTACTTTTTTCATTGAAAACACATTTTGTTTCTGCGACTCTGTCCTTCCTCTACAACCATAGCATTCTGCTGCCATCTACTGGCGGTTTGTTGGTATTACAGGCAGCAAAGTTGCAATCTAAAAAAAGCAGCACAAATGAATTGTTGGGTAATGCAGGCCATAGACGGTTTGAAAATCGGCCGATTTTTTGTCTGAAAAATGAAACATCGTTCGTTCTGTAATCCGATGGTGCCACCAATGATTTGGAAAATCGGCCGATTTTTTTGCCCGAAAAATGAAACATCGTTCGTTCTGTAATCCGATGTTGCCACCAATGATTTCGAAAATCGGCCGATTTTTTTGTCCCGAAAAATGAAACATCGTTCGTTCTGTAATCCGATGTTTGCCACCAATGATTTCGAAAATCGGTCCGATTTTCACAAATTTTCCAGCATGCCCGATAAACGAAATGAGGAGGAACCACGAAAATCGGCCGATGCCATTGCTGCACTAACAGTGTGGAAATCGTCTGATTATTCTTTCGGACGAAAAATCGGCCGATTTTCGAACCCGCTATGGCCTGCACAGATATGAATGGCACCCATTGGGACACGTGGGGGGGGAGGGGTGACACTCTTGTGAAAAATACTAGGAGTGCACTGCACGTACAATGAGTGATTTCTGCCTACTTCAGCATAAACACTGGCTTTTTAAATGATATATGCAAAATATGAGTGGAGCTGATGTAAAAAAAAAATAAAAAGGAAAAAAAAGAAGAAAATAAAAAAAAGAAGAAAAAAAAGAAAATAAGAAAAAATAAGAAGAAAAGAAAAAAAAAAAGAAGAAAAAAAGAAGAAAAAAAGAAAAGAAGAAAAAAAAGTTGAAGCGAAAAAAAAAAAAAGAAAAGAAGAAAAAAAAAGCGGGAAAAAAAAGAAGAAAAAAAAGAAAAGAAGAAAAAAAGAAGCAAAAAAAAAGAAGAAGAAAAAAGAAGAAAAAAAAAAAGAAAAGAAGAAAAAAAAAGAAAAGAAGAAAAAAAAGAAGAAAAAAAAATAGCAGGAAAAAAAAGAAGGAAGAAAAAACAAAAAGAAGGACGGTAGGGTCTTGTAATACAAAGTTGTAGAAAAATTAAAAAAAATCAAAGCAAATAATGCGTTTTTAACTTTAGATATCCACTTCATCTCCAGAAGGTTTTCATGACCAGGGCAATTTTTTGCCATTCAGCACTGCGCTACTTTAACTGGCAACTGCGCGGTCATTCAATACTGCACGCAAGACAAAATTTGTATAATTTTTTTTCACACAAATAGATTTTCTTTTTGGTGGTATTCGATCTCACAGCGCTGTCTTTTTTTTTTGTGACAAGCGAAAAACCTTAAAAATTGGAAAATAATAACACAATATTTTTCTGTTATAAAACATATCCAATTAAATCAAATTTCATCAATAAATTTAGGCCAAATTCACAATTTTTTGAAAAATGAAAAAATGTATTTGTTCAATTTTATTTTTTACATACTGTCCCCAGTGCAGTACAGCATGATCATATGATGGATGGCGGTGATCAGGTAACAGTATGTGTTAAAAAAAAAGTATTCAATTTTCTAAACTTTTTAAAATTTTTTACAATTTTTTTGAATATGAAAAATTTTTTTTTTTTTTTTTTATTTTACATACGGTCTTCAGTGCAGTACAGCATCATCATATGATGGAGATGTGGTGGTAATCAGATATAACAGTCCACTTCCAGAACGGACACTTTCACCCCCTTCCTGTCCAGGGCAATTTTCAGCTTTCAGCGCTCTCGCAACACACTTTGAATGACCAATTGCGCAGTCATGCAACACTGTACCCAAATTAATTTTTTTAAATTTTTTTGCGACAGATAAAGCTTTATTTTGGTGGTATTTATTCACTGCTGGGATTTTTTATTTTTTTTTTGCTATGTAAATGAAAAAGTCCAAAAATTTTTTGAACAAAAGTGTTTTTTTTTTTATAAAATTTTGCAAATAAAATAATATTTCATCATAATCTTTGCCAAAATGTATTTTCGTTATCTTTTTAGTAAAAAAAACAAACAAAAACAAATTAGTTATAATAACCAAAATTATTAATTTTTAAAACATTTTTTTTTTACATTTTTATTTTATTTTTTATATTATTATTTTTTATTTATTTATTTATTTTTTTTTACATCTGTCACCCTAGCAGTATACAGTGTCACCCATGGTGACACTGTACTACTTGTGGAGGGTGATGAAGATTTTTTTTTTTTTTTTTTTTTTACAATGATTGCTTTTACACAGGGTACCATATAGGATGTAAAAAGCAATCATTTCTCTTTCTCTCTGTGTGCATTCCTGCACTCATTGAGAAATACAGAGTGTGAGCTGTGATTGGTCACAGCTTGTCACATGGTACAAGGCTGTTGTGAATAGCCCTTGTACCATGTGACCTCTGTGATCATTCACAGATTTCACACGTAGTAAGCAATGATGTCACAAGTGACATCTTGCTTACTACTTGTGCATGTGATCACTGATTAGCCACAATCAGTGATCACATGATCGGGACCTCGTACAGAGGTCCCGTCCGACGATCGGTGTTTCACTGTGTCCGGAGGACACAGCGGGCACCCGATCCGCGGTGCTGCTTAGCCCCGGGCGCGCGCTCCCAGGGGAGTCATAAACGGCACGTCACCAGCGCGCACAAGCAGTCCGGTGCGGGGAGGCTGTTCATTAAACGGCCACCCGACGTCCTGTACTGCCTGCACCGTCCGGCCGTTTATATATGCAACGGCTTGCCAACGGTCCGGTCGGGAAGTGGTTAAAACACATACACACACATACTGTATATAATTTTTTTTCATATTTTCATCAGTGTAGTTCAGTCACCATAGTAACACTGTACTACTCTGGGGGGGGGGGGGGGGGGGGGGGGATCAGGGGTATACAGTATATATATAAGGCCATTGTAACAGCAAAAGTTTTCAACTGTCATGAATGCATTACATTCATGACAGCTGCGATCACTAGTGATTGGCTACAGCTGATCACATGGTACAGGGTGATGTGATTGGCCCAGGTTCCATATGATGGCTGTGGGCCTATCAAATCATAGGAAACAGGGCTGTTATAAATGAATTAATTCGTAACAGTTTTTGTTGGCACCGTGACCATGTGATCACATGGCGATCCCAAGTACCGAGATCCACAATCCGCTGTGCGCCTCTCAACCGGAACAGGCACAATGACGTCCATGTATATGATTTTGCCTGCACGCGCCACCCCCCGACGCAGTATATGTACTTTGGCAGCTTGGGAAGTTCCATATATATTTTTGAAGTGCTTGCCATAAAACACTCACCTCCCAGTAGAGGGAATCGTCAAAACATTCAGCATCGGATGGGGAGCCGAAGAAGGGCAACCTCAGTATGAACCCTATTAAAAAAAAAAAAAAAATGTGATCACTACTATATTCATCATAGAGCTGGACAATCCAAAGATTTTCCACATTAAATTACTTAAAGCCAAACAGATATTAGAAGTGTTCGGCTTGGTTCACACTGCTGCGACTTGCTGTGCGGCTTTGCATTGCGACTTGATGTAATGCGACTTTGGCTAAAAACCCTCTGAAGTTGGATACCGGCGCATCAAACATATATTTGTAAATGCGTTCCAAAAATGTAGATTTGTATTTTTAAAGACATACAGTAGATTTGAAATGTATTTTTTTAAAAATAATTTTCATATATCTTGTAATAAAAACACATTTCAACATACAGTATATATATATTTATATATATATATATATATATATAGACAGTGGGGCAAAAAAGTATTTAGTCTCCACCAATGGTGCAAGTTCTCCCACTTACAAAGATGAGAGAGGCCTGTAATTGGCATCATAGGTAGACCTCAACTATGAGAGACAAAATGAGAAAACAAATCCAGACAATCACATTGGCTGATTTGGAGAGAATTTATTTGCAAATTATGGTGGAAAATAAGTATTTGGTGAATATGAAAAGTTCATGTCAATACTTTGTTATATATCCTTTGTTGGCAATGACAGAGGTCAGACGTTTCCTGTAAGTCTTCACAAGGTTGGCACACAGTGTTGCTGGTATGTTGGCCCATCCTCCATGCAGATCTCCTCTAGAGCAGTGATGTTTTGGGGCTGTCGCTGGGCAACACGGACTTTCAACTCCCTCCAAAGGTTTTCTATGGGGTTGAGATCTGGAGACTGGCTAGGCCACTCCAGGACCTTGAAATGCTTCTTACGAAGCCACTCCTTCGTTGCCCGGGCGGTATGTTTGTGATCATTGTCATGTTGGAAGACCCAGCCACGTTTCATCTTCAATGCCCTTGCTGATGGAAGGAGGTTTGCACTCAAAATCTCACGATACATGGCCCCATTCATTCTGTCCTATACATGGATCAGTCATCCTGGTCCCCTTGCGGAGAAACAGCTCCAAAGCATGATGTTGCCACCTCTATGCTTCACAGTAGGTATGGTGTTCTTTGGATGCAACTCAGCATTCTCTCTCCTCCAAACACGACGAGTTGTGTTTCTACCAAACAGTTCTATTTTGGTTTCATCTGACCATATGACATTCTCCCAATCCTCTTCTGGATCATCCAAATGCTCTCTAGCAAACTTCAGAACGGGCGCGGACATGTACTGGCTTAAGCAGGGGGGACACGTCTGGCACTGCAGGAGTCCCTGGCGGCGTAGTGTGTTACTGATGGTAGCCTTTGTTACGTTGGTCCCAGCTCTCTGCAGGTCATTCACTAAGTCCCCCCGTATGGTCCTGGGATGTTTTGCTCACCGTTCTTGTGATCATTTTGACCCCACGGGGTGAGATCTTGCGTGGAGCCCCAGATCAAGGGAGATTATCAGTGGTCTTGTATGTCTTCCATTTTCTAATTATTGCTCCCACAGTTGATTTGTTCACACCAAGCTGCTTGCCTATTGCAGATTCAGTCTTCCCAGCCTGGTGCAGGTCTACAATTTTGTTTCCGGTGTCCTTCGACAGCTCTTTGGTCTTCACCATAGTGGAGTTTGGAGTGTGACTGTTTGAGGTTGTGGACAGGTGTCTTTTATACTGATAACAAGTTCAAACAGGTGCCATTGATACAGGTAATGAGTGCAGGACAGAGGAGCCTCTTAAAGAAGAAGGTACAGGTCTGTGAGAGCCAGAAATCCTGCTTGTTTGTAGGTGACCAAATACTTATTTTCCACCATAAGTTGCAAATAAATTCTTTCCAGATCAGCCAATGTGATTGTCTGGATTTGTTTTCTCATTTTGTCTCTCATAGTTGAGGTCTACCTATGATGCCAATTACAGGCCTCTCTCATCTTTGTAAGTTGGAGAACTTGCACAATTGGTGGCTGACTAAATACTTTTTTGCCCCACTGTATATATATATATATACTGTATGTTGAAATGCGTTTTTATTACAAATTATAAGAAAACTATATTTCAAATTTACTGTATGTCTTTAAAAATACAAATCGACATTTTTGGAATGCATTTACAAATATATGTAAAAATATATGTTAAAAGGACTTTTGTAAAAAAAAAAATCTGAAGAATATATTTTAAAAAAAATATATATTATTTTACAAATATTTTTGTAATAAAAATGCATTTCAACATACAGTATATATATATATATGTATATATATATATATATATATATATATATATATATATATATATATATATATATTTTTTTTTTTTTTTTTATTGAAATATATTGAATACGGCCAAAATTGTAGCATTTCAAATATATGTCAATATATTGGGAAGAAATATTTTTAAAATTTTATTTCAAATATATTTTTCTTCCATGTGGGGAGGCTCTGTGTGTGAATGGACGCACGGAGCCGCGGGTGCCCCCATAGCAAGCAGCTTGCTGTGGAGGCACCCGACAGACAGGAGGAGCCAGGAGAGCCTGCAGGGGACCCAGGAAGAGGAGGATCCCGGCTGCACTGTGCACAACCTCTGCACACAGCAGGTAAGTATAGACATGTTTTTTATTTTAAAAAAAAAAAAAACGAACCTTTAGAATCGCTTTAAGTTGCTGAATATGAATATGTTTTGATTTGTCATGTGACTTCACGTGTCGCTATATTCCCGTGTCACATGTTCCTGGAGACAGGGCTCATCAATAATGGGAGATTGCGGCCAGGGGTGGACTGACCATTTGGAAACCCGGGCACTGCCTGAGGGCCCGGGGTCAGTAGGGGGCCCCATGAGATGCCCCTGGTACCATTTTCATAGGCTTTTTTGAGTTTGGGCAAGGACACAGGGGCCCCATGATCCCCTATTGCCCGGGGGCCCCATGAGTTGTCAGTCCGCCCCTGGCTGCAGCGACTACTAGCCGGTTACTGCCTGGTTGCTGACATCGCATGCCTGACGAAGGGTCCTGTGCGACTCCGAAACAGGGGTGGACTGACAACTCATGGGGCCCCCGGGCAATAGGGGATCATGGGGCCCCTGTGTCTTTGCCCAAACTCAAAAAAGCCTATGTAAAAGGTACCAGGGGCATCTCATGGGGCCCCCTACTGACCCCAGGCCCTCGGGCACTGCCCAAGTTTCCAAATGGTCAGTCCGCCCCTGCTCTGTAACTTTGCCCGTGTTTCTTTGTGATGTGATCTTTCTGCAATAAAAGATTTGGAGATCTTGATGAGATCTTGATGAGAATGTGCATTTATGTGTCGCATGATGAGTCGCATCAGTGTGAACCGGGGTTAAGTATCCAAGCGATCAACGGGAGTGCCACACCTCGAGGTGCCAAAAAAAAAAAAAATTCTTCTTTGAAAATGGCCGGCTGGAGAGAGTTGTATCCCGACACGTTTGGCGCTAGGCGCAGCGCTTTCTCACCGTGCCTAGCTGAAAACATGTTAGGAAAAAAAGTCGTTCTATTCCTATATAATTCCTTCCACATTTTAACTCCGCTATGAAGGAAGATGAAGTCTCAGCAACGCCAACTCACCTACAATAAGTCCCCCAACCAGGGCAAAGGCCAAAGCCACCATCAAGGCCAGGGACTGGTACAAAGCTTGGGAATGGGCCGTGCGACTCCCTTCAGCGATCAATGGGAAAACATCATCCATCCTGCAAGTCAAGTTAAAAGACTTTTTTTTTTTTTTTTTTGGTATTAAAACAAGAAAAAAGAAATCCCCGAAGAGCTCCTGAAATTCAAAAGATCTTACCCGCCACCGTAGACGTCTGCCGTCGCCGTAAAAGCTACAATGGATCCTATCATCGCCCCCAGCACACCGGGCATGCCATGCAGATTGTGGACCCCGCACGTGTCCTGAATCTTCAGCTTGGAATCCAGGATGGGCTGCGGAGAAAAAGGACACGTAGGTGATATCATAAGTCTGTGCAAGAACATAACAGACCAAATGTAGACACGCCAAGGTCCAGAATGGTCAGTCTACGGCAAGAGTAATAGTCTATTTTTTTTAAAATCTTTTCAGTTTCAGTCTTGTTTTATATATTTTTTTTTTTCTTGATCTTGATTCACAACCTGTTTTGTTCCTGCAGAAGTAGAAGCAACCTGAGTCTTGTTATTCCATTGATGTGAGTGTGGCCTGTAATTAGGTATCAAGAAGTGTACAGACTGGCTTGGTCAGGGGACTGGTTGGGTGATGGTGGGCCAGTCCACTCAGTGGTGGTGAAAGATCACCTGTCTGGACTGTGCACTGGGAAACCCATGTCCTTCAAGTATTTAAGCCACGACCTCCAACAGACTTGATCTGGTACCACAGGAAAGGGGCCTCTAGAACTTGGCATTAGCCCATTGCAACACTTTACTTCATAGCTACGTTCTAGAGGCCCCTTTCCTGTGGTACCAGATCAAGTCTGTTGGAGGTTGTGGCTTGACTACTTGAAGGACATGGATTTCCCTGTGCATAGTCCAGAGAGGGGACCTCTCACCATCACTGAGTGGGCTGGCCCAACTTCACCAAACTACCATCAGTCCCCTGACCACGCCATGACCTCCAACAGTCTTGATCTGGTACCACAGGAAAGGGGCCTCTAGAACTTGGCATTAGCCCATTGCAACACTTTACTTCATAGCTATGTTCTAGAGGCTCCTTTCCTGTGGCACCAGATCAAGTCTGTTGGAGGTCGTGGCTTATATACTTGAAGGACATGGGTTTCCTTGTGCATAGTCAAGAGAGGGGACCTCTCACCATCACTGAGTGGGCTGGCCCAACTTCACCAAACTACCACCAGTCCCCTGACCACGTCATGACCTCCAACAGTCTTGATCTGGTACTACAGGAAAGGGGCCTCTAGAACTTGGCATTAGTCCATTGCAACACTTTAGTTCATAGCTATGTTCTAGAGGCCCATTTCCTGTGGTACCAGATCAAGTCTGTTGGAGGTTGTGGCTTAAATACTTGAAGGACTTGGGTTTCCCTGTGCATAGTCCAGTGAGGGGACCTCTCACCATCACTGAGTGGGCTGGCCCAACTTCACCAAACTACCACCAGTCCCCTGACCACGCCATAACCTCCAACAGTCTTTATCTGGTACCACAGGAAAGGGGCCTCTAGAACTTGGCATTAGTCCATTGCAACACTTTACTTCATAGCTATGTTCTAGAGGCCCCTTTCCTGTGGTACCAGATCAAGTCTGTTGGAGGTCGTGGCTTAAATACTTGAAGGACTTGGGTTTCCCAGTACATAGTCCAGAGAGGGGACCTCTCACCACCACTGAGTTGGATGGCCCAACTTCACCAAACTACCACCAGTCCCTGACCACGCCAGTCCATACACTTCTTGCTACCTAATTTTAGGCCACCACTCACACCAATAGAATAACATGACTCAGGTTGCTTCTGCTGGAAATTGCCTCTACTTCTGCAATATGCATCATATCAGTCCAATTCAATATGGTCATCAACAGTTCATGTTGGCATTAGTCCATTGCAACACTTTACTTCATAGCTACGTTCTAGAGGCCCCTTTCCTGTGGTACCAGATCAAGTCTGTTGGAGGTTGTGGCTTAAATACTTGAAGGACACGGGTTTCCCTGTGCATAGTCCAGAGAGGGGACCTCTCACCATCACTGAGTGACCTGACCCAACTTCACCAAACTACCACCAGTCCCCTGACCACGCCATGACCTCCAACAGTCTTGATCTGGTACCACAGGGAAGGAGCCTCTAGAACTTGGCATTAGTCCATTGCAACACTTTACTTCATAGCTAACATGAACTGTTGATGACCATATTGAATTGGACCGATATGATGCATGTTGCAGAAGTAGAGGCAAGTTCCGGCAGAAGCAACCTGAGTCATGTTATTCCATTGGTCTGAGTGGTGGCCTATAATTAGGTATCAAGAAGTGTATGAACTGGCTTGGTCAGGGGACTGGCGGTAGTTTGGTGAAGTTGGGCCAGCCCACTCAGTGATGGTGAGAGGTCCCCTCTCTGGACTATGCACAGGGAAACCCATGTCCTTCAAGTATTTAAGCCACAACCTCCAACAGACTTGATCTGGTACCACAGGAAATGGGCCTCTAGAACTTAGCTATGAAGTAAAGTGTTGCAATGGGCTAATGCCAACATGAACTGTTGGTGACCATATTGAATTGGACTGATATGATGCATGTTGCAGAAGTAGAGGCAATTTCCAGCAGAAGCAACCTGAGTCAAGTTGTTCCATTGATGTGAGAGGTGGCCTAATATTAGGTAGCAAGAAGTGTATGGATTGGCGTGGTCAGGGGACTGGTGGTAGTTTGTGAAGTTCGGCCAGCCCACTCAGTGGTGGTGAGAGGTCACCTGTCTGGACCATGCACTGGGAAACCCATGTTCTTCAAGTATTTAAGCCACAACCTCCAATGGACTTGATCTGGCACCACAGGCAAGGGGCCCCTTCAACGTAGCTTTAAGGTAAAATGTTCCAATGGACTAATGCCAACTATGCCAAACTGAACTGTTGCCGACCATATTGAATATTACTGATATGATGCAAGTTGCTGAAGTGGAGGCAAGTTCCAGCAGAAGCAACCTGTTATTTCATTGGTGTGAGTGGTGGCCTATAACAAGGCCAAAACCCCCTTGGGACCCAACCTAGTACCACAGGAATGGGGCCCTTACAACTTAGTTGTAAAGTTTAGTTGTGAAGTTGTGCTAGCCTTGTGACAAAGACCTAGATAGCCGTGAAGTGTGAGCTAGAGCATGGACCTTGGGTTTCCAACCAGCCTTGATGGATCTAATGCATGTAGGCCCCTGACTTATCAACCACCAGTAGGGGGGGCTACTCTGTTCATCCATACGAATCCCATGTATTATATATGTGGCTCAGGAAGCTTACTGTCAAATATTTGTATCCAAGGACAGAGACTATCCCAGCTAGGGATCCAGAGATCATAGCACCGAACGGAGTCAACATCATCTCTGCGGACGTGCCAACTGCAACACCACCTGCCAATGCAGCGTTCTGAATATGGACCTGTGAAAAAAAAAATAATAATAATAATAAAAATAATAATAAAAAATAATAATAATAATAATAAGCATTCATGTAAATAACTTTACTTGCCGAAATATTTGTAGTTCAGTCCAGCCAGTCTTGTGATTTGCACATTTCTTACCATACTAGAGGACCAGGACAGGGACACCGCTATTACCTGCTGGAGTCCTGCATCTTCCCCTCTCTCTACCCCGCCTCCTTACTGCTTATTGGACAATGAATGAGCACCAAGTGTCTGAGCTTTCCTCCTCCTCCTCCTGGAGGCAGACCCAATACCCTCCCATCCAATGCCTGAACACATCAGACCGGCCACATTTTGGAGCCGATTGGTCTGCAATACAGACCACTTATGCAGGCCATAGATGGGTCGAAAACCGGCCGTTTTTTTTTTTTTAAAATGAAAAATTGGTCGTTCAATAGGCCAACGTTACCACCAACAGTAAAAAAAATCGGCCAATTTTCGTCCCGTCTATGGCCGGCATTTAATTACTTCTGTCCCTGCAGAGAGCCCCGCTATTATATTTGACATGAAAAAGTCTTGAGGTTGCAACAATGTATCTATTTGTATCCATTTCAGATACAGATGTTTTTATTCAGATACAAATAGATATATTGTTGCAACCGCAATACGTTTTCATGTCAAATGTAATAGCGGACTGGAATTCTTTTTTCTCCTTTTTCTTCCTCTTCTTTTTCTTCTTCTGCTTCTTTTTTCTTCTTCTTCTCTTTTTTTTCTTCTTCTTTTTCTTCTCCTTCTTCTTTTTCTTCTTCTTCTACTTTTTTTCTTCTTCTTTTTCTTCCTCTTCTCCTTCTTTTTCTTCTTCTTCTCCTTTTTTATTTTGCTTTTTCTCCTTTTCTTTTTCTTCTTCTTCTTCTACTTTTCTTCCTCTTTTTTCTTATTTTTCTTTTTCTTCTACTTCTTCTACTTTGTCTTCTTTTTTTTCTCCTTCTTCTTCTTCTTTTTCTTCTTCTGCCTCTTTTTCTTCTTCTTTTTCTTGCAGGTCACGGCTCATGCGCAGATTTTTTATCGGTAAAAAGATCGGCTGATTTGCCCATCATTGCCGCGAAAATTGGCCGATCAGCAAAATCGGCCGATTGTTTTCCAACTTTACCGATAAAAAAAAATTTGCCAAAATCCAGAAAAACAGACGACCAATTAACTCATTACCGGTGTGAAAATCGGCCGATTTTTTCTTTGGATGAAAAATCGGCCAATTTTCAACCCATCTATGGCCTGCGTAAGAGTCTGATTTGTGCTGTAGGTAATATCAAGATATTTTTCAGGGGTTTTGAAGGCTTTTGAAGTACTTTCAATTGTATTTCAAAACTGACCTCCAGCCTTCCCTCCGGTCTTGCACAGTTGTACCGGCTCCTCTCCTGGACTGAAATGTCTTACTCTGATTTCACCGCACACTGTGAGCTTCTCACAATGTGCATTAGAAGCTGCAGCCAGTCAGACAAAAAACCCACACAAAATCCCAAAAATATAAACATCCAATTTGCAGTAACCATGGGGCGTAGTTTGCTCTGGCTCAACGTCATGAGGGTCTGTGTTATTTGGAGGGAGCTCTGTGATGGGGTGCGATTTGGGGGCTCCCTGATGGAAGGACTCTGTGGTGATGGGAGGACTCATATATAGGGGGTTTATTATGTTTAGGAGCATTATGGATGATGAGGGACTCTCCTGTACAGGGGGCTTCTGATGTATGAAAGGGTTTCTGATGTGGTGGGGTGTCTCTGATTTGAATGGGGACCCCTGACACAAAGGGGGGATCTCTGACATGATGTGGGAACTCTTATGTGATGAGTAGGGGGATTTTAGACTAGAAGCAGGACCTCTGTGATAAGAGGACGTCTGATGTGATGGGGGGGGGGGGGGTCTCTGATGTTATGGGGGACCTCTGATGTGAAGGTAGGACACTGATGTGACTTTAGGACCTCCGACGTGATGGGGGGACCTCTGATGTGATGGGGGGACCTCTGATGTGATGGGAGGACCTCTAACGTGATGGGAGGACCTCTGATGTGATGGGAGGACCTCTGATGTATAAAGAAGATTCTGATGTGATGGGGTGCCTTTGATTTGAATAGGGACCCCTGACACAAAGAGGGGGACTCTGATAAGATGAGGAGCCTGTGATGTTAAAGGAGGAACTCTGACATGGTGTGGGGACTTCTATATGATGGGGGGGGGGGGGGGGGCTTTGACATGATGGGAGACCTCTGATGTGATGAGGGACCTCTGATTTGAATAGGGACCCCTGACACAAAGGGGGGGAGGGCTCTGATAAGATGAGGAGCCTCTGATATTAAGGGAGGATCTCTGACATGGTGTGAGAACTTATATATGATGGGGGGGGGTGAAGGTAGGACACTGATTAGACAGTAGGACACTGATGTGATTGAGGACCTTTAACCAGATAGGGGACTTCTGATGTGATGGGGGGACCTATGATGTGAAGGTAGGACACTGATGTGATTGAGAACTTCTGATGTGATGGGGAACCTCTGATGTAATGGGAGGACCTCTGGTGTATAAAGAAGGTTCTGATGTGAGGGGGTGCCTTTGATTTGAATTGGGACCCCTGACACAAAGGGGGGATTTCTGACATGGTGTTGGGACTCTTATGTGATGGGGGGAGTTTTGACTAGATGCAGGACCTCTGACATGATGTGGGGCCTCTGATGTGACAAGAGGACATCTGATGTGATGGGGGGGGGGGGTCTCTGATGTGATGGGTGACCTCTGATGTGAAGGTCGGACAGTGATGTGACTGAGGACCTCCGACGTGATGGGGGACCTCTGATGTGATGGGAGGACCTCTGATGTATAAAGAAGGTTCTGATGTAATGGGGTGCCTCTTATTTGAATGGGAACCCCTGACACAAAGGGGTTGGGACTCTGATAAAATGAAGAGCCTCAGATGTTAATGGAGGATCTCTGACATGGTGTTGGGACTTATATATGATGGGGGGACCTTCGACGTGATGGGAGACCTCTGACATGATGAGGGAAACTCTGATGTGCTTGAGGACGTCTGACGTGATGGGGAATGCCTGACCTGATGGGGGATGCCTGGTGTGATGGAGGCCTGTGCTGTGAAGGTAGGACACTGATGTGAAGGTAGGACACTGATATGATTGAGGACCTTTGACCGGATAGGGGACTTCTGATGTGACGGGTGGACCTATGATGTGAAGGTAGGACACTGATGTGATTGAGGACCTCTGATGTGATGGGGAGCCTCTGATATAATGGGAGGACTTCTGATGTATAAAGAAGGTTCTGATGTGATAGGGTGCCTTATATTTGAATGGGAACCCCTGACACAAAGGGGGGGAACTCTGATACAATGAGGGGCCTCTGATGAGACTGGTGGACCTATGATGTGAAGGTAAGACACTGATGTGATTGAGGACCTCCGATGTGATGGGGAACCACTGATATAATGGGAGGACTTCTGATGTATAAAGAAGGTTCTGATGTGATAGGGTGCCTTTTATTTGAATGGGAACCCCTGACACAAATGGGGGGGGGAACTCTGATACGATGAGGGGCCTCTGATGAGAAGAGAGAATCTCTGACATGGTGGCTGGGATGGAGGGAACCTTCAATGCAATGTGGGGACCTCTGATGTGATGGGAGACCTCTGACATGATGGGTGAACCTCTGACATGATGGGTGAACCTCTGACATGATAGGCGAACCTCTGCTCTGATGTGATGAAGGACCTCTAATGTGATCGTGGGTCTCTGATGTGAAGAGGAGACCTCTGGCATGATGTGAGCCCTCTGATGTGATGGTGGCACCTTTGATATGATGAGGGGGCCCCTGACATGATGTGAGCCCTCTGATGTGATGGTGGCACCTTTGATATGATGAGGGGGCCCCTGACATGATGTGAGCCCTCTGATGTGATGGTGGCACCTTTGATATGATGAGGGGGCCCCTGACATGATGTGAGCCCTCTGATGTGATGGTGGCACCTTTGATGTGATGAGGGGGCCCCTGACATGATGTGAGCCCTCTGATGTGATGGTGGCACCTTTGATACGATGAGGTGGCCCCTGACATAAAGTGACACCTTTGACATGATGTGGGGCCTCTGATGTAATAGCGGGCCTCTGACATGATGGGGGGGTCCTCTAATGCGAAGGGGATGTCATCAAATCGGTTGTGTGCATTGTCCCAGGCTCAGGTTTTCTATTGATAGGTAACATTGACATGTTTTACATTTCAGACTGGGGTGCCTCCAAATTTTGCCTACATTTGACGAGTGCCACCACAGAACAAAGGTTGAGAAATGCATCTTCAATGGAGTGAAGCACCGCCATTAGTTTTTGCTGGTTGGTCATCCATTTGGGCTGCTCACCATATCAAGCTTTCCTTCACCATTCAGCAAAGAGGAGAAGGCGAACGTGGCCAGCGTACAGGCGGCCAGGGAGTAGTAGGTGTTCAACACCGTCCGATGCTGGTCGTCACCATGAGCTGTGACGGCGGAGTTGAAGCTGGGCCAGAACATCCACAGGTAGATGGTTCCTAGATTGAACATTTAAAGGGTCATATTTCGATATTCTAAAACACACAATTTATACCGTAGATCAGAATATTTACATTTCATGAGACTGACTTTTTAATTTTTTTTTTCAAAATTTGGCATCATTTTTACAAAAGTTATATGTTTGTTCCTGTAGCCTTGATGAAAGGGGAGTAGTGTTGCCAGTGAAACGCATTGGCTGTTTTGCGCGTTTACAACTACTTGTCCGCTAGGGGGCGCTGTTCATCAGGTTTCAATGAAATAATCATTCATGTATCTAATAGTCTCTATCTACTTATCATAAATTTATTATGATTTCAAAACTTCATTTTAAACTTGTAAAAGTAAATATATCAGAAACCTCGAAAATTCAAACTGAGCTTATTGTGAAAAATGCTTAAAGTATATCTAAAGCTTAAAATTTTGTTTTTTTTTTAAATTTAGAAAGCGATGGGAAATCCAACATTCTACAGCTGTCACCAGATCAGGAAATACAGGAAAAGCTTTCAGTGACAAGAGGATGGAGAGATTTCCTCTCACTTCCTGTTGTGTCTCCAGGACAGGAAGTGAAGGGGTATCTACCCAATGGGGGAAAGAGCAAAAGAAAACACCTGGCAGGGGTTCTAAGCATTCCTTACATTATCTAAAACAAAAAAAAAAGTTGGGCTTTAGAGATACTTAATCGAGCCAAAAGGATTGGTACTTTCAGGAATATAAGCAGCTGAAATTATGTGCAAATCATCTCCCAGCCACCCCATATCCCTTTACAATCCTATCCCCAACATCTTGGCTTCCCTGTTGATCAGCTGGGCAAACCAAAAAATTAAAAGGGCAGGAAACAGTGAGCAAAACACTGAAACAAAGCGTAATAGTAGAGGAGGGACTAAATACCCTCCCAGCAAGCAGCATCAGGTGGAGACTGCTGGGAGGGTATTTAGTCCTCTATTATTATACTTCACTTTAGTGTTTTGCCCTGCTAGCCAGAAACTGCTTGGTATTTATCCTGCTCTTGCTTTTGCCCTGCATCCTGTACCCTGCTGCCTCCTACCTGTTCCCCTTGCCCCTGATCCCAGTCCTGTTTTCTCCCTCTCGCATCTCCAGTTTCACCCTGTTGACCTGTGTTCCTCATTTTGTATATTTTAGTTAGCTTGTTAGGTATTTTGCCTTTGGGTTATGGTACACTTGTATCCAGGGGCGGACTGACCATTTGGAAACTCGGGCACTTGCCCGAGGGACCGGGGTCAGTAGGGGGCCCCATGAGATGCCCCTGGTACCTTTTTCATAGGCTTTTTTGAGTTTGGGCAAGGACACAGGGGCCCATGATCCCCTATTGCCCAGGGGCCCCATGAGTTGTCAGTCCATCCCTGCTTGTATCTTTACATTTGCTGTGTTTTCTGTTTCCTGGTGTTTGGATGGATTTTGGTTTCACTGTAAATAAATCTTGCTTTAAATATATATAGTCTGGTCTCAGACGCCTGATGGTCGCGATAAAGATCTGGCCATCCCTGATGTTGATTCCCGATAGGTTACTTTTTTGGCCACTAATTGTGGAAAAGGCGAATGAACTGTTGATATCATCCCCAGCCTCTGCCACATACACACGCTATAGAGCCAGTTGTTGGTAGAAGCCAATTGACCTGCCTATAAATGGTGTTTTTTACTGGAGGAGGCTGGAGAAACTGGATGACAGCTATACAAATATCTGTGTCCCTCACTAGGTAGACTCTTCATCTTTATTTTTATTGGTGACCATTGTCACCAGAATGGAAAGTGAGGGGGAAACCAAAAAGAGTTGTCTCTATAACAGGGGCGGACTGACAACTCATGGGGCCCCCCGGGCAATAGGGGATCATGGGGCCCCTGTGTCCTTGCCCAAACTCAAAAAAGCCTATGAAAAAGGTACCAGGGGCATCTCATGGGGCCCCCTACTGACCCCCGGGCCCTCGGGCAGTGCCCGAGTTTCCAAATGGTCAGTCCACGCCTGCTCTAGAACAAAACATGAGGGGGAATCTTCAAACTGAGAAAGGATCGGTAGGACAAACAAGGCTTCCTTTAGGTGATATCATCTTGCTATATCTATGCAAATATAAAAAACATACTCAATGTGGATAATACCCTTGAGGGCACTTGGGACCAGGGGCGGACTGACCATTTGGAAACTCTGGCAGTGCCCGAGGGCCCGGGGTCAGTAGGGGGCCCCATGAGATGCCCCTGGTACCTTTTTCATAGGTTTTTTTTGAGTTTGGACAAGGACACAGGGGCCCCATGATCCCCTATTGCCCGGTGGCCCCATGAGTTGTCAGTCCGCCCCTGCTTAGGACTCCGGTGCTACAAGACAACCATGCCAACTACTGTGCCAGGAAAGCCAGCATGTACCTACCAATCATTGCAAAAAGGTCAGAGTGGTACATTGACCCCTCCCGGTGGCGGCTCTTATCCAGGTGTGGCCTGTAAAGCACCCGTGAGACCACCAGGCCAAAATACGCTCCAAATGTATGAATGGTCATAGATCCACCAGCATCTTTGGCCTAGGGAAAAAAAAAACAGAAAAATAACAGGAAGAAAATATATATTTAATAGGGTAAATCGCCCGCCCATAAAGTTAAGAAAGTTCTGTGAAAACCATTCATGATTTTGAAAGTCTACTGAACCAGCCAATGACAAGAGAGGAATTCAACAGTCTTAACAAATGGGAGTGTTTTATCTGGAGTATTCCTCAGGGATGGGGAATTTTAGAAACCCCACCTACGCGCAACTCTCAACGTTCCCATTACACTTGCCTCAACGATGTTCAGTATAATAAACTCATTGATTCCAAAAAGCGTCACTTCAAAGAGGGTCATGACGATCAGCTGGAAAGGACTGGTTTTGCCAAGGACGGCTCCGAAGGAGATAAGGACGGCTCCAGTGCAGAAGTCCGCATTGATCATACTGCAATACAAAATACAGCATTACTCTGGCAACTTTCCATCACTTCCTGCCCCAGAGACACACAAAAAAAACACAAGAAAGAACCTCTCAAAAGTGGGAAGGTATCTCAATTTGAAGATTCCCCCTCATGTTTTGTTCAGGAGACAACTCTTTTTGGATTTCACCTCACTCTCCATTCTGGTGACAATGGTCACCAACAGGGGCGGGTTGACAACTCATGGTGCCCCCGGGCAATATGGGATCATGGGGCCCCTATGTCCTTGCCCACACTCAAAGCACACCCAAAAAAAGCCTATAAAAAAAAAAAAGGTACCAGGGGCATTTCATGGGGCCTCCTACTGACCCCGGGCCCTTGGGCAGTGCCCAAGTGTTTGAATGGTCAGTCCGCCCCTGGTCACCAATAAAGATAAAGATGGAGAGTATACCTAGTGAGGGACACAGATGACCATAGGAACTTGGCAGTTGTTGTAACCTCGGTAGGACAAACAAGGCTTTCTTTTGGTGATATCATCTTGCAACAATGTTTCAATCAACACCAGCCTCTGCCACATGCACACACATATAGAGCAAGTTGTTGGTAGAAGCCAATCAACCTACCTTTAAATGGTGTTATTACTGGAGGAGGCTAGAGAAACTGGATGTCAGCTATGCAAATATCTGTGTCCCTCACTAGGTAGACTCTCCATCTTTATTTTCATTGGTGACCATTGTCACCAGAATGGAGAGTGAGGGGAAATCCAAAAAGAGTTGTCTCTAGAACGGAACATGAGGGGGAGTCTTCAAATTAAAAAAACCTCGGTAGGTGTCAGGGTCCTGTCCACGGCAGAAGTTCTGGAAGATCTGGCATTTCTGCCAGTACTCTTCATGGCCGATTTTTTTTTACCGTTGGTGGTAACGCCGGCCAATCGAATGACCGATTTTTTGTTTTTTCTATAAAAAAACGGCCGGTTTTTGACCCGTCTATGGCCTGCATTATATCAAATGTTTATTCCCACTGATGCCAGGAAAAATTCCACTCCTGCTGGTCACAGTCCGGTCCCCCTAAAGTCTGGAGGACAATAAACCTACCGCTTGTTTAGAAAGTTTGGGGAACTCTGTTCTAAAATGTTTGTGATAAGCCTGGCTACTTTATGTCATGATAGGCCAACACATTGTGCTTAATACAGGCACAATAAATAACCAGGGGTCACATAAATGATATCCTGGTCATAAATTCAGGAACTTGGGGTTTTCTTTTTATTTAAACACACTGGAGTGATAAAGATCTTGTGAAATTCCCTCCATATTGCAACAACTCAAAAGGTAAACAAGACTACAATGGAGTGGACCTTGATAAAGTCAGTTTTGTGCCAAGCACGTTGCAATAACGTTCTCTTTGTTGAGAACATCAGAGTGAATTTCAGACAAGGTGGCAGAACAGAGTAAACAAAGTTTTGTCTCTGCTGCTCGGCCAAATATCGACCCAGCTCAGGTGACCAAACTATGGATTCCCACCTCCCCCTCACCTCTCAATGCCAACGTGGATTTTGCCATCATGGAAGCCATGGAAAAAGCCTTGAATGAGCGTTGACCACTGGAGACCAAAGGCTGCGATCAGGAAATTGAACGCCACGCTGCTAAAACCGTAGCGTTTCAGGAAGGTCATCAGAAAACCGAAGCCGATAAAGATCATGGTGTGGACATCTTGGAAGCCTTTAAAAAAAAAAAACAATTAGAGATGGTAAGCCTGATGCATAGAGAAGAGGCATGTTTCACAAGCTGGTCTGGAGAAGGGTTTCCACCTATTCTGGGAAAAAAGTCAGCCTCACAGTCTCTTTTCTATTAATGATATAGGTAGCTGGTCCTATTTTTATCAGAAAGACTAAGTTAGCAATGCTAGTCTGAAAGCAAAACAGCTTGCCAACTTACTTGAGTGGATATAGCAGCAAATTATGGGCATTAGAAGGCACACTTCTCTTTGCTATTTTGATTCTTCATCTATAGTTGGGTTTTTTCGCTGGAGCGATCGTTGCCCATCATCATCCCACGATTAACTGTTAGTAATCATTACACATATGGAACAATGGAGCAGAGCTATTATTCACAATTCTCCAAATTTGTATATGTTTCGCTATCACAAGAAGATTGTGCACCTAACCCCTCTCCAAAAAAGTTGAAAGGAGCCCAATACTGATTTTATGCCAACTTTATGCCCTGAAACTGCTATAAAAAGTAAAATAAAATAGCATGCTTCCTGACCCTCCCCCTTCCTTTTCAAATATGTAACTCTAAGTCAAAACTTTCTGTTCCCTCTATGGCAGCAATGGGCAAACTACGGCCCGCGGGCCGTATATGGCCCGGCGGACCTTTTAATCCGGCCCGCGGAGCTAGGCTCCCGCTAGGCTCCTCTCACAGTCCGCCCTGAAGATCTGTCCCCCTCGACGTATCTGCGCATGTGCCGGAGATCGCCGATCGGCTGCTAATGCCTGAAACTGGCACATGCGCAGATACGTCGAGGGGGACAGATCCTCATAGGAGACAGATTTTCCGGAGCGGCGCGGGAAGACGGGCGAGAGGAACGCGCGGAGCAAAGGTAAGTGAATTGACACGGGGGACTTAATATGGGGGATGAATTACTATATGGGGGATGAATTACTATATGGGGGATGAATTACTATATGGGGGTTGAATGACTATGGGGGATGAATTACTATATGGGGGATGAATTACTATATGGGGGTTGAATTACTATGGGGGATGAATTACTATATGGGGAATGAATTACTATATGGGGGTTGAATGACTATGGGGGATGAATTACTATGGGGGATGAATTACTATATGGGGGTTGAATTACTATGGGGGATGAATTACTATATGGGGGATAAATTACTATATGGGGGATAAACTACTATATGGGGGATGAATTACTACATGGGGGTTGAATTACTATGGGGGATGAATTACTATATGGGGGTTGAATTACTATATGGGGGATGAATTACTATATGGGGGATGAATTACTATATGGGGGTTGAATTACTATATGGGGGATGAATTACTATATGGGGGATGAATTACTATGGAGGATGAATTACTATGGGGGATGAAATTACTATATGGGGGATGAATTACTATATGGGGGATGAATTACTATATGGGGGTTGAATTACTATATGGGGGATGAATTACTATATGGGGGATGAATTACTATGGAGGATGAATTACTATGGGGGATGAATTACTATATGGGGGTTGAATTACTATATATGGGGGTTGAATTACTATGGGGGATGAATTACTATGGGGGATGAATTACTATATGGGGGATGAATTACTATGGGGGATGAATTACTATGAGGGATGAATTACTATATGGGGGATGAATTACTATGGGGGATGAATTACTATGGGGGATGAATTACTATATGGGAGATGAATTACTATATGGGGGATGAATTACTATATGGGGGATGAATTACTATGGGGGATGAATTACTATATGGGGGATGAATTACTATGGGGGATGAATTACTATATGGGGGATTAATTACTATGCTTACTATGGGGGAATATTACTATACTTACTATGGATGACACATACACATCATTCATGTACTCTTGGTCCGGCCCCCGGGTCCAATATATGAACCCATTGCGGCCCTCAAGTCAAAAAGTTTGCCCACCCCTGCTCTATGGCCAAAGGCTGGTTCTGGTACCTTCATGGCCAATGACTGGTTCTGTTCCATCCGTGGCCAATGGCTAGTCCTGTCTCCTCCGAAGCCAACGGCTGGTTCTGTTCCCTCCGTGGTCAACGGCTGGTTCTGTTCCTTTCATGGCCAACAGCTGGATCTACTCTCTCCATGGCCATTGGCTGGTTCTGTTCCCTCCATGGCCAATGGCTGGTCCTGTTCCCTCCGTGGCCAACGGCTGGTCCGGTTCCCTTCATGGCCAACGACTGGATCTGTTCCCTCCGTGGCCAACGGCTGGTCCTGTTCCCTTCATGGCCAACGACTGGATCTGTTCCCTCCATGGCCAATGACTGGATCTGTTCCCTCCATGGCCAACAACTGGATCTGTTCCCTCCATGGCCAACAACTGGATCTGTTCCCTCCATGGCCAACAACTGGATCTGTTCCCTCCATGGCCAATGACTGCATCTGTTCTCTCCATGGCCAACAACTGGATCTGTTCCCTCCATGGCCAATGACTGGATCTGTTCTCTCCATGGCTAACGACTGGATATGTTCCCTCCATGGCCAATGACTGGATCTGTTTCCTCTATGACCAATGACTGGTTCTGTCCTCTCCATGGCCAATGATTGGTTCGGTCTTCTGCATGGCCATAGCCAAAATCTCGTTCCCTGCATAGCCAAAAACTGGTTCTGCTAATCAAAGACTGCTTCCCTGTGGCCAAAATCTACGCAATAATAATTTTCTTAAAGCAAATGTGATTTCTGCTTAATTTGGCTCTAATCTTCATCTTATTTGACAACAGCTGGATCTATTCTCTCCATGGCCAATGGCTGGATCTATTCTCTCCATGGTCAATGACGGGATCTGTTCCCTCCATGGCCAACGACTGGATCTGTTCCCTCCATGGCCAATGATTGCATCTATTCTATCCATGGCCAACGGCTAGATCTATCCTCTTCGTGGCCAACAACTGGATCTATTCCCTCCATAGCCAACGACTGGATCTGTTCCCTCCATGGCCAATGACTGCATCTGTTCTCTCCATGGCCAACAACTGGATCTGTTCCCTCCATGGCCAATGACTGGATCTGTTCTCTCCATGGCTAACGACTGGATATGTTCCCTCCATGGCCAAATGACTGGGTCTGTTTCCTCTATGACCAATGACTGGTTCTGTCTCCTCCATGGCCAGTGATTAGTTCTGTCTTCTCCATGACCATAGCCAAAATCTGGTTCCCTGCATAGCCACAAACTGGTTCTGCTAATCAAAGCCTGCTTCCTTCTGGTCAAAATCTATGCAACAATAATTTTCTTAAGGAAAATGTGATTTCTGCCTAATTTGGCTCCAATCTTCATCGTTTTTTACAACAGCTGGATCTATTCTCTCCATGGCCAATGACTGGATCTGTTCCCTCCATGGCCAATGACTGGATATGTTCCCTCCATGGCCAATGACTGGATATGTTCCCTCCATGGCCAATGACTGGATATGTTCCCTCCATGGCCAATGACTGGATATGTTCCCTCCATGGCCAACGACTGGATATGTTCCCTCCATGGCTAACGACTGGATATGTTCCCTCCGTGGCCAATGACTGGATCTGTTCCCGCCATGGCTGATGACTGGATCTGTTCCCTCCATGGCCATTGACTGGATATGTTCCCTCCATGGCCATTGACTGGATATGTTCCCTCTATGGCCAATGACTGGATCTGTTCCCTCCATGGCTAACGACTGGATATGTTCCCTCCATGGCCATTGACTGGATATGATCCCTCCATGGCCAAAGACTGGATATGTTCCCTCCATGGCTAATGACTTTATCGGTTCCCTCCATGGCCAACGACTGGATCTGTTCCCTCCTTGGCCAATGACTGAATCTGTTCCCTTAATAGTCAACAACTGGATCTGTTCCCTCCATGGCCAATGGCTGGTTCTGTTCTCTCCATGGCCAACGACTGGTTTTGTCCTCTCCATGGCCAATGACTGGCTCTGTTCTCTCCATGGTCAACGACTGGTTCTGTTCTCTCCATGGCCAAGGACTGGTTTTGTCCTCCCCATGGCCAACGACTGGTTCTGTTCTCTCCATGGCCAATGACTGGTTTTGTCCTCCCCATGGCCAACGACTAGACCTGTTTCCTCTATGACCAATGACTGATTCTGTCCCCTCCATGGCCAATGATTGGTTCTGTCTTCTCCATGGCCATAGCCAAAATCTGGTTCCCCACATAGCCAAAAACTGGTTCTGCTAATCAAAGCCTGCTCCCCTCTGGCCAAAATCTACGCAACATTAATTTCGTAAAGCAAAATGTGATTTCTGCCTAATCCGGCTCCGATCTTGATCTTATTTGACCCGGGACAGAATTGTTTTGGAGAAAACCTCTACAGATCGCTCTGTTTAATACACATCGAGTTTGTTCTCCCAGAAAGGACATTTTCAGTCCTCGGATGAGAGACCGAGACTAAAAGTCACTCAGGCAGAAAACTGCCAACGAGATGGAAAGTTACATCAGGCCGGAACTGTTCTCATCCTTCGCCCTTCACTGCATTTAAAAAACATTATAATAAAGAACGTAAGGAAGGAAAACATTGGCAGCAAAAACTCTGCATGTCTAGGGGCCAATCTGATATCATGTCTAGGGGCCAATCTGATATTTTTGTTTAATTTATTACAGGTATTTATATAGTGCCAAAAATGTACGCAGCGCTTTACATATGTACTGTACATGCACATCAGTCCCTGCCCAATGCAGGTTACAATGCCATACATACACATACTAGGGCCAATCTAGGCAGGAGCCACACCTTCATCACCTTCAGGGCCGGGACAAAGGGGTGGGCAGGAAGGGCAGCCGCCAGGGCTCATCAATAACATGGGGCCCTTACTGCACCCAAACTCTAGAACAGTGGTTAGTAAACAGGGCCAGGCTGTAGCTACTGCCGTAAAAATCAAGAAAATGACCACAAACGTGCAGTGCCAAATATGGACAACTGGTGAGAGGGAGCAGTGAGTGGGCCCAAGGCGGTGCACCCCTTCTACAGCACTAGGAAAGGGGAAGAGGGTGCGGTTTTGCATCCCTGCCCAGAACGCTGAACGAACCTGTCCCGGTACTGCTCACCTTCAAACCAGAGCTGTCTCCTGCAAAACCTCTTACTGGCCACAAGATGTCCTCAGTCCTCAGAGATGAATGACACCCAGTGTCACTCAACTGGGAACAGTGGGGAACAACTGAGTACAGGGTGTCATGGCCCCCACCCCTGAGCAAGGCACTCTACATTCACAATGTATTGGTGCAGACAGAGGTGCACATGTCATTATCTCAGTGTTGTTCTTTGCGTCATCTAGGACCACACACCCCTAGGACAAGACATAAAAAAGGATGTAGCTCATCCCATAACTGGCTGGAAGAACTAAAATAGTAAAAAAACAAAACAAAAAACCCAAAACATAAAATGCAGCAAAAGGATAGCTCAAGGGGGAGGAGGCCACTGAGGGTGAGCCTGGTGCTGGAATTTAACAATCTGTCAAACCCATAGGCTTGCACTGTGCCCATATGGAAGAAAAAATATATTTGAAATACAATTTTGGCCATATATATATATATATATATAATATATATATATACACACAAACACATTGTATGTTAAAATGTGCTTTTATTACAAAATATATGAAGAAAATACATTTCAACATGTAGTGTATATGTGTATGTATGTATACTGCATGTTGAAATGTGTTTTTTATATATTACAGAATATATGAAAAAAATCTTATTTTAAAAAAATATATATTATTATTATTATACAGTATTTATTTATATATATTTTAAATATATTCTTCAGATTTATTTAAACAAATAAAAAAGTCATTTTTAACATATATTTTTACATAGATTTGTAAATGTATTCCAAAAAAATGTAGATTTGTATTTTTAAAGACATACAGTATATTTCTTAAAAATATTTTTCATAAATTTTATAATGAAAATGCATTTATATATATATATATATATATATATATATATATATATATATATATATATACACATACTGCATGTTGAAATGCGTATATTTTGTAATAAAAATGCATTTGCGCCCTCTAGGGGGATGACTGGCAAATTTCTGTATTTAAATACGATTATGGAAAATATGGAAAAGCTAGCTTGTAAAGCAGTTTTCAACTCATCAAAATTTACTTTAAAATACACCCAGCGATCATTTTAAAGGTGAGCAATTTTGTGTAGAGTAATATTTTAATCGTTCTTTTTTTTTAAATCTCACCCTCCGGCATGTGTCTGCGTATTTCTTTTTCAAGCCAGAAAGCGAGTTTTTCAGGTCCGGCCTGACAAGGTCTGTGAAATCCCACAGATATATACATATATACTGCATGTTGAAATGTGTTTTTTTATATATTACAGAATATCTGAAAAATATTTTATTTTAAATATTTTTTAAATATATTCTGCAGATTTTTTTTAAACATATAAAAAAGTAATTTTAACACATATTTGTAAGTGCATTCCAAAAATGTAGATTTGTATTTTTAAAGACACGCAGTATATTTGAAATGTATTGTTAAAAAATATTTTTCATAGATTTTGTAATGAAAATGTATTACAGTATATATATATATATATATATAAATCTTCATATATATACTGCATATATTTTGTAATAAAAATGTACTTCAACAAACAGTGTGTGTTTATATATATATATATATATATATATATATATATATATATATATATATATATATATATAAATAAATGTATTGAATATGGCCAAAATTGTAGTATTTCAAATATATTTTTTTTTCCAATATATATATATATAAAAATCTACATGTATATACTGCATATATTTTGTAATAAAAATGCACTTCAATAAACAGTATATATATATATATATATATATATATATATATAGAAATATATTTTTAAATATATTGAATACGGCCAAAATTGTAGTATTTCAAATATGTGTCAATATATTTGGGAAATATTTTTAAAATATATTTCAAATATATTTTTCTTCCACGTGGGTGAGAAGGAGCATTTGTATGAATGAAAAATGTATTACAGCAGTGTTTTTCAACCTTTTTTGTGCAAAGGCACACTTTTTTCATGAAAAAAATCACGAGGCACACCACCATTAGAAAATGTTAAAAAAATTTACCTCTGTGCCTATATTGACTATATATAAAGTAATTCTCTTGAATAGGAATCAAACACAAAGAAATTATTTTATAATTACTTTATTATGAAATAATAAAGTATTTTATAATTGGACCCGGGGGCCGGACCAAGAGTAGATGAATGATGTGTATGTGTCATCCATAGTAAGTATAGTAATATTCCCCCATAGTAAGCATAGTAATTAATCCCCCATATAGTAATTCATCCCCCATAGTAATTAATCCCCCATATAGTAATTCATCCCCCATAGTAATTCATCCTCCATATAGTAATTCATCCCCCATAGTAATTCATCCCCCATAGTAATTAATCCCCCATATAGTAATTCATCCCCCATAGTAATTCATCCCCCATAGTAATTAATCCCCCATATAGTAATTCATCCCCCATAGTAATTAATCCCCCATATAGTAATTCATCCCCCATATAGTAATTCATCCCCCATAGTAATTCATCCCCCATATAGTAATTCATCCCCCATAGTGTAATTCATCCCCCATAGTGTAATTCATCCCCCATAGTAATTCATCCCCCATAGTAATTCATCCCCCATATAGTAATTCATCCCCCATATAGTATTTCATCCCCCCATATAGTATTTCATCCCTCATATAGTAATTCATCCCCCCATATAGTATTTCATCCCCCCATATAGTATTTCATCCCCCCATATAGTATTTCATCCCTCATATAGTAATTCATCCCTGATATAGTAATTCATCCCCCATATAGTATTTCATCCCCCCATATAGTATTTCATCCCTCATAAAGTAATTCATCCCTCATATAGTATTTCATCCCCCACAGTACTATTCCCCCCCCCCCTTCTAGTAAGCCAAGTCCCCCGTGTCAATTCACTTACCTTTTGCGTTCCTCTCGCTGTCTTCCCGCGCCGTTCGGGTCTTCAGGGCGGACTGTGAGAGGAGCCTAGCTCCCCTCCCCTCACGTTCGGCACGCTGCCCCGCCTACACACATCCTGACAGCCACATCCGCAAGCCGGATTAAAAGGTCCGCGCGGACTTTTGGGGCTGCCAACCGAGAGGAGGCAGGGGAGCGGCCGACCGAGAGGAGGGAGGGGAGCAGGCGCCCGGCACACAGAAGAGCCGCATTAGACTGGGTAAAGAGCCGCATGTGGCTCGCGAGCCGCGGCTTGCCGACCACTGAATCATTAGATTCTAATGATTGGTCTATTTGTGAGCCGAAGCCACATGTTACAGATGAAATTGGAATTTTTCCCACGGCACACCAGACAATATCTCACGGCACACTAGTGTGCCGCGGCACAGTGGTTGAAAAACGCTGTATTACAGTATATATATATATATATAAATCTACATATATATATACTGCAAATATTTTGTAATAAAAATGTACTTTAACAAACAGTGTATATATATATATTTATTGAAATATATTTTGAAATATATTGAATACGGCCAAAATTGTAGTATTTCAAATATGTGTAAATATATTTGGGAGAATATTTTTAAAATATATTTCAAATATATTTTTCTTCCATGTGGGTGAGGAGCAGCATTTGTACACAAAGATTAGGAAAAGTGTACATTCTCCACAGGAGTAGGAAGCTGAATGTCCAATCGTGTTTCGATTTTTGTTTTCTTAGAAAGAAAAAAAATTCCTTGCAGATGATTGAAAGTTATTTTTTTATTTATAACCTTCTCTAACCTGATCCAAATCAAATCATGCAGGAAAAATATGTACAAAATGTAATTTATAAAAAAAAAAAAAAAAAAAAAAAAAGATTACCCTTTCAATCAAAAAAGGGAGGAAAATACTCCAGCACGGGAATGGTTAATAATGGTGGTGTTTGCAAATTAAGTGATTGCGCCCCCTAGGGGGATGACTGGCAAATTTCTATATTTAAAAACAATTATGAAAAATATGGAAAAAGCAAACTTGTAAAGCAGTTTTCAGCTCATCGAAATTTACTTTAAAATACACCCAGCGATCGTTTTAAAGGTGAGCAGTTTTGTGTAGAGTATTTTAATTTTTCTTTTTTTTTTTTTTAAATCTCGCCCTCCGGCATGTGTCTGCATTATTTCTTTTTCAAGCCAGAAAGCGAGTTTTTCAGGTCCGGTGTCAAACACTCAGCTTGACAAGGTCTGTGAAATCCCACAAATGTTATTCACAGCTCTGAGGATGACAGACGAACCTGAATGTTGTTTTCCTTTCCATCACGATGACAGATCTGCAGATCCTCATACTGTACAGCAAAGCTGAGAAAGTGACAACCCCCAATAATGGTGTCATCGGAGTCCTTTATCACTGCCCTGTATGGCTGGAGGACTCCGCTCCTTCCTCTATAACTCTCCTCTCCTGAAATACTCTGCGCTGCCGGAGGACTCCGCTCCTTCCTCTATAACTCTCCTCTCCTGAAATACTCTGCACTGCTGGAGGACTCCGCTCCTTCCTCTATAACTCTCCTCTCCTGAAATACTCTGCTCTGCTGGAGGACTCCGCTCCTTCCTCTATAACTCTCCTCTCCTGAAATACTCTGCTCTGTGGGAGGACTCCGCTCCTTCCTCTATAACTCCTCTCCTGAAATACTCTGCGCTGCTGGAGGACTCTGCTCCTTCCTCTATAACTCCTCTCCTGAAATACTCTGCACTGCTGGAGGACTCCGCTCCTTCCTCTATAACTCTCCTCTCCTGAAATACTCTGCGCTGCTGGAGGACTCCTCTCCTTCCTCTATAACTCCTCTCCTGAAATACTCTGCGCTGCTGGAGGACTCCGCTCCTTCCTCTATAACTCTCCTCTCCTGAAATACTCTGCGCTTCTGGAGGACTCCGCTCCTTCCTCTATAACTCTCCTCTCCTGAAATACTCTGCGCTTCTGGAGGACTCCGCTCCTTCCTCTATAACTCTCCTCTCCTGAAATACTCTGCGCTTCTGGAGGACTCCGCTCCTTCCTCTATAACTCTCCTCTCCTGAAATACTCTGCACTGCTGGAGGACTCCGCTCCTTCCTCTATAACTCTCCTCTCCTGAAATACTCTGCTCTGCTGGAGGACTCCGCTCCTTCCTCTATAACTCTCCTCTCCTGAAATACTCTGCGCTGCTGGAGGACTCCGCTCCTTCCTCTATAACTCCTCTCCTGAAATACTCTGCTCTGCTGGAGGACTCCTCTCCTTCCTCTATAACTCCTCTCCTGAAATACTCTGCTCTGCTGGAGGACTCTGCTCCTTCCTCTATAACTCCTCTCCTGAAATACTCTGCTCTGCTGGAGGACTCCTCTCCTTCCTCTATAACTCCTCTCCTGAAATACTCTGCGCTGCTGGAGGACTCCGCTCCTTCCTCTATAACTCCTCTCCTGAAATACTGCTGCGCTGCTGGAGGACTCCGCTCCTTCCTCTATAACTCTCCTCTCCTGAAATACTCTGCACTGCTGGAGGACTCCGCTCCTTCCTCTATAACTCCTCTCCTGAAATACTCTGCACTGCTGGAGGACTCCGCTCCTTCCTCTATTACTCTCCTGAAATACTCTGCACTGCCGGAGGACTCCGCTCCTTCCTCTATAACTCTCCTCTCCTGAAATACTTTGCGCTGCTGGAGGACTCCGCTCCTTCCTCTATAACTCTTCTGAAATACTCTGCGCTGCTGGAGGACTCCGCTCCTTCCTCTATAACTCCTCTCCTGAAATACTCTGCGCTGCTGGAGGACTCCGCTCCTTCCTCTATAACTCCTCTCCTGAAATATTCTGCGCTGCTGGAGGACTCCGCTCCTTCCTCTATAACTCTCCTCTCCTGAAATACTCTGCACTGCTGGAGGACTCCGCTCCTTCCTCTATAACTCCTCTCCTGAAATACTCTGCGCTGCTGGAGGACTCCGCTCCTTCCTCTATAACTCTCCTCTCCTGAAATACTCTGCTCTGCTGGAGGACTCCGCTCCTTCCTCTATAACTCCTCTCCTGAAACACTCTGCACTGCTGGAGGACTCCGCTCCTTCCTCTATAACTCCTCTCCTGAAATACTCTGCGCTGCTGGAGGACTCCGCTCCTTCCTCTATAACTCTCCTCTCCTGAAATACTCTGCGCTGCTGGAGGACTCCGCTCCTTCCTCTATACCTCTCCTCTCCTGAAATACTCTGCTCTGTGGGAGGACTCCGCTCCTTCCTCTATAACTCTCCTCTCCTGAAATACTCTGCACTGCTGGAGGACTCCGCTCCTTCCTCTATAACTCCTCTCCTGAAACACTCTGCGCTTCTGGAGGACTCCGCTCCTTCCTCTATAACTCCTCTCCTGAAATACTCTGCACTGCTGGAGGACTCCGCTCCTTCCTCTATAACTCTCCTGAAATACTCTGCACTGCCGGAGGACTCCGCTCCTTCCTCTATAACTCCTCTCCTGAAATACTCTGCGCTGCTGGAGGACTCCGCTCCTTCCTCTATAACTCTCCTCTCCTGAAATACTCTGCGCTGCCGGAGGACTCCGCTCCTTCCTTTATAACTCTCCTCTCCTGAAATACTCTGCACTGCTGGAGGACTCCGCTCCTTCCTCTACAGTTGTGGCCAAAATTATTCAACCCCCAATGCTGTAAAGGGGTTTAGGGACTATAGTGTACATTTGGAATTGTATTCAGAATCAAATCCTACAAGGACGTTGTAACTACCCAAATGCAACTAAAATGACATCAATTGTTTATGTAATACAGTAGTAAATGGTTCTTATGTGGTTTCTTCATTGCCACAATTATTCAACCCCTTAAAGACTACCACTCTGAAGAACAGAGGTTCATACAGGTGCTTTCCATCAGGTATTGAAAACACCTGTGGATGTCACCGAGCAGCAATCAAGCATAATAAGCACCAATTAGGCAGCTTTAAAATGACTGTGATACTCAGCTCCTTCTAGACATTTACTGGTGTGGTTACAAACATGGTGAAGGCAAGAGAATGGTCCAGGAAGACAAGAGAAGAGGTGATTTCTCTTCACAGGAAGGGCAATGGCTATAAGAAGATTGCAAAGATGTTAAACATACCAAGAGACACCTTAGGAAGCATCATTCGCAAATTCAAGGCAAAGGGCACTGTTGAAACGCTACCTGGTCGTGGCAGAAAGAAGATGCTGACTTCGACTGCTGTGCGCTACCTGAAGCGTAGAGTGGAGAGAAGTCCCCGTGTGACTGCTGAGGAACTGAGAAAAGATTTGTCAGATGTGGGTACAGAAGTTTCAGCCCAGACAATAAGACGCACACTGCGTAATGAAGGCCTCCGTGCCAGAACTCCCAGGCGTACCCCCTTGCTGTCTCCAAAGAATAAGAAGAGTCGACTGCAGTATGCCAAAAGCCATGTGGACAAACCACAAAAGTTGTGGGATAGTGTTCTGTGGACTGATGAAACAAAATTAGAACTGTTTGGGCCCATGGATCAACGCTATGTTTGGAGGAGGAAGAACAAGGCCTATGATGAAAAGAACACCTTGCCTACTGTGAAGCATGGTGGAGGGTCAATCATGCTTTGGGGCTGTTTTGCTTCTGCAGGTACAGGGAAGCTTCAGCGTGTGCAAGGTACCATGAATTCTCTTCAGTACCAGGAGATATTGGATGGAAACGTGATGCAGTCCGTCACACACCTGAGGCTTGGGAGACGTTGGACCTTTCAACAGGACAATGATCCCAAGCATACCTCCAAGTCCACTAGAGCATGGTTGCAGAGGAAAGGCTGGAACATTTTGGAGTGGCCATCGCAGTCACCAGACTTAAATCCGATTGAGAACCTCTGGTGGGACTTAAAGAAAGCAGTTGCAGTGCGCAAGCCTAAGAATGTGACTGAACTGGAGGCCTTTGCCCATGAAGAATGGGCGAAGATACCCGTAGATCGCTGCAAGACACTTGTGTCAAGCTATGCTTCACGTTTAAAAGCTGTTATAACTGTAAAAGGATGCTGTACTAAGTACTAAGATTGAATGTCACTTGGGGGTTGAATAAAACTGATAATGCTGTGAGCACAGAAAAGACATTTGTGGTTATTTCATTATAACTGTTATGTTATATTTGTCTGACCTACAAGTGCCTCTTTAATGTAAATGTAAGCAAGATGACTGAATGATCAAAAGCAATGTCAAACTGGCCAAAACACTCAATTTCAGTGGGGGTTGAATAATTTTGGCCACAACTGTATAACTCTCCTCTCCTGAAATACTCTGCGCTGCTGGAGGACTCCGCTCCTTCCTCTATAACTCTTCTGAAATACTCTGCGCTGCTGGAGGACTCCGCTCCTTCCTCTATAACTCCTCTCCTGAAATACTCTGCTCTGCTGGAGGACTCCGCTCCTTCCTCTATAACTCCTCTCCTGAAATACTCTGCGCTGCTGGAGGACTCCGCTCCTTCCTCTATAACTCTCCTCTCCTGAAATACTCTGCGCTGCTGGAGGACTCCGCTTCTTCCTCTATAACTCTCCTCTCCTGAAATACTCTGCACTGCTGGAGGACTCCGCTCCTTCCTCTATAACTCCTCTCCTGAAATACTCTGCACTGCTGGAGGACTCCTCTCCTTCCTCTATAACTCCTCTCCTGAAATACTCTGCGCTGCCGGAGGACTCCGCTCCTTCCTCTATAACTCTCCTGAAATACTCTGCTCTGCTGGAGGACTCCGCTCCTTCCTCTATAACTCTCCTCTCCTGAAATACTCTGCTCTGCTGGAGGACTCCTCTCCTTCCTCTATAACTCTCCTCTCCTGAAATACTCTGCTCTGCTGGAGGACTCCTCTCCTTCCTCTATAACTGTTTCCCTCTTTGAACCCCATTACACTCTTTATCCGATTAATGATTTCTCCCCTCCAGGATTATTCAGCTAATGATTGATTTGCGTCTCTAAAAGTGAATGTTCTGTTGAGCAAATCTCTAATCTAATAATTAGTAAAAATACATTTATGTGGCGAGGAGAGGAGAGGGAAGAGGAGAGGAGAGAGAACAGGAGAGGGAAGAGGAGAGGAGGGAAGAGGAGAGGAGAGGGAAGAGGAGAGGAGGGGGAAGAGGAGAGGAGGGAAGAGGAGAGGGAAGAGGAGAGGAGGGAAGAGGAGAGGGAAGAGGAGAGGAGGGAAGAGGAGAGGGAAGAGGAGAGGAGGGAAGAGGAGAGGAGGGAAAAGGAGAGGTGTGGAGAGGAGGGAAGAGGAGAGGGAAGAGGAGAGGAGGGAAGAGGAGAGGTGTGGAGAGGAGGGAAGAGGAGAGGGAAGAGGAGAGGAGGGAAGAGGAGAGGTGTGGAGAGGAGGGAAGAGGAGAGGGAAGAGGAGAGGAGGGAAGAGGAGAGGGAAGAGGAGAGGAGGGAAGAGGAGAGGAGAGGAGAGGGAAGAGGAGAGGAGGGAAGAGGAGAGGGAAGAGGAGAGGACGGTAGAGGAGAGGAAGGGAAGAGGAGAGGAGGGAAGAGGAGAGGGAAGAGGAGAGGGAAGAGGAGAGGAGAGGGCCGGGAGCTGCAACTGAATTCTACTATGTTTATAGTGTACAGAGATGACTTTTTATTGGAAAGGTGACCTTAGAGAGAGATTTGTGAACTTTGTATAATGACATGCTGGATGTATCATGTTTGATATAAAAAGAGACTGCCTCTAGTGGCCAAAGCAGACAGTACATGAGCCCGCTGTGCCCATTATGAGGGGTTCCCACCATCCCTGTGCTGAGTTCCCGGGTCTGTACGCCCGCTGTGCCCATTATGAGGGGTTCCCACCATCCCTGTGCTGAGTTCCCGGGTCTGCACAAGAACCGCAAGAAACACACTGACATCTCAAACACTCTTCTCAGCCTTCTCAGCTATCTTTTACAAACTTCACACACACATATACACACTGTGTGTATATATATATATATATATATAATTATTACTATGTATGTACTTATTTATTTTTTAATTCTTAATAATTATGTATATAGTTGTATAAATGTGTCTATATTTACACAATTATATACAGTATATTGCATATTTATAAAAATGAACATATTAAATTATTATGCATAATAATAATTTTGTGTTTTATATATACGTACATTACACATATAGATATATAATTTTTATTTTGTATTTATGTTGATATACATGGATTTATCAAATCACATTTGATCAAATATTAATAATTCTAACAATAGTAGTAAATATATATATAGTCACTACTTCTATTAGGATTATTAGTATTTGATAATATGTGATTTGATAAATCCATGTATATCAACATAAATTAAACAAAATTCAACAAAAATGTAAAAAAAAATTATATATATATATTTATTTTATTTCAGGTACTTATATAGCGCCGTCAATTTATGCAGCACTTTACATATATATTGTACATTCACATCAGTCCCTAACCCTCAAGGGGTGTACAATCTAAGGTCCCTAACCCTCAAGGGGCGTACAATCTAAGGTCCCTAACCCTCAAGGGGTGTACAATCTAAGGTCCCTAACCCTCAAGGGGCGTACAATCTAAGATCCCTAACCCTCAAGGGGCGTACAATCTAAGGTCCCTAACTCACATTCATACATACACATACTAGGGACAATTTAGACAGGAGCCAATTAACCTCCCAGCATGTCTTTTGGAGTGTGGGAGGAAACCGGAGTACCCGGAGGAAACCCATGCAGGCACAGGGAGAACATACAAACTCCAGGCAGGAGGTGCCGCGGCTGGGATTTGAACCAATGACCTGAGTACTGGCAGGCGGAAGTGCTAACCACTAAGCCACTGTGCCGCCCAGATTAATTAACTCTTTAATTTATTTTTTATGTATTTTTTAGTTATGTTGATATACATGGATATAAGTATTTATCAAATCAGATTTATCAAATATTGATAATTATAATAATAACAACAATAATACCTCGACTACTACTAATGTGGAAATAAAAATTATTAGTAATAATAAATTATATTTGCTATTATTAATTTTATTTAATATTCGATCTACATGTATCTAATAAAATCAATTAATTAATTATCATTAATGAAAATAATTTTTAGAAATTATTATGAATGATAATAATTTATTATATAAAGATACAATTATATATCCAATATTATTAATAATTTTCTTTAATAAAATATAATATATATAATTTAATATATATTTACTATTATTACTATGAAATTGTATCCACACGCAGTATAATTACCATTATTAATAATACCGGAATATATTTCTATAGAAATGATTATATACAGTAAATATAGATATAAATATATATAAGGCAAGATTTGTTTTTTCTTTTTTGCACGTGTTAATGTTTGTTATGCCACCCAGTAAGATCGGCTGCGTTTGGGCAAGTCTTTGCCACGAATGGGCCACTAAATCTTCCATGACACTTGTTATGTAATGCAACCCAAAGCAACGCCCTCCCCGCATAACTCCCGCCAGCCGGTAGGTCCCGTGATTCAGACATTACATTTACCCCGCGGGATTTTCATTTTTTTCATGTATTGTCATGTTTTTGACACTCAGCAGTCTTCTGCTCCTCCGTCCCGCCAATCTCTGTACTCCGCTCACTACCCTGCAGGTGTCATGGCAGAAAGGTCTCTAATTGAACATTCTTGGTCTCATAGCAGCTGCGACCTCGGTGTCCCGGGCGATGAGCAGATCAGCGGCACCAATCGGTAGAGCAGACGTTCTGAGGCATTGACTGCGGCACAGCTGCTTGAAGCCCCCGCAATAACACGCCGCAACCACAAGCATTGCACGCGGCTGCAAGGAGCTGGCCAAGTGTCCCCCTTCCCCTGTAACCCCTACCACGTCCACAAAGCATCGCGGCCCCCCACGTACAACCCCCTACAACCCCACATACAACCCCGTACATCCCTGCGTACAACCCCACGTACAACCCCGTACAACCCCGCGTACAACCCCCCCGTACAACCCCAATACAACCCCCGCGTACAACCCCCTACAACCCCGCGTACAACCCTGCGTACAACCCCGTACAACTCCGCGTACAACCCCCTACAACCCCGCGTACAACCCCACATACAACCCCGTACAACTCCGCGTACAACCCCCCGTACAACCCCATACAACCCCGTGTACAACCCCCTACAACCCCGCGTACAACCCCCTACAACCCCACGTACAACCCCCTACAACCCCACGTACAACCCTGCGTACAACCCCCATATAACCCCGCGTACAACCCTGTACCACCCTGTATAACCCCCTGTACAACCCCCCGTACAGCCCTGCATATAACCCTTTACAACCCTGCGTACAACCCCATACCACCCCGTACAACCCCCTGTACAACCCCCCGTACAACCCCGCGTACAACCCTGCATATAACCCTGTACAACCCTGCGTACAACCCCGCGTACAATCCCGACCACCTCTGCAGCTGAAGGGGGTAGCGGATGAGGGGCGGTAAAAGTGCGCTAGGAGGAACACGCTGCCGTTTGCAGATACCTGTGGGTGATGGGTGCCCCTTGCAAACATGCGTGCGTTCACACTCAGCCAATTTCGCAGTACTGTGCGGTTGGGTGCGCATTTTGTGCATTCGGCAACCCATTGAAATGAATGGGCTCTCATAAACGCACCAGGCGAGGAACCGCACTTGTGAACTGGTCCCGATTCCTGGTTGTCTCCGCCCCCTACCCGCCTCTTAGCACCGTCCCTTGGCTCCACCCCCTACCCACCTCTGAGTACCGCCCCTTTTAGAGAAAACAAAACCAAATAACAGTTTATGGTGCCAAGTCTTTTGTATGGAATTTGTTAATGATAAAAAAATAGAGAAGTAAAATAGATCTCTCCCTGCAGCAACAAAATTATTATGCAAATTCTATTGAAGTGTCACAAAGATGAAACATTTTGTTTTTCAGTGTAACTCATGGATGGCATTGTGTGTCAGGGCTCTTTTGATCACTGAAAACAATCTCAGACACCTGTGATAATTAGATTGGCCGGTGAGCCCAATTGAAGGAAAAACTACTAAAGGAGGGCGTTCCACATTATTAAGCAGAGCACCATTTTCAAGCAATATGGGGAAGAAAAAGGATCTCTCTGCTGCCGAAAAGAGTGAAATAGTTCGATGCCTTGGACGAGGTATGAAAACATTCGATATTTCACCAAAACTTCAGCATGAAGAGATTTGTGGCTGATTCAGAGCACAGACGGGTTGGTGCAGATAAAGGCACATTGAGGAAGATTTCTGCCAGATCCATGCATCGGATCAAGAGAGCCTGTTCACTGATGAGTGCCGTGCAACCCTGGATGGTCCAGATGGATGGAGTAGTGGATGGTTGGTGGACGGCCACGCTGTTCCAACAAGGCTGCGATGTCAGCAAGGCGGTGGTGGAGTCATGTTTTGGAGTCCTCCAGAGTCTTGCAACTGTGCATAAACCTTCTATTCGGCCACCACTAACCAATGCTCACACGCAGAAACGGAAAAAATACATGAAGACGAATTTTCAAACAGTCCTGTTCACTGATGAGTGCCGTGCAACCCTGGATGGTCCAGATGGATGGAGTAGTGGATGGTTGGTGGACGGCCACGCTGTTCCAACAAGGCTGCGACGTCAGCAAGGCGGTGGTGGAGTCATGTTTTGGAGTCTTCCAGAGTCTTGCAACTGTGCATAAACCTTCTATTCGGCCACCAATAACCAATGCTCACACGCAGAAACGGCTGCATTGGGCAGAAAAATACATGAAGACTAATTTTCAAACAGTCCTGTTCACTGATGAGCGCAGTGCAACCCTGGATGGTCCAGATGGATGGAGTAGTGGATGGTTGGTGGACCGCCACCCTGTTCCAACAAGGCTGTGACGTCAGCAAGGCGGTGGTGGAGTCACGTTTTGGGCCGGAATCATGGGAACAGAGCTGGTCGGCCCCTTTAGGGTCCCCGAAGGTATAAAGATGACCTCTGCAAAGTATGTGGAGTTTATGACTGACCACTTTCTTCCCTGGTAGTGGATGGTCGGTGGATGGCCACCCTGTTCCAACAAGGCTGTGACGTCAGCAAGGCGGTGGTGGAGTCATGTTTTGGGCCGGAATCATGGGAACAGAGCTGGTCGGCCCCTTTAGGGTCCCCGAAGGTGTAAAGATGTCCTCTGCAAAGTATGTGGAGTTTATGACTGACCACTTTCTTCCCTGGTAGTGGATGGTCGGTGGATGGCCACCCTGTTCCAACAAGGCTGTGACGTCAGCAAGGCGGTGGTGGAGTCATGTTTTGGGCCGGAATCATGGGAACAGAGCTGGTCGGCCCCTTTAGGGTCCCCGAAGGTGTAAAGATGCCCTCTGCAAAGTATGTGGAGTTTATGACTGACCACTTTCTTCCCTGGTACAGAAGGGACCCCGCACTAACCACAAGCATTGCACGTGGCCGTAATAAAATCATCTTCATGCATGACAACGCACCATCTCATGCTGCAAAGAATACCTCTACATCAATGGCTGCTATGGGGATAAAAGGAGAGAAAGTCACGGTGTGGCCTCCATCCTCCCCTGACCTCAATCCTATTGAGAACCTTTGGAGCATCCTCAAGCAAAAGATCTATGAGGGTGGGAGGCAGTTTACATCCAAACAGCAGCTCTGGGGGGCTATTCTGACATCTTGCAAACAAATTCAAGCAGAAACTGTCCAAAAACTCCCAAGTTCAGTGGATGCGAGACTTGTGATCTGCTATCAGATACGGGGCCCTATGTTACAATGTAACGTGACCGCTTCAAATGTTTACAAAGTTACAATGTTGGGAAAAGTTTGATTGAAACAGCTTTTGATTTCAGTAAATCTGCTGCAAACACAACAAATGACAATTTTCAGTTCTTTACAACCTATAAAGTGTTTTGAAACTTCCTGTGCGGAATAATTTGGAACAAAAATCCTGATATCATTAGGAGGTTTGTTCAATAAAATGTGAATTGTCCTCTTCTAGTTGTCACCTGAGAATTATGCCGACTTATTTACATCAATTATTGAGGGAAATGAGAAAAATATCATATAATATTTAGATCCCCTCAGCAGTAATAGATCCCTCCTCACAACAACAGATCCCCCAGAAACAATAGATCTTCCTAGTTACAAGAGAGCCCACCCTGCAACAATAGCTCCCCCAACAACAACAGATCCCTCCCCGTAACAACAGATCCCCCACAACAACAGATTCCTCCCCGCAACAATAGATCCCTTCCCACAACAATAGATCCCTTCCTGCAACAACAGATCCCTCCCCGCAACAATAGATCCCTTCCTGCAACAACGGATCCCTCCCCACAACAACAGATCCCTCCCTGCAACAATAGATCCCTTCCTACAACACGGATCCCTCCCCACAACAACAGATCCCTCCCCGCAACAATAGATTCCCCGCAACAACAGATCCCTCCCCGCAACAACAGATCCCTCCCCGCAGCAATAGATTCCCCCACAACAGATCCCCCCCGCAACAACAGATCCCCGCAACAATAGATTCCCCCGCAACAGATCCCTCCCCGCAACAACAGATCCCCACAACAATAGATTCCCACACAACAAATCCCTCCCCACAACAACAGATCCCCACAACAATAGATTCCCCTGCAACAGATCCCTCCCCGCAACAACAGAACCCTCCCCACAACAACAGATCCCTCCCGCAACAACAGATTCAACCGCAACAGATCCCTCCCCACAACAACAGATCCCCGCAACAATAGATTCCCCCGCAACAGATCCCTCCCCGCAACAACAGATCCCCGCAACAATAGATTCCCCCACAACAAATCCTCCCCGCAACAATAGATCCCTCCCCACAACAATAGATCCCTCCCCACAACAATAGATCCCTTCCTGCAACAACAGATCCCTCCCCGCAACAATAGATCCCCTCCTGCAACAACAGATCCCTCCCCGCAACAACAGATCCCCACAACAATAGATTCCCCCGCAACAGATCCCTCCCCGCAACAACAGATCTCCACAACAATAGATTCCCCCGCAACAGATCCCTCCCCGCAACAACAGATCCCCGCAACAATAGATTCCCCCACAACAAATCCCTCCCCGCAACAATAGATCCCTCCCCACAACAATAGATCCCTCCCCACAACAATAGATCCCTTCCTGCAACAACAGATCCCTCCCCGCAACAATAGATCCCCTCCTGCAACAACAGATCCCTCCCCGCAACAACAGATCCCCACAACAATAGATTCCCCCGCAACAGATCCCTCCCCGCAACAACAGATCTCCACAACAATAGATTCCTCCGCAACAGATCCCTCCCTGCAACAACAGATCCCCGCAACAGATCCCTCCCCGCAACAACAGATCCCTGCAACAACAGATCCCCGCAACAGATCCCTCCCTGCAACAACAGACCCCCCACAACAACAGATCCCTCCCCACAACAACAGATCCCTCCCCGCAACAACAGATCCCTCCCCACAACAACAGATCCCTCCCCGCAACAACAGATCCCTCCCCCACAACAACAGATTCCTTCCTGCAACAACAGATCCCTTCCCCGCAACAACAGATCCCTCCCCACAACAACAGATCCCTCCCCGCAACAACAGATCCCTTCCTGCAACAACAGATCCCTTCCTGCAACAACAGATCCCTCCCCGCAACAACAGATCCCTTCCTGCAGCAACAGATCCCTCCCCGCAACAACAGATCCCTCCCCGCAACAATAGATCCCTGCCTGCAACAAGAGATTACTTCCTGCAACATCAGACCCCCCAAAAAACAAAAGACTCCCTAGCAATAATAGACCCCTCAACAACAGATCCGCCCTGTGGAAGTGGAGGGGAGCGGATGAGGCGCCCTAAGTCCGGTTCACACTGGCAGTCTGGATGCGTTTCTGTATGAGCGTTTTTTGACGCTTTCTGGTGCTTTTTTAATGTATTTTTTTACATGTTCCAGTTCCTTTTTTCCCCTCTCCTTTTCTGCAATGTAAATACAGACGTGCATTTTTGATGCGTTTTTGTGCGTTCCGCTGCATTTGTTATGCGTTTTGGTGCATTCCATTGCGTTTTTGATGCGTTTTGGTGTTTTTGATACATTTTGGTGTGTTCTGGTGCGCTTTTAATGCGTTTTGATGCATTTTGATGCGTTTTGGTGTGTTTTTGATACATTTTGGTGCGTTCTGGTGCGCTTTTAATGCGTTTTGATGCATTTTGATGCGTTTTGGTGTGTTTTTTATGCATTTTGGTGCATTCTGGTGCATTTTTAATGCATTTTGGGACATTCTTGTGCGTTTTGGTGCATGCTGGTATGTTTTTAATGCATTTTGGTGCATTCTGGTGTATTTTTAATGCATTTTGGTGTGTTTTTAATGCGTTTCGGTGCGTTTTGGTGCATTTTTTATGTGTTTTACCACGTTCCAGTGCAGTTCTGTGCAGGAAAAATGCCGCCTGTTCTACTTTCTTTTCTGCATCTGGAGCTGCAAGCGCTGATGGGATCTATGACACCGACCACCATATCCCCGACTTTCTGTGCGTTTTGGATGCAGAAAAGAACGCAACTGAAACGCACGTCGTGTGAACTGGCCCTAATGCCGGCCATACACGGGTCGAAATTCGACCAATTTTTCATCTGAAAATCGAACCTAAGAACAAATCGGCCGATTTTCGCTCTGTTAATGGGTCAATGGCACCGGCCGATTTTCGTGGCTCCCCCCCTTTTCGTGATTGGGGCATGCTAGAAAATTCATGAAAAACGACCGATTTTCAACTCCACGATCGTACGATCGTTTTTTCTGAAAAGAATATGCGCATGAGCCGTGACCTGGAAGGAACGGAAGTCTCGCCTGTTATATGGGGTGAACTTTATGACTCGGTCGGACGATTTTCGAAATCATTGATGGTGCCATCGGATTACCGAGCGAATAACGTTTTCGATTTTCGGAACAAAAAATCGTTCAGAATTTGACCCGTGTATGGCCTGCGTTAGTCTAGGTTTCACACCCGAGCATTTTGCAGAAACGCACTGCAGCCCGTTAACCGCTTCCCCTCCGCCCTATAGAAGATGTACTGCTACAGGGCGGCACGGGTGCGCATTTCTGGGTAGGGGGCGTGGCTGGCTGTCAATCACAGGATCCCAGCCAATGGTTAGGCGCCGGGTGATTTCCGAGGATCTCTAATGAGGTGGAGGACTGAGCTGTGTAGCTCCGGCACAGCCATCCAGACCAGTGTGAGTACAGTGAAGCACACAGACCCCGCCCCCATAGTAAAACTGCACACATTTAACCCTTTGATTGCCCCAGATGTTAACCCCTTCCTGCCCAGTGCCATTAGTAATGTTGGTGCTTTTTATTAGCTCTGATCACTGTATTGGTGTCACTGGGGATGTATTGGTGTCACCGGGGATGTATTGGTGTCACTGGAGATGTATAGATGTCACCGGGGATGTATTGGTGTCACCGGAGATGTATTGGTGTCACCGGGGATGTATTGGTGTCACTGGAGATGTATTGATGTCACCGGGGATGTATTGGTGTCACCGGGGATGTATTGGTGTCACCGGGGGATGTATTGGTGTCACCGGAGATGTCATTGGGGATGCCAGTGACACCAAGTCAGTTCCCCCCCCCAGTGTCAGAATGTCCGCCGCAGTCCCGCTGATCGCCGCCATTACTAGAAAAAAAAATCCCATTATCTATACCGCCATTTGTAAACACTATAACTTTCCCGTAAAGCGATTAATTTCCACGTATCGGGATTTTTTTTTTGTCCCAGAATACATTTTGGCTGAAATTTCTGACGAGATGATTTTTTATATTTTTTTACTGGACGTGTTTTCTAGCAAAAAGTCCAAAATATAGTTTTTTTTTTTTCTCAAAATTGTCGGTCCTTTTTTTTTTTCCATAGCGCAAAATAATGAAATTGCACAGGAGATCGAATACCACCGAAAGAACGATCTATTCGTGGGAAATCTCATTTGGGGGCGGCGTCGCATGACCGCGCACGCAATTGTCAGTTAAAGGAACGCAGCGATCAACCATTAACTGATCAGATTCTAATGGATTGGATCGATTCGTTTTTGCACGCTCAGATTGTATCGTGTATTGCTGCTGTAGGGTCGCCATACAATCTGTGCAATCTCCTTTAGATCGACCATCAACCAATCGGATACTCATTCATTGGATCCATTCGTTTTTTTCACGCCCAGATTGTATAGTGTATCTATACAATCTGTGCAATTTACTTTAGATCGGCATTAACCGATCAGATACTCATTGATTGGATCAATTCATTTTTCCCTCCTATTATATTGTTTCAGTTTCACTCTCAGATTGTATCGTGTATTGCTGCTGTAGGGTCACCATACAATCTCCTTTAGATCGACCATCAACCGATCAGATACCAATTGATTGGATCGATTCGTTTTTTGCATGCCCAGATTGTATCGTGTATTGCCACTCTAGAGTCGCCATACAATCTGTAAAATCTTCTTTAGATCAACCATCCAACCGATCTGATACTAGATGATTCGAATGATTTGTTTTTTTGCATGCCTAGATTGTATCGTGTATTGCTGCTGGCTGGGTCACCATACAATCTCCTTTAGATCGACCATTAACCGATTGGATACTAATTGATTGGAGCGATTCCTAGATTGTATAGTGTATTACCACTCTAGTTTCGCCATACAATCTGTACAATCTTCTTTAGATCGACCATCAACCGATCGGATACTAATTGATTGGATTGATTCGTTTTTTGCGTGCCCAGATTGTATAGTGTATGGCCAGTGTAGGGTCACCATACAATCTCCTTTAGATCAACCATCAACCGATCTGATACTAGATGATTCGAATGATTCGTTTTTTTGCATGCCCAGATTGTATCGTGTATTGCTGCTGCAGGGTCACTATACAATCTCCTTTAGATCGACCATCAACCGATCGGATACTCATTGATTGGATCGATTCCTAGATTGTATAGTGTATTGCCACTCTAGGGTCGCCAATACAATTTCCTTTAGATCGACCATCAACCAATCGGATACCAATTGATTGGATTGATTCCTTTTATGCACGCCCAGATTGTATAGTGTATAGCCACTGTAGGGTCGTCATACAATCTGTACAATCTCCTTTTGATCGACCATCAACCAATCGGATACCAATTGATTGGATCGATTCCCAGATTGTATAGTGTATTACCACTCTAGGGTCACCATACAATCTCCTTTAGATCGACCATCAGCTGATCAGATACTCATTGATTGGATCGATTCCTTTTTGCACGCCCAGATTGTATTGTGTATGGCTGCTGTAGGGTCACCATACAATCTCCTTTAGATCGACCATCAACCAATTGGATACCAATTGATTGGATCGATTCATTTTTTTTGCACGCCCAGATTGTATCGTGTATGGCCAGACTTTGCCGAGATTCCTTCTCCTTTCCTCTGGTGTCACCTGGACAGGAAGTGAAGGAAATCTCTCACCTGGGGACCCCGCTTGTAGCCCTCCCCCCCCCCCCCCCCTCCCATGGCAGTGGTGGCCACTTACTGGGGTATCGGTAGTAGAAGTCGTTGTCGGCGTCGGTGGTGCTGGCGTTGAGTTGGCGGTGCCAGGCGTTGGCGTCGGTCTCGTGGTCGTAGCGGACGAAGACGGCGAAGAGGACGATGGTGGCGGCTTGGAGCAGCAGGCAGACGACGGGGAGTTTGACCCTCATGCTGGTGGCGTGGTTGGCCATGTCGGGAAGAAAGAAGTCGCTGTGAGTGTGGATCTCCTCCCGGGAAGACATTGAATCTTATGGCAGAGCTCAGCCCCGCCCCCTCACCAGGACTCTCCTGTGTGCAACGCCCTCCCTCCCCACCCGCCTGCGACTCCCCATCCAAAGGTCTCCTCACATCGAAAACGGGACAATCAGGACAATCGCACGTTCTGCTCCTCGCCGCGCAGCTGTCGTCTCCGCCGTTAAAGCGACAAACGCAGCAAAAAAAAAAAAAAAAAAAAAGTAGTCAATCAGGAAAAACGTGCGACAATGTGAGAACGGCGATCGTCGTTAACCCCTTCAAGGGACACAACCGGAGCAAAGAGCCCCCCCCCCCCCCGGTCACACTGAGTGCGACTTGGCATGCGATTCGCTCGTCCGCCATTACCGGTGCGACTTCCGACTCGGAGACGCACCGATTACTAAAGTAGTGCATGCGTTACTGTTGGTGCGATTTACGGGGACATCCGCGTCAGACGTCCTGCAGATCTCACCTGAAATCGCAGTGATACGGCCGGGCACTACGTCACGGGGCGCAGCGCTGCGATTCGGAAGACTCCGAGATTTACATTCATTAGATGTGATTTCAATCCCCAAATCGCACCTGAAATTGCACCGGTGTGACCTACGTCGCCGATCACACCGCTGCGATTTTGCGTGATTTGTGTGCGATTTCAGTGCAATTTCTGACTTGTGAACATTTGCAACAATTTCTTGTAATTCGCAGTGCGATTTCCATTCTATTCTATTATATTCTATGAATGTGAAATCGCAACAAATAAGTAATGCAAGAACTACTTCAGCAAATCGCACGTTAAGACGCCAACATTCCCATTCATTAGATGTGATTTCAATTCACAAATCGCACCTGAAATCGCACCGGTATGACCTACGTCGCCGATCACAGCGCTGCGATTTCGGAAGACTTTATTGCAACACCGACATTGACATTCATTAGATGTGATTTCAATCCCCAAATCGCACCTGAAATCGCACCGGTATGACCTACGTCGCCGATCACAGCGCTGCGATTTCGGAAGACTTTATTGCGACGCCGACATTGACATTCATTAGATGTGATTTCAATCCCCAAATCGCACCGGTACGACCTACATTGCCAACCACACCCGCTGCGATTTTGCGTGATTTGTGTGCGATTTCTGAAGACTTTATTGCGACTTGTGAAGATTTTCAACAATTTCTTACCATTCGCAGTGCGATTTTCCATGATATTCTTTGAATGTGAAATCGCAACAAAAAAGTAATGCAAGGACTACTTCAGTAATCGCACTGCAGCAAATCGCATGTTAAGACGCTGACATTCCCATTCATTAGATGTGATTTCAATTCCCAAATCGCACCTAAAATCACACCGGTATGACCTACATCACTGATCACAGCGCTGCGATTTTTGCGTGAATTGTGTGCGATTTCTGAAGACTTTATTGCGACTTGTGAAGATTTGCAACAATTTCTTGCCATTCGCAGTGCGATTTCCATTATATTCTATGAATGTGAAATCGCAACAAAAAAGTCACGCAAGAACTACTTCAGCAAATCGCACGGGTAGACACTGACATTCCCATTCATTAGATGTGATTTCAATCCCCAAATCGCACCTGAAATCACAGTGATATGACCGGGCGCTTTGTCACGGGACGCACCGCTGCGATTTCGGAAGACTTTATTGCGACGCCGACATTGACATTCATTAGATGTGATTTCAATCCCCAAATCGCACCGATATGACCTACGTCGCCGATCACAGCGCTGCGATTTCGGAAGACTTTATTGCAACGCCGACATTGACATTCATTAGATGTGATTTCAATCCCCAAATCGCACCTGAAATCGCACCGATATGACCTACGTCGCCGATCACAGCGCTGCGATTTCGGAAGACTTTATTGCAACACCGACATTGACATTCATTAGATGTGATTTCAATCCCCAAATCGCACCTGAAATCACACCGGTATGACCTACGTCGCCGATCACACCGCTGCGATTTTGCATGAATTGTGTGCATTTTCTGAAGACTTTATTGCGACTTGTGAAGATTTGCAACGATTTTTTGTAATTCGCAGTGCGATTTCCATTCTATTCTATTCTATTCTATGTATGTAAAATCGCAACAAAAAAGTCACACAAGAACTACTTCAGAAATCGCACGGGTAGACACAGACATTCCCATTCATTAGATGCGATTTCAATCCCCAAATCGCACCTGAAATCGTACCGGTATGACCTACGTTGCCGATCACAGCACTGCGATTTTGCATGAATTGTGTGCGACTTGTGAAGATTTGCAACAATTTCTTGTAATTCGCAGTGCGATTTCCATTATATTCTATGAATGTGAAATCGCAATAAAAAAGTCACACAAGGATTACTTCAGAGATCGCACTGCAACGCAAGAACTACTTCAGAAATCGCAGGTTAAGACGCCGACATTTACATTCATTAGATGCGATTACAATTCCCAAATTGCACCTGAAATCGCATCGGTATGACCTACGTCACCGACCACACTGCTGCGATTTTGCGTGATTTGACTTTATTGCGACTTGATGCGATTACAATTGCCAAATGACACCTGAAATCGTACCGTTACGACCGCTGCAATTTTGCGTGATTTGTGTGCGATTTCTGAAGACTTTATTGCGACTTGTGAAGATTTGCAACAATTTCTTACCATTCGCAGTGCGATTTCCATGATATTCTTTGAATATGAAATCGCAACAAAAAAGTCACGCAAGGATTACTTTAGAGATCGCACTGCAGCAAATCGCATGTTAAGACGCTGACATTCCCATTCATTAGATGTGATTTCAATTCCCAAATCGCACCTAAAATCACACCGGTATGACCTACATCACTGATCACACCGCTGCGATTTTTGCGTGAATTGTGTGCGATTTCTGAAGACTTTATTGCGACTTGTGAAGATTTGCAACAATTTCTTGCCATTCGCAGTGCGATTTCCATTATATTCTATGAATGTGAAATCGCAACAAAAAAGTCACGCAAGAACTACTTCAGCAAATCGCACGGGTAGACACTGACATTCCCATTCATTAGATGTGATTTCAATCCCCAAATCGCACCTGAAATCGCAGTGATATGACCGGGCGCTTTGTCACGGGGCGCACCGCTGCGATTTCGGAAGACTTTATTGCGACGCCGACATTGACATTCATTAGATGTGATTTCAATCCCCAAATCGCACCTGAAATCACACCGGTATGACCTACGTCGCTGATCACACCGCTGCGATTTTGCATGAATTGTGTGCATTTTCTGAAGACTTTATTGCGACTTGTGAAGATTTGCAACGATTTTTTGTAATTCGCAGTGCGATTTCCATTCTATTCTATTCTATTCTATGTATGTAAAATCGCAACAAAAAAGTCACACAAGAACTACTTCAGAAATCGCACGGGTAGACACAGACATTCCCATTCATTAGATGCGATTTCAATCCCCAAATCGCACCTGAAATCGCACCGGTATGACCTACGTTGCCGATCACAGCACTGCGATTTTGCATGAATTGTGTGCGACTTGTGAAGATTGCAACAATTTCTTGTAATTCGCAGTGCGATTTCCATTATATTCTATGAATGTGAAATCGCAATAAAAAAGTCACACAAGGATTACTTCAGAGATTGCACTGCAATGCAAGAACTACTTCAGAAATCGCAGGTTAAGACGCCGACATTTACATTCATTAGATGCGATTACAATTCCCAAATTGCACCTGAAATCGCATCGGTATGACCTACGTCACCGACCACACTGCTGCGATTTTGCGTGATTTGACTTTATTGCGACTTGATGCGATTACAATTGCCAAATCACACCTGAAATCGTACCGTTACGACCGCTGCAATTTTGCGTGATTTGTGTGCGATTTCTGAAGACTTTATTGCGACTTGTGAAGATTTGCAACAATTTCTTACCATTCACAGTGCGATTTCCATGATATTCTTTGAATATGAAATCGCAACAAAAAAGTCACGCAAGGATTACTTCAGAGATCGCACTGCAGCAAATCGCATGTTAAGACGCTGACATTCCCATTCATTAGATGTGATTTCAATTCCCAAATCGCACCTGAAATTCACCGGTATGACCTACATCACCGATCACAGCGCTGCGATTTTGCGTGATTTGTGTGCGATTTCTGAAGACTTTATTGCAACTTGTGAAGATTTTCAACAATTTCTTGTAATTCGCAGTGCGATTTCTATTCTATTCTATTATATTCTATGAATGTGAAATCGCAACAAATAAGTAATGCAAGAACTACTTCAGCAAATCACACGTTAAGACGCCAACATTCCCATTCATTAGATGTGATTTCAATTCCCAAATTGCACCTGAAATCGCATCGGTATGACCTACGTCACCGACCACACTGCTGCGATTTTGCGTGATTTGACTTTATTGCGACTTGTGAAGATTTTCAATGATTTCTTGTAATTCGCAGTGCGATTTCCATTATATTCTATGAATGTGAAATCGCAACAAAAAAGTCACGCAAGAACACATCTCATGAATGTAAATGTCGGTGTCGCAATAAAGTCTTCCGAAATTGCAGCGATGCGACCCGTGACATAGCGCCCGGTCATACCGGTGCGATTACAGGTGCGATTTGTGAATTGAAATTGCATCTAATGAATGTGAATGTCGGCGTCTTAACATGCGATTGGCCGCAGCACGATTTCTAAAGTAGTTCTTGTGCAACTTTTTCTGCAGTTTTGTTGCGATTTCGCATTCATAAAATATCATAGAAATCGCACTGCAAATGGCAAGAAATCGCTGAAAATCTTCACAAGGAGCAATAAAGTCTTCAGAAATCGCACTGAAATAGCGCACAAAACACGCAGTGTGACCAATGACATGGTGCACAGTCATACCGGTGCAATTTCAGGTGCGATTTCAATTCCCAAATCGCACCTGAAATCGCACCGGTATGAATCACATCTACTGAATGGGAATGTCAGCGTCTTAACGTGCGATTTGCTGCAGTGCGATTTCTAAAGTAGCTCTGGCATGACTTTTTCTGCAGTTTTGTTGTGATTTCACATACATAGAATATCATGAAAATCGCACTGCGAATGGCGAGAAATTGTTGAAAATCTTCATGTCGCAATAAAGTCTTCAGAAATCGCACTGAAATCACACACAAATCATGCAAAATCGCAACGGTGTGATCAGTGATGAAGGTCATACCGGTGCAATTTCAGGTGCGATTTGGGAATTGAAATCGCAGCTGAAATCGCATCTAATGAATGTGAACATCGGTGTCTTAACGTGCAATTTGCTGCGGCACGTTTTCTGAAGAAGCTCTGGCATGACTTTTTCTGCAGTTTTGCTGCGATTTCACATTCATAGCATATCATGGAAATCGCACTGCGAATGGCGAGAAATTGTTGAAAATCTTCACAAGTCGCAATAAAATTTTCAAAAATCGCACCTAAAATCACGCTGAAATGGCACACAAATCGCACAAAATTGTACCGGGTGTGACTGGTGACGTAGTACCTGGTTATACCGGTGTGATTTCAGGTGCAATTTGGGAATTGAAATCGCACCTGAAATATCATTTAATGAATGTGAATGTCGGCGTCTTAACATGCGATTTGCTGCGGTGCGATTTCTGAAGTAGTTCTGGCATGACTTTTTTGTTGCGATTTCACATTCATAGAATATAATGGAAATCGCACCGAAAATGGCAAGAAATGGTTTAAAATCTTCCCCAAGTCGCAATAAAGTCTTCAGAAATCGCACTGAAATCGCACACAAATCACGCAAAATCGCAGCGGTGTGACCGGTGACGTAGGTCATTCCAGTGCGATTTCAGGTGTGATTTGGGAATTGAAATCGCACCTGAAATCTTCACAATTTGCAATAAAGTCTTCAGAAATCGCACCTGAAATTGCGATTTTCGGTTCACACCTATGCAGTTTGCGTTTGATCCGTTTCTGCGGTGCTTTTTGTGATGCGTTTTGCGTTTCTGCACATGCGTTTTTCACGCATTTTTAATTTCTATGGGGTTTTTTTTTTCCAACTTGTCGCTAGGCAGATTAGCACGAAAAATGCATCAAAAACGTGTCAAAAACACATAAAAAACGCACATGCATTTCTGCAGCATCTCCGTCTATTGAACCAAAAAGCAATGTTTTGCGTTTAAAGAAAGTCCCCGACCCTCTCCAAAAAAAAATAATCGCACTGCGGTGAAAATGCAGAGATGTGAACGTAGGAAATCAGGTTAAGTGGACTGCTGTGCGTTTCTGTAAAATGCAAAACGCACCGCAAAATGCTAGACTGAGGGCCGGTTCACACTCCATGCGTTTCAGTTGCGTTTTTTCTGCATCCAAACCGCACAGAAAGGACCCTTCCCTGATGCCAAGACTCATGATGGGGGTAAGGTCCACCTTGCCAAAAAAGCCCAACGGACCCCGATCCACATAGGGCCACATATCCTCCCCCTAGACTCCAGGATAGGGCCACATATCCTCCCCCTAGACATCAGGGTAGGGCCACATATCCTCCCCCTAGACTCCAGGATAGGGCCACATATCCTCCCCCTAGACATCAGGGAAGGGCCACATATCCTCCCCCTAGACATCAGGATAGGGCCACATATCCTCCCCCTAGACTCCAGGATAGGGCCACATATCCTCCCCCTAGACATCAGGGAAGGGCCACATATCCTCCACCTAGACGTCAGGATAGGGCCACATATCCTCCCCCTAGACGTCAGGGTAGGGCCACATATCCTCCCCCTAGACATCAGGGTAGGGCCACATATCCTCCCCTAGACGTCAGGGTAGGGCCACATATCCTCCCCCTAGACGTCAGGGTAGGGCCACATATCCTCCCCCTAGACGTCAGGGTAGGGCCACATATCCTCCACCTAGACATCAGGGTAGGGCCACATATCCTCCCCCTAGACATCAGGGTAGGGCCACATATCCTCCCCCTAGACATCAGGGAAGGGCCACATATCCTCCTCCTAGACATCAGGGTAGGGCCACATATCCTCCCCCTAGACATCAGGGTAGGGCCACATATCCTCCCCCTAGACATCAGGGTAGGGCCACATATCCTCCACCTAGACATCAGGGTAGGGCCACATATCCTCCACCTAGACATCAGGGAAGGGCCACATATCCTCCTCCTAGACATCAGGGTAGGGCCACATATCCTCCCCCTAGACATCAGGGAAGGGCCACATATCCTCCTCCTAGACATCAGGGTAGGGCCACATATCCTCCACCTAGACATCAGGGTAGGGCCACATATCCTCCCCCTAGACATCAGGGAAGGGCCACATATCCTCCACCTAGACATCAGGGTAGGGCCACATTGCAAAGAGTCATTTTTATGGTCGCATGTCAGCTTTGAGCAGATGGAAAAGCGTTTTTTTTTGGACGGTCCAGCGTTCCTATGACACCTTCTTCCCACCACTGACCAATCCGGAGGTCACACACGACAAACACGTCTTTCATTGGTGCAGCACGAGGATCTTTCACCTCTGCGTCTCTCCATCATGTGACATTCCAGATCTATCCGGAGCCGCTTCCTTCACGTTAACGATCATTTAACAACCTCGTCAAAGCCGCCAAGAAAATGGAACGGTTCGCATTGAAACATTTTCATTCCGCTCAGTAACGCCTCGCGCGCCTTCGCTGTCACAAATCATCCCGTACTTTGCCTAAGGTGTTGATTTCCTAGGCTCCATCTAGTGGCCATAATGTGGTATTTCCACCATTGAGCTATATCAGGAAAGTACCACATTGGGGCCATTAGATGGCGCTGACTATCACAGAAAATAGGGAAAATATGGGACTTTTCGGGACAACTGAATCTCTAGGTGAAGGTTACTGTCATGGCTACAGCATACAGAGACGTGGACCAAATCCAGGTAGTAAACCTGTTTGTACAGGAGACTCCATATTAGAAGATTGTGGCAATCGTAAAAGCTCTAGCCAGGACCGCTGCCAAGGACGAGACAGATGTTCACGAGAGACTGATAACGAGAATTTCCGGTTGGCAAACAGCAGAGTGATAAGGACAAGATCAGCATCTAAAGGGGGGGGGGGGGGGGGGGGGGGGGTGGAATTGTTTATATATATATATACAGTTGTGTTCAGAATAATAGCCGTCAGACATCACTAACCGGATCAATCACTGTTTTTGGTGGAAATGATATTTCTACATGGCAAAAAATTTCCTAGCAGGTGTAGTAGAGTCATAGAAATCCAACAGACCCAACAGTCATGACATGCATGCTGCTGATTCTGTGTCATTGAATCACTCATTGAAAGGGGCGTGTTCAATATAATCGCAGTGTGGCGTTCTATTAGTGAGGTCATTCATTCTTTGAAAAACAGGTGGCAATTATTGCCCTTATTTAAGGAAGGAAGGCAGCAAATGTTGTACATGCTGGTTACAGTGCATTTCTCTCTGAAATTCTGAGGAAAATGGGTCGTTCCAGACATTGTTCAGAAGAACTGCGTACCGCGATTAAAAAGTTGATTGGAGAGGGGAAAACATATAAAGAAGTGCAGAAAATGATCGGCTGCTCAGCTAAAATGATCGCAAATGCTTTAACCACTTGCCGCCCTGCCACTGTAGAAATACGGCGGCACGGGCAGGCAAAACCACGTTTTTAAAACGCGTGTTTTGTAGACAGATAGGGGGCGCGCGCGAGGCGCGCCGCCGCCCTATCTGTGCCACAGATCACCGTCGCGGATGTCAGTCGCCGGGTCACAGCCAGTCTTTACCGGCTGTTTCCCGGCGATCGGCGGCAAACAGTGACAGAGAGCACAGCTGCAGTAGCTGTGCTGTCTGTCACTTCCCTGACAGCTCGAGGACGAGCTGATCGAGAAAGAACAGTTTCTCTCTCTCGATCAGCCTTGTCCCGTTCAGCACACACCCCGCCCACTAGTAAAACACTCCCCCTCACTCAGATAACCCTTCCCTGCAAAATAAAATTAACCCCTTCCTCCCCAGTGCCATTAGTACAGTGTCAGTGTTTTTTTTTTTTGTACTGATCACTGTATTAGTGTCACTGGGGATGTCAGTGACCCCAATGTCAGAATGTCCGCCGCAGTCCCGCCATAAGTCACTGATCGCCGCCATTATTAGTATAAAGAAAAAAACTAAAAAATGTCCGCCGCAGTCCCGCCATAAGTCGCTGATCACCGCCATAAGTCACTGATAGCCGCCATAAGTCGCTGATCGCTGCCATTATTAGTATAAAAAAAAAACTAAAAAATGTCCGCCGCAGTCCCGCCATAAGTCGCTGATCGCCGCCATAAGTCACTGATCGCCGCCATAAGTCGCTGATCGCCGCCATAAGTCGCTGGTCGCCGCCATAAGTCACTGATCGCCGCCATAAGTCTCTGATCGCCGCCATAAGTCAGTACAGTGTCAGTGTTTTTTTTTTTTTGTACTGATCACTGTATTAGTGTCACTGGGGATGTCAGTGACCCCAATGTCAGAATGTCCGCCGCAGTCCCGCCATAAGTCACTGATCGCCGCCATTATTAGTATAAAGAAAAAAACTAAAAAATGTCCGCCGCAGTCCCGCCATAAGTCGCTGATCACCGCCATAAGTCACTGATAGCCGCCATAAGTCGCTGATCGCTGCCATTATTAGTATAAAAAAAAAAAACTAAAAAAATGTCCGCCGCAGTCCCGCCATAAGTTGCTGATCGCCGCCATAAGTCACTGATCGCCGCCATAAGTCGCTGATCGCTGCCATTATTAGTATAAAAAAAAAAACTAAAAAATGTCCGCCGCAGTCCCGCCATAAGTTACTGATCGCCGCCATAAGTCACTGATCGCCGCCATAAGTCACCAATCGCCGCCATAAGTCGCCGATCGCCGCCATAAGTCACTGATCGCCGCCATAAGTCTCTGATCGCCGTCATAAGTTGCTGGTCGCTGCCATAAGTCGCTGATTGCCGCCATAAGTCACTGATCGCCGCCATAAGTCACTGATCGCCGCCATTATTAGTATAAAGAAAAAAACTAAAAAATGTCCGCCGCAGTCCCGCCATAAGTCGCTGATCGCCGCCATAAGTCACTGATCGCCGCCATAAGTCGCTGATCGCTGCCATTATTAGTATAAAAAAAAAAAACTAAAAAATGTCCGCCGCAGTCCCGCCATAAGTTACTGATCGCCGCCATAAGTCACCGATCGCCGCCATAAGTCGCTGATCGCCGCCATAAGTCGCTGATCGCCGCCATTATTATTAGTATAAAAAAAACCTAAAAAATGTCCGCCGTAGTCCCGCCATAAGTCGCTGATCGCCGCCATAAGTCACTGATCGCCGCCATAAGTCTCTGATCGCCGTCATAAGTCGCTGGTCACTGCCATAAGTCGCTGATTGCCGCCATAAGTTACTGATCGCCGCCATAAGTCACTGATCGCCGCCATAAGTCACCGATCGCCGCCATAAGTCGCTGATCGCCGCCATAAGTCACTGATCGCCGCCATTATTAGTATAAAAAAAAAACTAAAAAATGTCCGCCGCAGTCCCGCCATAAGTCGCTGATCGCCGCCATAAGTCACTGATCGCCGCCATAAGTCGCTGATCGCCGCTATAAGTCACCGATCGCTGCCATTATTAGTATAAAAAAAAAAACTAAAAAATGTCCGCCGCAGTCCCGCCATAAGTCGCTGATCGCCGCCATAAGTCACTGATCGCCGCCATAAGTCTCTGATCGCTGCCATAAGTCGCTGGTCGCTGCGATAAGTCGCTGATTGCCGCCAAAAGTCACTGATCGCCGCCATAAGTCACTGATCGCCGCCATAAGTCGCTGATCACCGCCATAAGTCGCTGGTCGCCGCCATAAGTCACTGATTGCCGCCATAAGTCACTGATCGCCGCCATAAGTCTCTGATCGCCGCCATAAGTCAGTACAGTGTCAGTGTTTTTTTTTTTTGTACTGATCACTGTATTGGTGTCACTGGGGATGTCAGTGACCCCAATGTCAGAATGTCCGCCGCAGTCCCGCCATAAGTCACTGATCGCCGCCATTATTAGTATAAAGAAAAAAACTAAAAAATGTCCGCCGCAGTCCCGCCATAAGTCGCTGATTGCCGCCATAAGTCACTGATCGCCGCCATAAGTCACCGATCGCCGCCATAAGTCGCTGATCGCCGCCATAAGTCACTGATCGCCGCCATTATTAGTATAAAAAAAAAAACTAAAAAATGTCCGCCGCAGTCCCGCCATAAGTCGCTGATCGCCGCCATAAGTCTCTGATCGCCGCCATAAGTCTCTGATCGCCGCCATAAGTCGTTGGTCGCTGCCATAAGTCGCTGATTGCCGCCATAAGTTACTGATCGCCGCCATAAGTCGCTGATCGCCGCCATAAGTCGCTGATTGCCGCCATAAGTTACTGATCGCCGCCATAAGTTACTGATCGCCGCCATAAGTCACTGATTGCCGCCATAAGTCGCTGATCGCCGCCATAAAGTCACTGATCGCCGCCATTATTAGTATAAAAAAAAACTAAAAAATGTCCGCCGCAGTCCCGCCATAAGTCGCTGATCGCCGCCATAAGTCACCGATCGCTGCCATTATTAGTAAAAAAAAAAAAAAAAAAAATGTCCGCCGCAGTCCCGCCATAAGTCGCTGATCGCCGCCATAAGTCACTGATCGCCGCCATAAGTCGCTGATCGCTGCCATAAGTCGCTGATTGCCGCCAAAAGTCACTGATCGCCGCCATAAGTCACTGATCGCCGCCATAAGTCGCTGATCGCCGCCATAAGTCACTGGTCGCCGCCATAAGTCACTGATCGCCGCCATAAGTCACTGATCGCCGCCATTATTAGTATAAAAAAACCCCTAAAAATCCCAGTATCTTTCCCGCCATTTGTAAATGCTATAACTTTCACGTAAACCAATTAATTTACACGCATTGGGATTTTTTTTAGCAAAGACATGTCGCAGAATGCATTTTGGCAGAAATTTATGACTAAATTTGATTTTTGCATTTTTTTTTACTGGACATGTTTTATAGCAAAAAGTCCAAAATATTGTTTTTTTTTCCTCAAAATTGTCAGCCTTTTTTTTATAGCGCAAAAAATAAAAACCGCACAGGCGATCAAATACCACCGAAAGAAAGCTCAATTTGTGGGGAAAAAAGGATATAAATTTCATTTATGTACCGTATTGCATGACCGCGCAATTGTCCGTTAAACTAGCGCAGCGCTGTATAGCAGAAAAATGGCGTAAATTGCAGTATCTATCCCATAGTTTGTAGACGCTATAACTGTCACACAAAGCAATCAATATACACTTATTGGGATTCTTTTTACCAAAAACATGGAGCAGAATACATTTTGGCCTAAATTTATAACCAACTTTGAGTTTACTATATATTATTTATAGCTGAAAGTAAAAAAATATAGTTTTTCTTCAAAATTTTTGGCTTTTTTTTGTTTATAGCGTGAAAAATAAAAAGCGCACAGATGATCAAATACCACCGAAAGAAAGCTCTATTTGTGTGAAAAAAAGGACGTAAATTTTGTTTGGGTGCAGCATTGCATGACCGCGCAATTATCAGTTGAATTAGTGCAGCGCCGAGTAGCAGAAAGAGGCGTGGTCATTAAGGGGGGTAAATCCTCTGGAGGGCAAGTGGTTAAAATGGCCACCAAAACCTGAAAGACGTGGAAGAAAGCGAAAAACTACCATTGGAATGGATAGAAGAATAGCCAAAATGGCGCGGACTCAGCCAACAATCAGCTCCAGGAAGATGAAAGAAGGTGTGACGTTCCCTGTGAGGACTGTTACAATTAGAAGACGCCTATGTGAAGCCAAGCTATCTGCAAGAAGCCCCCGCAAAGTCCCACTGTTGGGAAAAAGACGTGCTGAAGAGGTTACAATTTGCCAAAGAGCACATTGACCGGCCTAAAGAGAAATGGCGCAACATTTTGTGGACTGATGAAAGTAAGATTGTTCTTTTTGGGTCTAGTGGGCGGAGACAGTTTGTCAGACGACCCCCAAACACTGAATTCAAGCCACAGTACACTGTGAAGACCGTGAAGCATGGTGGTGCTAGCATCATGATATGGGGATGTTTCTCATACTACGGTGTTGGGCCTATTTCTCGCATACCAGGGATCATGGATCAGTTTGAATACATCAGAATACTTGAAGAGGTCATGCTGCCTTATGCTGAAGAGGAAATGCCCTTAAAATGGGTGTTCCTACAAGACCAAGACCCCAAACACACCAGTAAACGGGCGACATCTTGGTTCCAGACCAACAAGATGACGTTATGGAGTGGTCAGCCCAATCCCCGGATCTTAATCCAATAGAAAACTTGTGGGGTGACATCAAAAATGCCGTTTCTGAGGCAAAACCAAGAAATAGAGAAGAACTGTGGAATGTGGTCCAATCATCCTGGGCTGGAATACCTGATCACAGGGGCCAGAAGTTGGGTGACTCCATGCAACACAGATGTACAGCAGTTCTCAGAAACAGTGCGACTACAACCAAATATTCATGAAGTCATTCAAAGGAAAGCAAAATCTTCAAACATTTCTCAGTTTATATAGTGAATGTTTGAGTTTGTAAAGAAGAATACAAACACTGCGATTTTTTTTGAACCGTCTAATATTCACTTTTCTTCCATTTTTTTTTAGAGGAACAACACAAATTTGATGTATTTTTCTTCATGTTTTGATTTGGAATAGAATGTGTCGTGTTCCCAATGCATTTGTGTGGATGGAAATAAAAGCTATTAGAAGGATTTTGAGCTTTATTCACTTTTTTCAACACACTGCCATTATTTTGAACACAACTGTGTATGGTGGGTATAAAAAGTCTTCACACCCCTGTTAAAAATGTCAGGTTTCTGCGATGTAAAAAATGAGACATTTCAGAACTTTGTCCACCTTTAATGTGACCTAAAAACTGTACAACTCAACTGAAAATCAAAAACATAAAAAAAAATGAAGAAAGCATAAAAAACTAAAATAATATGGTTGCATAAGTGTTCATACCCTTAAACTAATCCTTTGTTGAAGCCCCTTTTGATGTGATTCCAGCACTCAGTCTTTTTGGGGAGGAGTCTATCAGCATTGCACATCCTGACTTGGCAATATTTGCCCGCTCTTCCTTGCAGAAACACTCCAAATCCGTCAGATGACGAGGGCGTCTCCTGTGTACAGCCCTCTTCAGATCACCCCACAGGTCTTCCATCGGATTCAGGTCTGGGCTCTGACTGGGCAATTCCAAAACTTTCATCTTCTTCTGGTGAAGCCATTCCTTTGCTGATTTGGATGTATGCTTTGGGTCTTTGTCATGCTGAAAGATGTAGTTCCTCTTCATGTTTAGGTTTCTAGAAGTAGCCTGAAGGTTTTGTGCCGATATTGACTGGTATTTGCAACTGTTTATAACTCCCTCTACCTTGACTAAGGACCCAGTTCCAGCTGAAGAACATCCCCAAAGCAAGGGGAAGGCTTTATCTCAGCCTGGGGATGGGGCGTCATATTGGTCAAGGGTTTATGTCAGCCTGGGGATGGGTCATCATGTTGGCCAGCAGTTTATCTCAGCCTGGGGATAGGTAACCATGTTGCTCAAGCGGTTACCTCAGCCTGGGGATGGGTCACCATATTGCCCAAGGGTTTATCTCAGTCTGGGGATGGGTCAACATGTTGGCCAAGAGTTTATCTCAGTCTGGGGAAGGGTCATCATAGTGCCCAAGGGTTTATCTCAGACTGGGGATGGGTCATCATATTGGCCAAGGGTTTATCTCAATCTAGGGATGGGTCATAATCTTGCCCAAGGGTTTATCTCAGACTGGGGATGGGTCATCATATTGCCCAAGGGTTTATCTCAGTCTGGGGATGGGTCATCATGGTGCCAAAGGGGTTTATCTCAATCTTGGGATGAGTCATCATGTTTCCCAAGGGTTTATCTCAGACTGGGGATGGGTCATCATGTTGGGCAAGGATTTATCTCAGACTGGGTATGGGGCATCATTTTGGCCAAGAGTTTATCTCAGTCTGGCAATGTGTCATCATAGTTCCCAAGGGTTTATCTCAGTCTGGGGATGGGTCATCATATTGCCCAAGGGTTTATCACAGACTGGGGATGGGTCATAATGTTGGCCAAGGGTTTATCTCAGACTGGGGATGGGTCATCATATTGCCCAAGGGTTTATCACAGACTGGGGATGGGTCATCATGTTGGCCAAGAGTTTATCTCAGTCTGGTGATGGGCCATCATGTTGCCCAAGGGTTTATCTCAATCTTGGGATGAGTCATCATGTTTCCCAAGGGTTTATCTCAGTCTGGGGATGGGTCATCATGTTGCCAAAGGGTTTAGCTCAGCCTGGGGATGGGTCATAATGTTGGCCAAGGATTTGTCTCAGTCTTTGGATGGGTCATTATGTTGCCCAAGGGTTTAACTCAATCTTGAGATGGGTCATCATGTTGTCCAAGTGTTTATCTCAGACTGAGGATGGGTCATCATATTGCCCAAGGGTTTATCTCAGCCTGGGGATGGGTCAACATGTTGGCCAAAAGTTTATCTCAGTCTGGGGATGGGTCATCATAGTGCCCAAGGGTTTAGCTCAGCCTTGGGATGGGGCATCATGTTGGCCAAGGGTTTAGCTCAGCCTAGGAATGGGCCATCATGTTGCCAAAGGGTTTATCTCAGTCTGGGGATCTGTCATCATGTAGGCCAAGAGATTAGCTCAGCCTGGGGATGGGTCATCGTGTTCCCTAAGGGTTTATCTCAATCTTTGGATGGATCACCATGTTGCTCAAGGGTGTATCTCAGCAATCCATTCAATGTATATCCAATTATACTTGCACTACATAGTTGTTGGTAGGCTAAAAGATATTGTCTTGTCCAATTAGAGTGTAAGCTCACATCTATCAGGCTGATCTGAGTTACTGCACTCCTTTCAGCCTTGCAGCCCTTTGCACGCAACCCCGCCCCCCCCTTCCTATTTACCCAGAGGGTTCTATTAAATGAAAAGGAGCGCTGTCAATAAATAGAACTCCATGGTTCCTTCATGTGAAAGAATCCACTCTAATAAGTTCAAGATTTGTGAAGACGTTCCTACTAGTGAGATCGATAATAATCCCTTCAGTAGTTGTTATGACAGCTGTGCAATGCAATATCTTCAAGGGGAGTCTAGAGTGGACCAGAAAGCCTGAGAAAAACGAAAAAAAAAAATTCTTCCTCTCTCCAGCCGATGAAAGATTATAAACTGAACCAAGTCAATAATGATTTCCTACAACCAGGGGCGGACTGACCATTCGAGCACTCGGGCACTGCCCGAGGGCCCAGTGTCAGTAGGGGGCACTATGAGATGCCCCTGGTACCTTTTTTATAGGCTTTTTTGAGTGTGGGCAAGGACACAGGGGCCCCATGATCCCCTATTGCCTGGGGGCCCCATGAGTTGTCAGTCTGCCCCTGCCTACAACTGACCGGAGGTACATTACAGGTCCTCACGCCATGACATTGCAGGTTGAGAAAACAAAATGTCAGGAGATATTTGGTTGGAGGAATGGTCCACTAGGCTTCCAGTCATGGCTGAGCGTCAATAACAAAAGCTGTACTGCATTGTTTGCCTTCCATTTGTGCCAGCAGCTGCCTGGACCGGCGGTGCGGAGCTTTCCCCATTGGGCGCGCAGTCCTCCTTGGTGTGTCTGTACCATTAGGTGACCAGATCTGAGGTGAACAACCACCAGCCAAGCCACCTCTGACCTGTCTTTTGAGGTCCTTTCTCAGAGATTACGGAGAGCAAAGATGGAAAAGCTCTGCACTGCAAGTCAGCGCAACTACTGTCGGCGCACCCAAGGGGCAAATGCTTTACGAACCTTCTATAGACCCCAAATCAGACCCTTCTTTAAACTCAGAGCCCAGATCAGACCCCCTCTTTACACTCATATCCCAAATCAGACCCTACTTTAAACTCAGAGCCCAGATCAGACCCCCTCTTTACACTCAGACCCCAAATCAGACCCTTCATTAAACTCAGAGCCCAGATCAGACCCCCTCTTTACACTCAGACCCCAAATCAGACCCTTCATTAAACTCAGAGCCCAGATCAGAACCCCTCTTTACTCTCAGACCCCAAATCAGACCCTTCATTAAACTCAGAGCCCAGATCAGAACCCGTCTTCGCACTCAGACCCCAAATCAGACCCTTCTTTAAATTCAGAGCCCAGATCAGAACCCCTCTTTACACTCAGACCCCATGTCAGATCCCTTCTCTACACTCATACCCCCAAATCAGACCCCCCCCATCGCCTTTTACTCTTGGAGTCCAGATCAGACTCCCTTTTAAACTAAAATCGCAGGTCAGACCCTGTCTTCACACTGAGACCCCAAATAAGACCCTTATTTATACCCAAACCCCCCAACAATCCCCATTTTAGACCCTGACCCCAAATCAGACCCTAAATTAGACCCCATCTTTACACTCAGACCCCAGGTCAGACCCCCTCCCCATCGTTACACTCAGACCCCCCCAACAATTCACATTTAACACCCAGACCCCAAATCAGACCCCCTTTACACTCAGACCCCAGGTCAGATTTGTTATTTAGACCCAGACCCAAAATCAGATCCTGTCTTTACACTCAGACCCCAAGCCAAACCACTTTTTACATTCAAACCCAAGATCAGACCCCCCCCCCCCCTTTACATTGAGACCCCAAACAATCCCATCTTTACACTCAGACCCCAGATCAGATCCACCTTTACAGTCAGACCCTATGTTAGAGTCCTTTACACCCAGACCCCGAAATCAGACCCTGTCTTTACACTCAGACCCCAAGTAAGACCCTTCTTTACACCCAAAACCCCCAGCAATCCATATTTTACACCCAGACCCTAAATTAGACCCATCTTTACACTCAGACTCCAGGTCAGATCCCTTCTTTACACTCTGACCCCAAATCCTTTACACCCAGACCCCGAAATCAGACTCTGTCTTTACACTCAGACCCCAAATAAGACCATTATTTACACCCAAACCCGCCCAACAATCCACAATTTAGACCCTGACCCCAAATCAGACCCCCTTTACACTCTGACCCCAGTTCAGATCTGTTCTTTAAACCCAGACCCACAAATCAGACCCCCTTTACACCCAGACCCCAAAATCAGATCCTGTCTTTACACTCAGACCCCAAGCCAAACCACTTTTTAAACTCAAACCCAAGATCAGACCCCCCCTTTACACTGAGACCCCAAACAATCCCTTCTTTACACTCAGACCCCATATTAGGACCCCAGATCAGACCCACCTTTACAGTCAGACCCTTCTGTATATATATACTGTATGTCAGACTCCTTTACACCCAGACCCCAAATCAAATCCTATTTTACACCCAGACCCCAAATCAAATCCTGTTTTACACCCAGACCCCAAATCAGATCCTGTTTTACACCCAGACCCCAAATCAGATCCTGTTTTACACCCAGACCCCAAATCAGATCCTGTTTTACACCCAGACCCCAAGTCAGATCCTGTTTTTACACTCAGACCCCAAATCAAATCCTGTTTTACACCCAGACCCCAAATCAGATCCTGTTTTACACCCAGACCCCAAATCAGATCCTGTCTTTACACCCAGACCCCAAATCAGATCCTGTCTTTACACTCAGACCCCAGGTCAGATCTGTTCTTAATAAAAACCCAGATCCCAAAATCAGACCCCCCTTTACACTCAGAGTCCAGATCAGATCCCCATCTTTACACCCAGACCCCCCCCAACAAGCCACATTTTACACTCAGACCCCAAATCAGACCCCCTTTACACTCAGACCCCAGGTCAGATCTGTTCTTTACACCCAGACCAAAAATCAGATCCTGTCTTTACACTCAGACCCCAAATCAGATCCTGTCTTTACACCCAGACCCCAAATCAGATCCTGTCTTTACACTCAGACCCCAAATCAGATCCTGTCTTTACACCCAGACCCCAAATCAGATCCTGTCTTTACACTCAGACCCCAAATCAGATCCTGTCTTTACACTCAGACCCCAAATCAGATCCTGTCTTTACACCCAGACCCCAAATCAGATCCTGTCTTTACACTCAGACCCCAAATCAGATCCTGTCTTTACACTCAGACCCCAAGTCAAACCAATTTTTACACTCAAACCCAAGATCAGAGACCCCCCCCCCCTTTTACACTGAGACCCCAAACAATCCCGTCTTTACACTCAGACCCCTCCCCCCCTTTACGCTCAGTCCAGATCAGATCCCCATCTTTACACCCAGACCCCTTCAACAAGCCACATTTTACACCCAGACCCCAAATCAGACCGCCTTTACACTCAGACCCCAGGTCAGATCTGTTCTTTAAACCCAGATCCCAAAATCAGACCCCCTTTACACTCAGAGTCCAGATCAGATCCCCTTCTTTACACCCAGACCCCCCCCCCCCCCCAACAAGCCACATTTTACACTCAGACCCCAAATCAGACCCCCTTTACACTCAGACACCAGGTCAGATCTGTTCTTTACACCCAGACCAAAAATCAGATCCTGTCTTTACACTCAGACCCCAAGCCAAACCACTTTTTTACACTCAGACCCAAGATAAGCCCCCCTCCCCCTTTACACTCAGACCCCAAACAATCCCCCTTTACACTCAGACCCCATATAAGGACCCTGGATCAGACCATCCTTTAAACTGAGATCCCAGCCAAGCCCCCCCCCCCCATACACTCAGACCGCAGATCAGATCTCCCCTTTATACTGAGACCCCAGACCCGCTTTTACACTCAGACCCCCTACCCCATTTAAAACCCAAATCCTAACTGCCATTTCCTTTGCTCAAGCGCTGTGCATCCTAAGCATTGCCACTTTTAATCTCTTAGTAATATATCCATTGTAACTTTTTTTTACATCTCTTTTTTTTTTTTTTTTGCATCGATCTCCTGCAACCTCTTTGCTTCCACTTCTTGCCTTCGTGCCCCCCCCTCCCGGTGATGGCTGGATGGTATTTCTCAGGTCAGGGTCCCTAATGGCGACAGCAGAGGACCGACCATACCTGTGTAATGTGTGTTGAAATGGCCGCGTGACAGGGTGACAACACAGGGGCACAAATAGGAACCGAGGACAGAGCGTTGTCACCCCTAACTACTAAAAGTCCTATAGTCAAATGGGAGAATCAGTCTTGTGTCCAACCTGAAACTGGGACAGAGGGGACGGTTCATAGAGACGGACAGCTTGGCACGGTAGACGAATACTAAAGCTGTAAGGTGAAATGTCCTTTGTACCAGTCAGTTCTTGTTTTCCCCTGAAGAGTTTATTGCAGAGGTTGTATTAAACGACGGCAACGTTTACATGTAAACTGAATCCTCTGCACAAGGTTTATTTGGCGTACAGTTATGCAAGAAGTAGGTGTGATGTGAATCAAAACATCATAAAAGAAAAGACGTAAATATTGAAGAAAAAAAAAAAAAAAAAAAGACACAACGGACAGGAATGTCCATACACAACCTGATTGCAAAGCCGAAGACACTCACTCGGATTGCGGTCGATCACATCTGTCAGAAACCACAGGGCCCCATACAGCAACCTTGCAGGGCCCCTCTCTTCCACTAAAAAACATAGTTTACAAGGCTTCAGTTAGGAATGTACGCAGTTAGTGATTGGTACCGATCACTCATTGTGTTCATTCGGGAAAGGAAGGGGCTGGTAAATGGGATGTATTTACTGGACCCTCCTGTCCCCACTCTCCATCCTGAAAGATGTCATTGTGTGCCTGCAGCAGCTGAAAGGAGGGGAGGGAAGATGGCAGCACTGTGGGAGTGAGCACACAAAGGGGGCCTGGGCAGCAGGGGGGGCAATTACTGGAACCGATCCCCTGTATGGCTCTCTCTGCAGCAGCTGAAAGCCAGCGGGAGGGACAGAAGAATCCAGTTTTCAGCAGTCATAGAGGGGATCGGTTCCAGTAATTACCCCTCCCACCATACCGATCACCATCCCTGCCCACAACTAATTCACACAGCTGCCTGGCCCCCCCTGCTGGCCTGGGCCCCCTACAGGAGGACTTGTGGTACCCCCTTATCCACGGCCCTGCACATCGACTCTGTGTTCATTAATATATTATTAACCGCTTGCCCTCCTGAGGATTTACCCCTCCCCCCCCCCTTCCTGGTCCAGGTCAATTATTGGAACCGATCCCCTGTATGGCTCTCTCTGCAGCAGCTGAAAGCCAGCGGGAGGGACAGAAGAAGCCAACTTTCAGCTGCTGCAGAGAGAGTCATTCAGGGGATCAGTTCCAGTAATTACCCCCTCCCACCGAACCGATCACCATCCCTGCCTACAACTAATTGGCCCAGCTACCTGGGCCCCTCCTGCTGGCCTGGGCCCCCATACAGGAGGACTTGTGGTACCCCCTTATCCACAGCCCTGCACATCGACTCTGTGTTCATTAATTTATTATTAACCACTTGCCCTACTGAGGATTTACCCACCCCCCCTTCCTGGTCCAGGCCAATTACTGGAACCGATCCCCTGTATGGCTGTCTCTGCAGCAGCCAAAAGCCAGCGGGCGGGAGAGGAGAAGAAGCCAACTTTCAGCTGCTGCAGGTACTTACTGGAACCGATCCCCTGTATGGCTCTCTCTGCAGCAGCTGAAAGCCAGCGGGCGGGACAGAAGAAGCCAACTTTCAGCTGCTGCAGAGAGAGTCATACAAGGGATCGGTTCCAGTAATTAACCCTCCCACCGTACCGATCACCATCCCTGCCTACAACTAATTTCACACAGCTGCCTGCCCCCCCCCCCCCCCCCGCTGGCCTGGGCCCCATATATGAGGATTGGTGGTACCCCCTTATCAACGGCCCTGCACATCGACTCTGTGTTCATTAATATATTATTAACCACTTGCCCTACTGAGGATTTACCCCCCACCCCCTTCCTGGTCCAGGCCAATTACTGGAACCGATCCCCTGTATGGCTGTCTCTGCAGCAGCCGAAAGCCAGCGGGAGGGAGAGGAGAAGAAGCCAACTTTCAGCTGCTGCAGGTACTTACTGGAACCGATCCCCTGTATGGCTCTCTCTGCAGCAGCTGAAAGCCAGTAGGAGGGAGAGGAGAAGAAGCCAACTTTCAGCTGCTGCAGGTAATAACTGGAACCGATCCCCTGTACGGCTCTCTCTGCAGCAGCTGAAAGCCAGTAGGAGGGAGAGGAGAAGAAGCCAACTTTCAGCTGCTGCAGGTACTTACTGGAACCGATCCCCTGTATGGCTCTCTCTGCAGCAGCTGAAAGCCAGCGGGAGGGACAGAAGAAGCCAACTTTCAGCTGCTGCAGAGAGAGTCATACAAGGGATCGGTTCCAGTAATTACCCCCCTCCCACCATACCAATCACCTTCCCTGCCTATAACTAATTCACACAGCTGCCTGGGCCCCCCCTGCTGGCCTGGGCCCCGTACATGAGGATTGGTGGTACCCCCTTATCCACAGCCCTGCACATCGACTCTGTGTTCATTAATATATTATTAACCGCTTGCCCTCCAGAGGATTTCCCTCCCTTCCTGACCAGACCCCTTTTTGTGATAACTAACAATTACGCGGTCATGCAACACTGCACCCAAATGAAATTTACGTCCTTTTTTGCCCACAAATAGAGCTTTTTTTTTTCACTATATATAAAAAAAGGCTAACAATTTTGAGAAAAAAACTATATTTTTGACTTTTTGCTAGTAAAAAAATTTAAAAAAAATTTAATTTCGGCATAAATTTAGGCCAAAATGTATTCTGCTCCGTGTCTTCGCTGAAAAAAATCCCAATACGTGTAAATGAATTGGTTTTTCGTGAAAGTTATAGCGTCTACAAGTGGCGGTATAGATACTGGATTTTGTTTTTTACTAGTAATGGCAGCGATCAGTGACTTATAGCGGGACTGCAGCGGGCATTCTGACACTGGGGGGAACTGACTTGGTGTCACTGACATCCTCAGTGACACCAATACAGTGATCAGTGCTAATAAAAAGCAGGGACACTACTAATGGCACTGTGCAGGAAGGGGTTAACATTTGGGGCAATCAAAAGGTTAACTGTGTGTGCGCTTCACTGTAAGCACACTGCTTTGTATGGCTTTGCAGAGCCATACAAAGCAGTGTGCAGGAGCTGACAGGGGAGAGATCTATGTTGTTTATACACATCTCTCTCCCGTAGGAGATACTCCGGGTGCCAGTGAGTAATCACTGTCCGGGACCCGATGATTGACAGCCGAGGCCATGAATGGCCCCGGCCCTCTACCCAGAAATGCAAAATCACATCTATATATATATATAGATGTGATTTTGCACACCTGTGCCGCCCTGTAGCAGTATTTCTGCTATAGGGTGGCATGGAAGCAGTTAAATGTAAGCAGTGGAAGCACCTGAATTTGACCCAGGGTCCACCCCTGTACAGCAGAGCTCAGACTGGGAGAGAAGCATCACAAGGAGCATACTAATGGCAGTTAGTCACTTTCAACTGGATTTGTTCTGTAAGGTGGAAGACGGTCTAACATTTATCCAAGTACACCGCATGACCAAATATTTGTGGACACCTGACCACCACACTTATATCACCTGGTTAGACATCCCATTACAACACCATGGTCATTATTATGGAGTGGTCATCCCTTTTGCAGCTACAACAGTCCATAATCTTCTGGGAAGGCTTTCCGCAAGATTTTGGAGTATGTCTGTGTGATTTTGGCCTATTCTGCCAAAAGGGGGTTGGTGAGGTCAGGTACAGATGTTGGATGAGAAGACCTGGCTTACCATCAGTGTTCCCATTCACTGAAAAGATGTTCAGTAGGGTTGAAGTCAGGGCTCTGTGCAGCACACTTTAGTTCCTCCACACCAAACGTGTCAAACAATGTCTTTATGGAACTGGCTTTTGTGTGCATTGGGAAGAATGCTCTTTACATTGGTGGTCAGTTGGAAGAATGTCCTTTATGATGGTGATAAGTGGGAAGAATACCTCTTACCATGGTGGTCAGAATGTTTCTTGCATTGGCGGTCAGTTGGAAGAATGTCCCTTACATTGGAGGTCAGTGAGAATGTCCCTTACATTGTAGGTCAGTTGGAAGAATACCCCTTAAAGTGGTGATTAGCGGGAAGAATACCTCCTACAGTGGTGGTCAGAATGTCCCTTTTATTGATGGTCAGTGGGAAGAATGTGCTTTACATTAGGTAATTAGTGGGAAGAATACCTCTTTCAATGGTAGTCAGAATGTCCCTTACATTGGTGGTCAGTGGGAATAATGTCCCTTACATTGGAGGTCAGCTGGAAGAATGTCCCTTACATTGGTGGTCAGTGGGAAGAATGTCCCTTACATTGGTGGTCAGTTGGAAGAATGTCCCTTACATTGGTGGTTAGTGGGGAGAATGTCCCTTACATTGGATGTCAGATGAAAGAATGTCCCTTACATTGGTGATTAACGAGAAGAATACCTCTCATGGTGGTCAGAATGCCCTTTGCATTGGTCAGTAGGAACAACGTCCCTTACATTGATGATGAGTGAGAAGAATGCTCCTTACATTGTAGGTCAGTTGGAAGAACGTCCCTTACAATGGTGGTCAGCTGGAAAAATGTCTCTTACATTGGTGATTAGTGGGAAGCATACCTCTTACAATGGTGGTCAGAATGTCCCTTGCATTGGCGGTCAGTGGGAAGAATGCTCCTTACATTGGTGGTCAGTGGGATGAATGTCCCTTACATTGGTGGTCAGTGGGAAGAATGTCCCTTACATTGCGGGTCAGTGGGAAGAATGTCCCTTACATTGGTGGTTAGTGGGAAGGATGTCCCTTACATTGGAGGTCAGTGGGAAGAATGTCCCTTACATTGGAGGTCAATGAGAAGAATGTCCCTTACATTGGTGATCAGTGGGAAGAATGTCCCTTACATTGGTGGTCTATGGGAAGAATGTTCCTTACATTGCTGGTCAATGAGAAGAATGTCCCTTACATTGGAGATCAGTTTGAAGAATGCCCCTTACATTGGAGGTCAATGAGAAGAATGTCCCTTACATTGGAGGTCAATGAGAAGAATGTCCCTTACATTGGAGATCAGTTTGAAGAATGCCCCTTACATTGGAGGTCAATGAGAAGAATGTCCCTTACATTGGAGGTCAATGAGAAGAATGTCCCTTACATTGGAGGTCAATGAGAAGAATTTCCCTTACATTAGAGATCAGTTTGAAGAATGCTCCTTACATTGGTGATTAGTGGGAATAACATTCCCCAGATTTTAGGACAATGAGAAGAATCCCTCTCTTACAGATAGCTATAAAGATCCTTGGTGTCAGTGGTTACTTATCTAAGAGGTAGGAGTCGTACATTGCTCAAGGAACCCTTGCAGCCTTTGGAGGACCTAGAGTTCCTTGGAACCCTGGTTGAGAAATCACTGAAGCATTAACAATTCCCTTCATTGGAAACACCTGAACCCGATCACTTGGAGGGAAGTCCACATACATTCGGACTTCTATTGTACATTCTTCAGTTCTAACAAACCGAAAAAGCGACTTCTATGAGTTTCGAAACACCTTCAGCATTACAGAACCAGTCCCATTGAATACGATGAAGTCCTACCAGCTAAAACATTCACATATTTCTCCATATGGAGAGAGTAAAAAGTTAATTATTCACCCTGAAATTCTTCTCTCCCTCCCAGCTTGGCGGCTGTATTATCAAACCAAATACTCATAAAGGGAAAATTGCGAATGTCAGCCGGCGGGGACTGGAAACAATTAAAGCTCAATCATGAACCTTCTTTCATGTACACAGAGGTTCCAGCTGCTATGTTCCGGTCAGATCAGAAGGGACTTGTGTTCATTTATTTTTTTTTTGTAGACTTTCCTTTTTGCCTTGTGTGTGATCGTTTCTCCGAAAACTGACAGCCAGGTTTTTGCTCCTCTCCTGGACTAGAATGGCTTCCTCTGATTTCACTGCACACTGTGAGCTGCTCACAATGTGCATTAGAAGCTTCAGCCAGTCAGAGAAAGCCATCCTCATTTATTGGCTGGAGGACGTCCAGCATCATTTAGCTCTTTTCTTCACAGCCTGACTATCCCTGGCCCGCCCCTTTCATTCATTGGGTTCTTTCAATCATAGAGGGTCAGCATCACTTGTGGGCAATGTCTAGGGCAGTCTAGCCACCCATCAAGTCATTGTATTTACATAGCTCCTCCCACTGCTTGCATCAGGGCTGAGGGCTTTTGAGAGGAGTACTGAGGCAAGATGCTGCCATGTTTTCAGGGAGTCATGTACAGCCCCCTGCTGGCTCCTCCCACCTGCCATGATCTGCCTGCATTGCATAGAGAAGCAAAGACACAATTACGATGTCCATGGATCCAAAGTCAGGAATATAATGAAAGCAAAAGTTTTCAGTTTAAAAAAAAAAAAATCATTAGCATGTTGATGGGGGAGGGAGGAACCAGGGAACGCAACATTTGCATATTAAAATTTAACTTTAAAGAGTATCTAAAGCCAAAACCAAATTAGGAGCTTTTTTCGAGTTCCAAAATGCGCCTAGGGCAGTCCATTCAAGTGAATGGGTTGGGGCTATGCGACACACAGAATCGCGGAACAATCATGCTTGGAAAATTGCGTATGCGGGAATGTTTATTCCCGCCAATCCTTCCAGCTGGCAACCTTGGCATTGGCATCTTGTAGCCTGCTTACCCAATTTGTAAGGCCGTAATCACCGGGACCAAATCTGATGCCTAAAACTTTAATTTCCTGCTGGGGCTCTGGGAAGGTGTCCGGAAGGGTAAAGGCCTTCGCCTTCCTCTCCCATCCAGAAAACCTCACTCTTATCCTGATTGATCTTTGAGCCAGATGCCTCAGCATACTGTTCCATCTCCGAGACCACCTCCTCTGCCTCCTGTGTCCCGGAGATGAAAGCAGACACGTCATCAGCATAGGCCACGACCCTCACAGGGGCTCCCCAGGAATGCCCAAAGGAACTCCACACAATGGTCCGCTCTCTAACCTCCGAATGAGGGGATCGATTGCAAACGCATACAGTGGGGCAAAAAAGTATTTAGTCAGCCACCAATTGTGCAAGTTCTCCCACTTAAATAGATGAGAGAGGCCTGTAATTGGCATCATAGGTAGACCTCAACTATGAGAGACAAAATGAGAGAAAAAAAATCCAGACAATCACATTGGCTGATTTGGAAATTTGAAAATTTATTTGCAAATTATGGTGGAAAATAAGTATTTGGTCAATATCAAAAGTTCATCTCAATACTTTGTTATATATCCTTTGTTGGCAATGACAGAGGTCAGACGTTTCCTGTAAGTCTTCACAAGGTTGGCACACACTGTTGCTGGTATGTTGGCCCATCCTCCATGCAGATCTCCTCTAGAGCAGTGATGTTTTGGGGCTGTCGCTGGGCAACACGGACTTTCAACTCCCTCCAAAGGTTTTCTATGGGGTTGAGATCTGGAGACTGGCTAGGCCACTCCAGGACCTTGAAATGCTTCTTACGAAGCCACTCCTTCGTTGCCCGGGTGGTATGTTTGGGATCATTGTCATGTTGGAAGACAGTTCTATTTTGGTTTCATCTGACCATATGACATTCTCCCAATCCTCTTCTGGATCATCCAAATGCTCTCTAGCAAACTTCAGACGGGCCCGGACATGTACTGGCTTAAGCAGGGGGACACGTCTGGCACTGTAGGATTTGAGTCCCTGGCGGCGTAGTGTGTTACTGATGGTAGCCTTTGTTACGTTGGTCCCAGCTCTCTCCAGGTCATTCACTAGGTCCCCCCGTGTGGTCCTGGGATTTTTGCTCACCGTTCTTGTGATCATTTTTGACCCCACAGGGTGAGATCTTGCGTGGAGCCCCAGATCGAGGGAGATTATCAGTGGTCTTGTATGTCTTCCATTTTCTAATTATTGCTCCCACAGTTGATTTGTTCTCACCAAGCTGCTTGCCTATTGCAGATTCAGTCTTCCCAGCCTGGTGCAGGTCTACAATTTTGTTTCTGGTGTCCTTCGACAGCTCTTTGGTCTTCACCATAGTGGAGTTTTTGGAGTGTGACTGTTTGAGGTTGTGGACAGGTGTCTTTTATACTGATAACAAATTCAAACAGGTGCCATTGATACAGGTAATGAGTGCAGGACAGAGGAGCCTCTTAAAGAAGAAGGTACAGGTCTGTGAGAGCCAGAAATCTTGCTTGTTTGTAGGTGACCAAATACTTATTTCCACCATAATTTTCAAATAAATTCTTTCCAAATCAGCCAATGTGATTGTCTGGATTTTTTTTCTCATTTTGTCCCTCATAGTTGAGGTCTACCTATGATGCCAATTACAGGCCTCTCTCATCTTTGTAAGTGGGAGAACTTGCACAATTGGTGGCTGACTAAATACTTTTTTGCCCCACTGTATAGCAGAGGACTCAAAGGACAGCCCTGACGCACACCTGAGCCAACCTCAAAGGGCCGTCCAATCCAACCATTTACAAGCATGGAGCTTTCAGCCCCTCTGTATAAAGTCTTTAGCCAATCAATAAAGCCCCCCTCCAGGCCATACTTGCCAAGAAGCAGCCATAGGTACTCATGATTGACTCGATCAAAAGCTTTGGCCTGATCCGATGCCAGCAGGAACTTTCCCCAGCCTGCAGCCCTGCACCGCTCCAGGGCCTCCCGGACAGCTAACACCGCTGAAAAAGTGCTTCTACCCTGAACCGAACAGTTCTGATGGCGAGAAAATAAATTGCCCGCAACAGACGATAAACGCCAGAAAATGATCTTTGCCAATATCTTCCTATCAACATTGAAAAGGCTAATGGGCCGCCAATTCTCAATTCTCGAAGAATCCTTACCCTTTGACAGAAGAATCACTGCAGATTGTCGCATGGAGGGAGAGAGCGAACCCTCTCTCAGCCATTAACAACTCCACCAAATATGGGGCCAGAGTGACCTTAAAGTGCTTATAAAACTCGGCTGTCAATCCGTCTGGCCCAGGCGACTTCTTCATGGCAAGCTGATCAATAGCTTTCACCACCTCATCTGCCGTGATGTCCTCTGTCAAACTCACAAGAGAACTGCCATTTCCCAGTCCTGGAGTAGAGTCCAGAAAACCCAACATGCTCGCCCGATCGAGGTCCCTCCTACCCAGG